>CM040117.1:189752472-190173822 GCA_022559845.1 Amorphophallus konjac
ACAGCTTAGCCGTCCGAGACCAAGTCTCGCCTGCTGAGGATTACAGCTTCACCTGTCCAGTGGAGACCTCCACTGCAATGCTGCCTTACAGCTTGAAGAAACAAGAGTATCGAAATCAAAAGACATAAGCAAATGAAAATAGAAAACCCAAATGGGAATGTAGCTCGAATGAACAAGGCTCAACTCTAGTTTCTGAACCAAGAGACTGAGATACAATCTCTCAAACAAAACTCTCACAATCTCACTCTCTCAATCAAGCTCTCTCAACTCATCTCTCTCGATCTTCTCTTCTCTCTTTTTCTTCTTCTCTATTTTTCTTCTTCTTTCTTTTTCTTCTCCTCTGTGGATCGGTGGCTCTCTGTTGCCTTCAGACTCGCTGTATAGACTTTGCCACTTTCTATCGATCAGCCTTCATCTGAAGATGAAAGCTTCAATATATACCAGCAACAGGTGGATAAGGGTGCGTGGCTTCCACATTTCCTGCCCAGTGAATTCGCCAGAACCAAGGTAATTCTATCCACATGGCAGCATCCTTGATGGGCTGTTTCCACGTGTCACCATCATGGTACGTCGTCCTTCCTTGGATCACTAGCCAGGTCATCAATCTCTGTAAAGAATCCCTGTCAGACAGAGTATCGGATTATCAGTTGTAAGTATAGAACCCTGTACAGACTTGTAAGATGAAATGCATTGTATAGACTTCGCTGTATAGACTTGTGAAGGTGAATGCATTGAACAGACTTCGTGAATGGGAATGCAATGTACAGACTCTGCCTAATGTGTAGACTTCATATAATAAGGCAACGGCTGTACAGACTTAGGCAATGTACAGACTTGGACAGACAACTGACGATGTATGGACTTCACTGTATGGACTTAGTGAACTCGACGAATGCAATGTACAGACTCTGCAGAACATTCAGTAGCCAACGTATAAACTTAGGCATCCTTCAGCTCAATGTATAGACTTCAAACATGATGCATGCAATGCAACACAGACACTGGCTGTATAGACTTGGATATGTAGGAATGCAAATGACTCTGTACAGACTTGGATGCTTGTGTATGCATGAGGGCAATGTACAGACTATGCATATGCACACTAGCTAGTGAATAGACTTGGCTATGGCATCAAAGTATGCACAACGTAAAAGACGCCTTCTTCCTAGGCGTTTGAATCAAAAGTGACGCCACTTCTGGTGGTCGTCAAATTCCAAGTTCATCTGACTGTATAGACTTCACGATGAGCAGACTTGCCAAAGACAAGGCTGTATAGACTTTGATGTCCAAGGGCAATGTATAGACTTTGCCTTAGAAACGAATGTATAGACTTTGAGGTAGAACGTAGGGAAAGGTAAGAATACATAGACTTGGCCAGAACATAGGGAAAGGTAAGAATGTATAGACTTTCAGAATGTAGGGAAAGGTAAGGCCAATGTATAGACTTCAATGATGCGTGCTACAGCCCAATGTATGGACTTATGAAGAGTGATGCATGACGCTATACATACTTTGAGTGAAAGTCCAATGTGCAGACTTGCCATCGACCAATGTATAGGCTTGATGGTTGTGAGACGATGGCCAAGACAATGCACAGATGGATGTATAGACTTAAGATGAGTGCATGAGCAATCGGATGTACAGACTTCACTTGAAATAGTTCGATGTACAGACTTCACCTAACACAGTCCGATGTACAGACTTAGCCTTAACCACTGTATAGACTTGCTGAATGTGCGAGCTGCAATGTATGGACTTCGCTCAATGCACAAGACGCTAAGTTAGACGGACAGTGTACATACTTAGCCAATGCAATGCAATGTATGGACTTCAAACAAGACAGACGATGTACGCACTTAGCTTGAACCACTGTATAGACTTTCATGAGACGCTCAATGTACACACTTCAAGTCCAGTGTATAGACATTGCCTTAGACTCTAAATGAGACGGACGTTGTGCAGACTTTAGCCAATGCAATGTATAGACTTTAGGCTCGCCATGCAGTGTATAGACTTAGAGCACAAACGCCACGATGCAATGTATAGACATAAATGTTCTGAGGGAGTCGACCCATCTAGAAAGGGGGTCGACCCACTACTGTTCAGACTGTGCATGGATGAATTGACTTACGTTCTCAACAATGCACAAACACAACACAAGGCAGTGTATAGACTCTACGTGCAATGTGTGGACTTTGAGTGTGTGTGCAGTGTGTAAACCTGTGAAGTGCATAGAACACACATACAATCTGATAAGAACAATTTCATCAAAGCATAAACAGTTACCAATCAATCAAAACAAGGTGTTGCCAATGAAGTAAAGCATATGTCAACATCATCAACACAGAGGAGTCACAATAGGAAGGGGTGCTTGCAGAGCTTCATTATGTGCCATCTTCAATTCTTCAATTGCTGGCTCTTCATTAGCGGGATCAAGTGGACGCTGTAATGGAGGCGTATATGTGGGTTGTGGAATGTAATGACATTGCGGATGATTTTGTGAGTGTAAGTGTGTATGCATAAGTGGAGGTGGAGGGCCATATGAATGAATGGAATGAGCGGGTGGAGGGCGTACGTCGTCCACTTGGTCGTTGAAACTTGCCAGCTCTTGCTCTCTTGAACTGTCAATGCCATAATCATCTCTCATGTCCTTCCATTCTCTTTCCATCTTCGTAATGTCATTCAGGACGGCGTGAAGAGGATTGACCAGAGAAGGAGAAGAAGCGGACCGTGGGTTCACAACCCTCTCTAATTGTTCCTCCAATAAAGCGACTTTGTCAAGAAGAGTTTGATGGAGGGGTGTAACTTGAACAACGGAGGGCTGGCAAGGCCTCGAAGGAGGGGCCGCATAAGATGGCCGTGGAGGGGGGTTAATGGGTTGACCTAGAGGAGGACCTGGTCGGGTCGGGTTGCAAAGGATAAATGGGCCTTGGGGCCGTGGAGGAGGAGGAATAGAAGGAGATGGGTGATGGACCGCCTGAGGAGGATGAGCAGAAGAATGAGGCGGGTGATGGGTCGCCCGAATGGGGATATGAACAGGAGATGGAGGCGGGTGATGGGCCACCCGAATGGGAGTAGAAGGAGGATGAGAAGACTGAAATGCACCCTCAACAATAGCCTTAAGGGCTTGAACCTATTAAGGGGTGAGATGATCTATAGTATGCAAGATCTGGGAGACCTTCTCGTCATCGTGAGGAGACGGTCCCCGTGAGATATTGGCTCGCGATGGAAGCGAGGGACCATGAGATTGGACATTGCCCATGGGTCGGGCAACACCATAAGAATGAGGACGTGGTCCCCTAACAGAATTCTGGTGAGAATTATGATGAACACGTTGAAATTGAGGAGTGTAGGATGTGCTTGGTTGATTATCCTCTTGGTTATAAAAATTATTAGACATGTTGACTAGTTTAGTCAAAGCAGAACACCATACAAGTCCACAAACAATTCCACTCAATAAGCAAAGATATCAAACAACGAATGTTGCCCCTTTTGCTTCTATATGCACCTTGATGTGACTGGATATTTTTGTTAACAAATTTAAGTAATTCACTCAAGGTAAGAACCTAGTTTTCAATGTGGTTTAACTCCGGTGCCAACTAGGTCAATTCTCACCCTGCATAGGTCAACAAAACCCGGGAAACTTCAAGGTACAACTGGCCCGGCGTCCGTGAGGGAATCCACGGGTGCGGAGACTTACAGAGGCCTTGGAAAAGAAATTTTCAGTCCAAAGTCACGGAATGCTTAATGGAGGGTCCTTCCAATTCCAAGAAAGGGGTGAGAATCTTAGGAGTGTAGAGAGAGGAGGTCTCCCAAACCAAAAATATTATGATGCTATGCAATGCGAGAATATATAAACTAAAACTAGCAAATAACAAGAAAATATAAGAAAAATGAATACATATATACAAGATGCAACCAGAGAAGATGACAAACAGAATCCCGACAAATAATATGAATGAAAAGCTCACAGGTGAAGAACGCGCTATACGTCAGTAGTGCGATCTAAAAGAACGCGCTATGCATGTAAGACGCGACTAAAGACAGAGAAGGAAGATCCCACAAGATAAATAATCACACACACTCTGATGGATTGACAAGCAGGCAACCAAAAGAACGAACGTGGTGGCACAAAGTGTCCCACCATGATCGCCAAAAGATGTAGATCAAAAATTAAACCTCCCCCAAATTGATGAGATGAATAAGTGATGAATTGATAAGATAGAACTAAATAAATGACAAAAGGGGGGGGGGTCACATGTAATAATAGAAATAATCCATGATCGCCACTGAGGCCAATAACATGCCAAATAATATAAAGATCAAAGCAAGGGCACGTTACATACCTCAGAAATTCAAAGATGGCCAAGAGGTGGTCAGGGAATTAACGCGCTATATCGGGAGTGCGCCTTCTTCAGATCGCGCTAGATGTGTATGGCGCGATAACAAACAGAGAGCGGGATGAGTTGGGGTTCGTTCCTTCCTTGCTCCAAGGCCGGCCAAGGTGCAAGGGCTTCATGTATCTATACTTCAGTGCCTGCAAAATAATTTAGACAACAAAGAAAAGGCCCATTAGATCGTGATTGATGTAGAATCTGTCCCTATTCTTAATCAAAAGCATATAAAAGAAGGGCTAGATCACCTGGGGGTTTGGTGGTTTTTAAACCCCTATGGAAGGGCCAAAAATAGGTTTGGTGTGTGTGAATGCGTGTATTTTATAAAAGGAGTGATTTTGAAAATAATATGCAATGCTATGTGAGGATTAAAAGGAACGAATTAGAGAGAAAAATAAAGAATGAGGAAGAACACAATGAGCCCTAAAATACTCCCTTGGATGTAGAAGGAGCGAGGAATTGATGATTTGGAACGAAGAGCAACCTCCTCCTTGTCAAGATCTTGAAGTTGCGTCCCCTTAGAGTGACGGCCAAGGGTCAAATTTATAGGAGGAGAATCAAGAAGGAACCCTAAGTCGGAGTCTGATCCAATCAAATGGTTTGGCGGCTCAAATCAAGGTAATGCTGCCAATTAATGAGGGGTAAAGACTCCTATTAGGATTAGGAACCTTCCTTTGGACGAATCAGGCTTGGAAACTTACCAAAATAAGGACCCAAATCGAAAAGGGGAAGTCCGGGTCGAACTGGGTTCCTGTCTGATAACGTGCTAGTAGGATATGGCGCGTTCTTCATGAACGTGCTATAACGATATAGCGCGATAATGATTGACCAGCCAAATGATTCAAAAAAAGAATAAACACCCATTGGACAATCGCTCAATCAGATATTAAGTAAGATAGAGACCCAGTGGATGTTGCAAAGATCTAATATCAAGAAATAGTGATTGTTTAAATGGGCGTTCAATTAATCCCATAACGCGCTATGAATAAGAAAGTGATATGAGTGAATAGCGCGAGATTTCCAAGTTTGAGACGAGGTCCAAGGTACAGAAGTTGAATTGCAGGGCCAAGAATAGAGAGAAATATCTCATAAAATCAACCAATTATAGATCAATTGGGGCATTAACTAGGAGAACAAAGAAATTGCTCAACTTATCGGCCAAAAATGGGTGTCTACAGCTAGGTGCTGATGTATGGGAGCCCGAAGGGGCCGGAGGAGCAGGGGGGATAGATGACGTTGACCAAAAAGTTGGTCGGCTCCGTCTCTTGATTGGGCTTCCGCTCTCTACACCTTCGCAATCGCTCGAGCGCTTCTTGGTTGTCAGTCTGGAACTCGAGCCATTCTAGAGGATGCTGGTAAGGTAGCTTGTGCCCATTTTCTTGAGGGGAGTCTGGCCGCTCTGACGCATTCATGGTAGTGCTCAGGGTCTCCTCGACAGCTTGCCGATGTCTGACAAGTGGCATGGAGTTCCCCTCCGCATCGATCTGCTCCCATTGGATCTGTTCATGGATGAGGTGTTGAACTTCCTCATAGGACTCGATCGGGTAGCAGATTCTGGCGTGGAAGTGGCAGTATTGTGGGTGACTACGGTCCCAATGGGTGTAGCCGGCAGGCGAGTCACAGGGCATGATTTGCCCCCCCTCGATGAGGATATCGTAGAGTCATCGGGTTCTCTCCCTGGGGAAGGAGAGAGGTCTCTGATCGTGCTAGGTCCTCCACCCTGGATACTAGATCGAACGTTCCCTTCAACTGGCGCTGGGCTCTTCTGACTCGTCATCAAAAAGATAAAATGCGGCCATCATATGGATGACATTGGCCGAGTGGTGAACCACGCGGGCTGCCTTAGCTGGCCTGGTCCACGTATGTGGCTGCGGGGGATCGACGAGACCACTCTTCATTTTAACGAGGCCGTCTTGGATCAACTTCTGCGCCTGAGTCTTGAAGACGTAGTAATCTTCAATTGAGTGACCCAGCATGCGATGAAACAGGCAATAGCTGGGATCGTCGGTCTTCAGAGCCTCGTCCGGCTTACGGATTTCTGGCAGCTCGACAATCTTCTGGGCCATGTAGAGGTCGAAGAGCATCCTCGTATGTTCCTTCTTGAAGGAGAAGGGTGTC
The DNA here is from genome assembly GCA_022559845.1 of Amorphophallus konjac. NCBI lineage: Eukaryota > Viridiplantae > Streptophyta > Magnoliopsida > Alismatales > Araceae > Amorphophallus > Amorphophallus konjac. The sequence continues at coordinate 189,758,985 of CM040117.1, forward strand.
TTCATGCACTCCGAAAAGGAGGGAGCAGCCGGCTTGTCCGCTGGCTTTTTTTCAGAGCCACTGGATTCGGCCTCCTTACTGGCTTTGGCGGCAGGGGTGAACTCTATGATATTCACCTCCTTGCTGGGCTGGCGTTCTCGTGCTTGCTTACCCCTTGCTGCCGTATAGCTTGGGTTATCGGTGAAGAACATCTCTATTTCTGTGACTGTCGAATTGAGTTGGTCGAAGCCTTTGATATTGGTGCTGAGAAGCTTTTCGCTGACCTCGGCCGCCAGACCTCGACGGCATATAGTAATGGCATCCTCTTGAATGGGTGGATTGACACACCTCATGCTGAGGTCCCGCCACTTTTTGATGAAGTCAAGGGCGCTCTTGCCCTTTTTATGCCGGAGAGAACAGAGTTTGGCTAGGGAGACCTTCTGCTCGGCCGTCTGAAAGCGGTCAAGGAATTTCTTCTGGAGATCCACCCAGTCGATCACTGAGCCAGGCTTCAGGCGGGAATACCATTGAAAGGTCATTCCCGTGAGCGAGGTGGCGAAGTAGCGGAGGAGATATGATTCATCTAGCGCCAACTCACCCATGGCCGTAACCTAGTAGGCCAAGTGTTCATGTGGCGACCCCTGCCCGTCGAACTTTTGTAGCTTCAGGGGCTTGGAGTATTCTGGAGGAAGCTTTTTCAGCTAGTGGTGAAGCGAGTAGGGTACACTGTAGAGATCTTCTGTGACAACTCCTTCACCATACTGGGCAAGCTTTGTCTCGACAATGCGCTCGATCATCTGGCGTTGCGCCAGGAGATTCTTTGGCACTGGCGTGTTGGAGGCTATGGCTGGGCCTCGACCGGCGGTGTGCCAAACCCAGTTGCCGACGGGGTTCGGGCAATCGCCGCTAAGGTGTTGGCAGCATCGTGGGCTGCCGGGGGTGCTGGTGCCTTGGCCTGGGGCCTAGCAGGTTGCTGAGGATGAAGTTCTCGTTCCTGGAGGAGGTCTTGCAAGAGGGCCTTCAAATGATGGTTCTCCTTCATGAGAGTGTCGAGGGTCACTTCTTGAGCCTCGTTCACAGGAGGGTCATTGTTGACTGGCTCTGTGTTGATAGGAGGGTCGCGGTCTTCAACCAGGACCTCTTCTGCGCATTCCGACGCCTGCGGTTTGATAGAAGTGCCGATGTGACCTGTTGGGGGAGGCGGCGGAGCCTGATGGCGCAACCTCCTGAAGTGGGACAGGGGCTGGTTCAGATCATCAGACTGGGTGTTCGGTTGGTGTCCGGTGGTGTAGCATGCGAACACTCGAACCACGTCGTTGATGAACCGGGCCTTCTGCTTCCTGCGCGGATGCCGCTCTGGGCGGACAGGCGCCCCTAGTCTGTCAAAGACCGAGATGCGTTGCATAGGGGGCTCACTCCCCATATTAGTCGGGGGAGAACCCTGGATAGGTTGCTGGAGGGCCCGAAAACGGGCTCGCCTTTGCCTCCGCTCGTTTGCGCGGGGGACATTAGACGACTGGGCGTCGTCAGACGGTGCTACTGTGGGACCAGTCACGTCTTGCCTGATGCCGCGTCTGAGTGCTCGCATGGGGTTTCTAATACGCGCCCTTCGAACGGCTTGAGCTTCTTCTGGGGTGACCCAGATTCTCCTCAAGTCAGGTTGCTGGTCTCCCTTGTCACCGCTTTTCCGACGAGTTGTCCTGGGAGCCGGTGTGTCGGGCTGCGGTGGGTGCCCCTGGGCTGCCGCCGAGGAACCCGCTCCTTTGAGCTTTGCCCCGTCCTCTCGTGTTTGCCGCAAGAGGTCGAAATGATTGGAGGTCGGGATGGTGGGAACGGCCCGTTCCTGGGGTATGATTGGTTCACCCCCATCGAGACGGATCCGCAAGTCACCGACAAGAATAGTCCTGCCAGAGTTGCTAATCCTAGCAACGAGTAGCCTGCCTCTGTGGCCATGGCGACGCTTCTTCTGAGGAGTGGAGGAAGACTCCGCCCCGAGATGGTAGATCGAGAAAACCCGACCTAGAGCGACCGGCAACATGGAGCTGTCAGTCAGAGGTACTGGGACCGGCCCCCTGGGTATGAGACCAATGTCGGGAGTCGATGGCTGGGCGACCCGAGTGTAAGCCCTTGCTCGCGCTGATAGAAGCATCGCCGATGCTCGAGACGGCACTCTCGCACCGGGAAGCGACGCCGTCGGAAGTGCTGGAGTGTCGGGGCCCCTGGGTCGAGGACCCGCGGTAGGTGCCAGTGTAGTCCGAGCTCGGGTCGGGAGGCCCGAGAAGGGTGCTGAGGAACCTTGCCCCCTGGGTAGGAGACCCGTGGGGAGAACCCGTTCAACTGGAGCCCAGAACCGGGGTTCCGGGTGCGAAATCGGAGAGCCACGAACTCGGGGTTGGGAGCCCATATCGAGGGTCAGCTTTGCCGGGGCTCGGGCCTGCGGGCCCGAGGAAGGTGCTGAGGAGCCGTGGACCCGGGGCTGGAAGCCCGTGTTGGGTGCCTGCTTTACTGAGGCTCGGGGTTGGAGACCCGAGGAAGATGCTGAGAAGCTGTAGACCCGGGGCTGGGAGCCAGTGTTGGGTGCCGACTTTCCTAGAGCTCGGGGTTGGAGACCCGAGGAAGATGCTGAGAAGCCGTAGACCCGGGGCTAGGAGCCCATGTTGGGTGTCGGCTTTGCTGGAGCTCAGAGTTGGAGACCCGAGGAAGATGATGAGAAGTCGACCGAAGTCCGGGGCACGGGGCCCGTGCCGGAGATTGGACGAGGCTGGCCTCGGGAGCAAGCGCTTACCTGGGCCGGTGTTGATCTGCGGACCCTGTAGGGGCCAGTGGTGGTGGTCCGGTGCTTGGCGCTCAGGTGGGACACCGGTGCTGGAGGTGCGCGTGGCACCTTGGCCACAGGAGCCAACGAAGAAACTTGGGTTGGCTAAAGAGCTGCCACAGGGATCACACCCCAAAAGTAGGGCAATCCGATAATAGGGGCGAAGCTGCCGAAAGCAATCGGCGTCGCCAAGTAGCCCACCCGGGCGTGGGTGGCAATGACGTCGGGGCCGTAAGTAACGGCCGCCATAGTTGTTGAAGCACCGGACAAGTAGGGGCGACGGTCGCTGATGGTCGTCGAACCCGATCCGACAACTGAGAGGCGAACTGGAAGCTGCTGACAAGTGCGAAAGGTGCTCTCCTTCTACCTCTCTTGCAAGGATAGGAAAAGGGCACCGAGACTTCAAGGCTGGCACGGACTTTCTCTTCAGCAAAAAGAAGGAAGGCGGGAGACATCCCACCGGGCGTGCCATCCTTTTGTTTGTCGCACCGGCGCCGGGGCACCGACGTCGGGCGTGGTGTGTGCGGTGACTGGAGTGAGGGGTAGGACATAGCTATGGGAGAGGTGCCATAAGGTAATGTGTTTTGGGTACTCCCTCTCATGACCGTATCTATCTCAAAGCGGCACCGTGCACTCGCCTTTTACAAAGAGTCGAGGGGAGACCGAGTGACACATGAGGTTTCCAGGCTGAGGGGAAATGTGGCTGGGATGCGAGCGTGCCAGTCGATTTCTCGACAATCACCCGTGGAACCGAATGTTTAACTGTGGATGCGCCGCCAGGGCGTGACACGTGGACTCAGGGGGCGAGCGACACGTGGAGTGAAGGATGGTTCCGTGGGTGCGAGTGCACAGACGACTGTGGAGAGTCGTGTACATGACGTCTTTCCCCACCGACCGTAAGCAGTCGATGTTTATTTACATTAGATTGAATCCGAAGACCTTCGTTTCATGCTGAAGAGGAGTCCGTATATTCCTGAAGTCCTAGATGGAGAGCCGGGAGCACTTCGCAGCTGTAGGTTCGCCTCGTACTGGGTGGTGTTGACTGGGGTCAGAGGTGCTGGAGGTTCACGCTAAGTGACACAAAGGGAGACTGAGGGCCCAACGTGGATGCGAGAGCATTCGTCCAATTGGCGGTGTAACTTCTGAGTTATACATGTCTTTACAGGTAGGCCGTAGTGGCCAGGGTACAACTGGTGCATGCCACGGGACAATTTCGACGTGATAATCGGTCCTCGGGTCAGTGCGCGTTAGACGAACACATATGTGTTTTATAGAGGGCCCCTCCCGTGGCATGGGCCATGGTGGCGGTGCCGAACGGGGGGCTAATGACTGGACAACTGGAGGGATGCGTTGATCTGGTGTTTGGGCGAGGGCCGATCATGGCTGGAGTAGAGCGGTCGGACGTAGCCTCGTGACTGCGGGAGAGCGTGACATCATGGTACGTGCGTGGTTGGAACCGACGGGCATGCGAGGGGGGGGGGTCCCAGCATGAGGGGACATTCACCCTTGTCATAACGTCTCGCGCATGGTGGGTGTTGACTTGTATGTTACGGCTAAATATGGCGTGAGGGAAGTGCAAACGACATACCCCCGACATACTAAGCCGATGAACAAGTCACCCACACACAATTCTCCTTAGCTCGTTGTCCGGAGCCGCTTGAAGAAGGACGGATGTCCCGGGGCTTCTATGTGCTTTCCGTAGGCTATGTTGATGTATGCTCATATCTGTGTGTTCCCCCCTTGAGGTTCTAAGGGGCTTTTATAGAGAAGTTGAAGGGTTGGAAGGGGTTTAGGAGGGTTAGCTTGATAGGGTGGAGCCAGCCCGCGTAAACCCCATGAATAGTGTAGGTTTAGGGGGGTTGGGTTGATAGGGTCAAGCCAACCTGCGTAAACCCCATGAATAGTGTAGGTTTAGGGGGGCTGGGTTGATAAGGTCAAGCCAACCCGCGTAAACCCCTCACAGTGTTTTTTTCGTAAAAAGAGTGGACTGGGAAGGGTTTAGGCGGACCAGCCTCAGGGGGTGAGGCTGGTCCGCCTAAACCCCCTCCCCTGGGGGGTTTAGGCGGACCAACCTGGGGGGTCCAGGCTGGTCCGCCTAAACCCCATCCCAGGGGGTTTAGGCGGGCTGGGTTTGGCCTTTTTTAATTTCAAAAAATCAAATTTTTTAATTGAATGGGGGTTTAGGCGGATTGGCGCCATGGGAGAGAGGGGGCGGACCCCACCCGATAAAATTCTTTTTTTTTTGGCCTATTTATTCCTAAATTAACTAAGAAGAAAAGGACAGTTAGCTCTAGGAGGATACGTGGAAGCTTGTGGAGACTTGTGTGCGCGTCGACTTGCGGAGTTCTCGCGTGCTGTCGTTTTGCACTCCCGCATCCACGTGTCGACTTCACGAGTTGGTACGACACACGAACCACGTCGTAGGATCGTAGACTGGATGAACTGAGGCTGAGCAGGGTCGTGGGACCACCGGGCTGGAGGGAGGGCGCACCCCCAGGGAGTTTGCCATCCCTGGGGCGCGCGGACACGCCCCGGGGTGAACTGGCCCGCGGGGCCGCCCGTAACCCCGGGGGATGGCCCCCGGGGGTCTTCTTTCATCTTCTGTAAGTGTCCTTTGAAGGGCATTGAGCTCCAGGAGGCTGGGATGGGCCCGTAGGGGCCGTTGTTCTTCGGGTTGTCGTAGTCGCTCGCAAGGTGTTCGGGTAAATGCCTGACTCACCCCGGATTGCCGAACGACTTGGGTAGATGGCTGAGGGGCCGCACAACGGGCCTTGGGTTGAAGATTGGAGCTCGTGGGAGTTAAGGGGAGGCGTCTTAGGGATGTAGGTCATGCCTCGAGCTGTGTGCCATGTTGTGCGGTGGGTTGGCAGGGTAGCCTCGGGTTGGCCCGAGTGCTAAAATTAAGTGGCTCGTCGCCACGAATCTGAGGGTGGGGGGTGGCCCCAGCTTGATGGAGGGTCGTTGTAGGACCCGATTAGTGTGCTGGAACCACGGGGTGGCCCGTGGTTTGATGTAGATGGGTTGGAATACACGTGCCCACAAGGTGTTCGACAGAATGCCGAACACACCCGTGCGTGCCATATATGCGTGCGGTAGGCCTCCAAAGCTTGTGGTTGACTTAGTTAGGTCTCCCTTTGACCTTGGAGGGTTGAAAGAAGTGTCTCGGGGTGGGCCCTCGGCCTTTTCACTGGGTGCCACGTGGCGTGGCTTAACGCTGGTGTGCCGCTGGGTGGCCCCGGACGGCCATGTAGGTACGGGCAAAGCCTGTATGTGAGTGGCTGGGATTGGTACCGGACAATTGCTTATATCGCCGCGTGTCACGGCGAGCTGGTCAGGGCCTTTGTAGGGACCCACAGGGTTGTAGAAAGGGCTAGGTAGCCCATGCCTTGAAGGTGTTTGGGGAAATGCCCGGACCCTTATTTCTTGTTATTTTACCGGGAAATAGTCCGGGTACAACACTCAGGTACCTCATTCTTACAATGGCTCACCGTGTCGATTGGGGTGGAATGCAACAATCCGTTGCGGGTCTCACCCATGCCTTGCAAAATATGGCCCAAGCTGGCGCGAGAGCTGGTGCTGGTGATCTGTACCACAACTTCCAGAGTCTAAACCCTCTGCGATTTTTTGGTTCCTCCAACCCAGATGAAGTTGAGAACTGGATAGATGAAATGAACCGTATATTCATGGTCATGCAATGTGCCAACCAAGAGAAGGTTCGTCTCGTCACGTTCCAACTCAACAAGGATGCGCGTACGTGGTGGAAGTCTATTCCGGCCCCGCCTCAAGACGCACCACACACTTGGGAAGGATTTCTTACACTCTTCCGAGCAAAATGCTTCTTCGAACATGTTATGGAGAGAAAGGCGGCGGGGTTCGCTTCTTTGCATCAAGACATGATGACTGTGGCAGAGTACGAATTACAATTCTCTCGCCTAGCACCCTATGCTCAACATTTAGTGAGAACATATTTTCTCAAAGCTAATCGTTTCATGGACGGGCTACGGCTCATCTTCAAGCTAGGGAGTACAAGCTGAAAATGAATCCGAAGAAGTGTGTTTTTAGAGTCTCTTCAGGGAAGTTGCTAGGCTTTATAGTTAGCAAACGGGGGATCCAGATTGATCCTAATAAAGCAAAGGCCGTCATGGACATGCCTCCGCCAAGGAATATTACAGAACTTCGAGGAATGATTGGTAGATTACAATTCATTAGAAGATTCATATCCCATCATTCTCAGAGGTGCCGCCCGTTTTATGAATTGCTAAAGGCGGGAGTCAAATTTGAATGGAATCAAGATTGTCAAAAGGCCTACGAGGACCTAAAGGAATATCTATCCAATCCCCCGGTTTTGCAACCTCCTGTCCCTGGGAAACCCCTAATACTATACATCTCGGTTATTGAGGACTCCTTAGGGGTGGTCTTAGCACAAGTAGACGATGAAGGGAGAGAGCGGGCAGCTTATTACCTCTCCAGGTTGTTCAACCCGGCCGAGGCTAAATACACCGCTATGGAGAAGACTTGTGCCGCCCTAGTGTGGGTAGCTCAGAAGATCAAACACTACGTCCTTGCCCACCCAGTTAGGCTGATCTCTAGAATGAACCCAATCCGCTATCTCTTAGAAAAGTCTATCCTCTCTAGTAGGTTAGCTCGCTGGCAGAGCTTCCTATCTCAGTTTGATATCACGTTTGTCGTTTAGAAGGCGGTCAAAGGATACGCCATCGCTGAGCATCTTGCCCATCTCCCGATTCTCTGCACGGATTCTATTCAAGATGACTTCCCTGATGAGCATCTTTCTATCCTGACTCATCATCCCTTCTGGTCGCTGCACTTCGACGGTGCACTCAATTCTCAGGGCCGAGGGATAGGCGCTGTTCTGCTCACTCCGGAAGGAGTGACGATTCCTTTTGCTTATCAACTTCAATTTCCAGCTACCAACAATATCGCTGAGTATGAGGCTCTCCTAGCTGGATAGAAGCACGCCTACCTTCTAGGCGCGCGTTACTTGAATATCATAGGGGATTCTTAGCTCGTCCTGTGGCAAGTTCTGTCCACTTACCGCACCCATGACCCTAAGCTCAAACCATATCAAGATTTGGTCACGCTCCTTGCTAGGCAATTCCGCACATTGATCTACATCCATACTCCCCGGTCTCAGAACATTCTAGCCGATGCTTTAGCATCCCTTGCTTCCTCTCTATCTTTCCCTCTCAGTCGGAGTACTGAGACTATCGTCGTTCAAAGATTGGACGCACCCTCTCTTCAGGATCCTTGGTATGTCAACCTTAGGAAGACTGTAGAGGTGAGGGCTGAGAAGGAAGAGTTGAAGGAAGTATCTTTGACAGAGTTAGAGGAGATCTTGGAGGAGGAAGAGTTGCCTTGGTATCATGAAATTAAGTTGTTTTGCAAAGATGGATCGTTCTCGGAAGCGGCAAATGCCGAGCAGCGCAAGTTAATAAGAAGAGCCGCCTCAAGGTATACTATCATTGCTGGAGAACTATACAGGCGCGCTACTAACGGGATGCTCAAGAGATGTTTGGATGATAATGAAGCTTGGAAGGTGGCCGAAGCAGCCCATTCTGGTGAGTGTGGAGGTCATGTTAATGGCCAGGCTCTAGCGAAGAAGATCCTTAGGCAGGGCTATTATTGGCCCACTTTAGAGGAAGATTGCTCCCTCTACGTCCGGAGGTGTCTTAAATGCCAACTCCATGCTGATAAAATTCATGCTCCAGCTTCATCTCTTCATCCTCTATCTGCTCCTTGGCCATTCTCTATGTGGGCTTTCGACATTGTCGACCCGCTCAGTGATCCCAATTCTCAGATCAAGCAAAAATCCTTCATCTTTACCGCCACTGACTACTTCACCAAGTGGGCTGAAGCCGAAGCATACGCAGACATTAAAGCTACCACGGTGTGCCGCTTCATCATGAAGAACATTATCTCACGGTTCGGAGTGCCAAACAGCATTGTCACCGACAACGGACCCCAATTCGTCTCTCAAGAGCTCAAGGACCTATGTAAGAAGTTCAATATCACATTGCATCACTCATTTCCATATTACCCACAAGGCAATGGTCAGGCCGAAGTCACTAACAAAACCCTTCTCAAAATCATAAAGAAAACATGTGAATCTCATAAGTTTTCTGATTGGCCAGAAAGATTAGTGGAAGCTCTATGGGCTTACCGCACCTCCGTTCGTACTCCTACGGGGCAAACTCCCTATGCTCTCACTTACGGGATGGAGGCGGTACTCCCACATGAGATTTTGATCCCTTCCCTAAGGGTACAGCTCGATAAGGAACTTAATCTCGATGAACGTCGAGAGGCGTTGCTCGTCCAGCTGGAACTCTTAGACGAGAAGAGGATGAATGCGGCCGATCATGAATATGTTTATCAAAAGAGAGTTTCGCGTTATTTTCAAAAGAAGGTAATTGAGCAAAAATTTCAAAAAGGTGATATGGTTTTGAAACACAAATTCATTCGGTCTGCAGGTCCTAGGTCTAAATTGCAACCTAACCGGGAAGGGCCGTTTATTGTGAAAGAGGCTTATCCAGGGAATGCTTACCGCTTAGTGAACGCAGAAGGTGAGGAGCTCTCTCACGCTTGGAATGGGTTGTACCTTAAGCGTTTCTTTCCTTAGAATCTAAACCAGTGCCACCCTGGTAGCAAGGTGTCCGTTCCCTTCCTTGCGAGAAAGAGGACCCCGAGCACGGCAATCACACACTACACGACGTCCCTGGTCGGGTTTCCCACTTTGTAGACAACGTTTCTCCTTAGCCATGCTTTGGGGGGAAAGTCAAAAGTCCCTGTCCGTCTCTTTCTTCGGCTAAATCCAGGGGCAAGAGGTGAATAAAGAGGCGCCGACCAATCCAGCCGCCTTGACGAGAGGAGGTCTCAAATAGGGGCAGTCTGTTATGACCTGACGCCAGCAGGAAAAGGAAAAGAGCAAAGAAAAGGAGCAATCTTCTTGACAAAAGCAAAAGTCTATCTCGAAAGTTTATCGATTATCAATTCCAAAGCTCAATAATGAAAGCTAGGCATGGCAAGAGTGGCCGTACAGTTTCCCTGCGGGACGCTATGAGCCCGGTCGTATGCATGCCTAGAGTGGACAAAGGTTCGATGACGCACGTAAAAGCCCCGGCACAACAGACCAAGTCTCTGAATAGGTTGACTGGAGAGGAACTCAAGTCCTAAAAACTTCTATATCTGGCCTAAGCTTATCCCCGTGTTCTATTTTTTCTTTTCAGGATTAAGACAAGTACCCTGGGTATGGCCTTGGCAGAGATACCGTCATGCGAGTTAGGCCCTGGCCAGGGGTTGTCACCCCCATTACACGCCAATCTCAGAAACTCTGAACGGAATTGGGAGGACCCTTATTCCTAGGGAGGCACTGGTTTCTCAAAATCCAAAAAAATCATATATTTCAAAATCCAAAAAAAATCATATATCTCAAAATCCAAAAAATCATATATTTCAAAATAAAAAAAATCATATATTTCCAAAATCCAAAAAAAAATCATATATTTCAAAAAAAAAATCATATATTTCATAATCCAAAAAAATCATATATTTCGAAATCCAAAAATACCAGATATTTTTAAAAAAAACTCACAAAAATCCAAATGATTGCAAAAATTCCTAAAAAAAATACCATCATATGCATTGCATGCATTGCATTCATTGCATTGTTTCTTATATTCTTCGCCTATTTAATAAGGCTCCACCCCTTGACCAAATATCAAGAAATGGTCAAATTCTAACTTACTTTAGGCAAGGGGTTGAGTCTAAGAACAGATCTAACTTGTTTATTGTCTAAGTGTGTGTAGAACGTAGGTTCAAGCCCAAGATTGCAAATTTCCAGGTTCAGGTCTGTAACGCACCAGCGTCAAACCGTCACAGCCTTGTAACGGTCACTCTTTGACCGTCACAGCCTTCTGAACTTTGAAATCCATTGGCTCTCAGCAAACCCTCTCTGACGCGTCTGCGATCGACCGTCACTTCACTCTAACGGTCTATCTATGACCGTTAAATTCTACAGAGAAAAGAAACTCAGTTTTCTGAGTTCACTCCTTCCGACGGCTCATCGTAAGACCGTCAAACTTTTGTGACGGCCCTATGTAGGACAGTTACAAATTCCAGAAACTCTGCTTTCAGGCTAAGTCAAGCAACAAACTCATGATTCCATCAGATAAGGCACTCTTATATCATTCCATTAAGTTCAATAATACATAAAATTGATTGATAAAACTTCAAGTTCAGAAATATCATAAGAAATCTCAAGCTACATTCAATTTTCTATCCGCAAGAGGGCGGATCTTGCGTAATTCTTTCACGTAGCTACGGCGTCTCTCGTCGTCCTCTTCCACTTCTTCTTGCCATGGGCACACTTTGCTGATTTCCCACATGGTCAGTGCGTTCCGGATCGCTCTCTCATCTTCCTCGGCCCCCATCTTCCTTGCAAGAAGGGGAGGGTAGTGTGATAGTGCAGGAACTTCGGTTCGGGGTAGTCCAATTTGAAGATAGCACCGGTGCGGGTTGTAGATCGCCAAGGTAGTGTTCCCCACTAACTGTAGATCAAGGCCTGGTCGCCGTGGTACTCTAAGCAAGGTGCTCCGCAAAACTCTTGGACGCATCATGAACTTCTCTATTGGTAAAGTGTTGAGGAAGAGGCGCCATTCATCTCGTGTTTTCTTGTCCGCTGTCTTGCACTCAACCTGTGAAGAGAAACCGTAGGAACCTCCAATAAAGAACAAGGGGTGGCTCCCCAAGATCCGGCTGGCTGAAGGTATGTCTTCCTTGGGTTGGAATTTGATTCTCACGCCCATCCAACACTTAAGGAGTATCATAGAGCAGAAAAGAAGTTCTCCTAAGCAAGCTGAACTAAGTCCTTCATAAAGGAATGAAAGGACCGCTTGAGAAATAGACAAACCCTGCCACAATCCGCTGATGATGCTAAGGTTTTGGATATCTAGGAGGTGGTCGGTGGTAGTAAAAAGGAAGACTCCGCATAAGCAAATTGACACGGCTTTGGCTATGGCTTCATATATCTCCCACTTGTTCTTACAATGAGAGACTATCCATTGAGCCATCGGTATCAAGTGAATATGGTTTGGGCTGATCATGGTCCTTACATCCTTCGAGTTGTGTATGAAATCACTTAGGATCAAGGATGGGTCAATAGGTTCGACCGTATGGCACACTAGATCTTCGTCCCCTACTTTAGTCTTAGGAAGGGCTAGGTATGTCTCTACCTCCTCCAATAGGACTATAGCTTCAAAGGAAGGGAAGAGGAAGGTGTGTGTTTGTGGATGCCATAGCTCTATAAGGGTTGAAATGCTTGCCCAATCTAAAGACAATTTCTGGAAGTTCTTGGCCAAAACTAACAAAGGTTGGAGGTGTCATGCCCTAAGGGTGGATAAAACTTCTAAAGGGAGTTCTTTGACCATGGGAGCCACCCACTTTAAGTTGGAGTAACACCTTGGACCAGGAAGAGGCTAAAAAAGAAGAAGAAGAAGAAGAAGAAAGAAGAATCATAAGTGGTACAGAAAAGTGCAGAAATTGATGAACTTTTGAAGTCAATTGAAATTTACCACTCTTTAGGCACTTGAACTCAGATGCTTGGGGATGGATGTCAACCTTTGCAGTTCCCCATGCTCCTTCTTGGTTGCTTTAGGGCCGGTGTAGACTCTCTCCTCCATGCCCATCGCTCCAAAGCTTCTCTTCATGATGTTCCTTGCCCTTTGATGGAGTTCTCAACCCTTGTAGCAGAGAATTAATGAAAGCTATGATTTTTGGGCTTGTTCCTAGCTTATAAAGGTTTGATTTTGGTGCTAGAATGATAAGATTGGGGTTAGAAAGCCTTATCCTAAGCCTAGGAGGGTTCTAGTGTGGATTAAGGTCTTCTTGTCTCGAGATTGGGCTCTCACGGTAGAATCCGTCTCGGAGTACAGTTTGTTCTCTGACGGTCTATCGTAAGACCGTCACATCATTCTGACGCTCCATCTTTGGATCGTCACATTTCCTGCTACGCGTTGTTAGCTCAATCTCGCTCTGTCATGTCTGACGGTCTAATATTGGACCGCCACAGATCCCTGACGCTCCATGTCTGGACCGTCACATTTCCTGCTACACATTTTTAGTCCAATATCGTTCTGTCATGTTTGACGGTCTAGTCTATGACCGTCACCTGATTCTGATGCTCCATCAGTGGACCGACACATTTCCTGCTGTACAATTTTCAGTCCACCCTCTGTCATCTCTGACGGCCTGATCTTGGTGCGTTACATGGGTCTGACGCTCCTACACTAGACCTTCACGTCTTCTGCTATGGGTTTCTATTCTTTCCATTGTCCTTTGGTCTCGCCTGCCAGTCTTACACTTTATCCCATGTTCATATCCATTCGTTCCATCCATTCATTCACACTTTCATTCACACTCCCACCCACACATGTGTTTTCACATTCATACTCACATTCATCCATTCATTCATACACATAAAAAAATTAAAACATAAAAAGGGCATTTTTATTTCATTCCATTTCATTCATATAAGTTATGTACAAGTATTGGTGTCAAAGAAGAAAGAAAATACAAGTCACTCGGCGGGTCTATCTTCCGAGCCGTCACTATCGCTAGTGCCCTCATGCCGCTTTGCTGGTGGCTCCTGGACGCTGCTCTCCTCCCCCCGATGTCATCTCCGGTCTGCCTCCTCATTCATCCGATGGCCGGAGGAGCCGGTGAAGTAGTCTCGAAATCCATTGTTGGGTGCAACGCTCTGGCTCCTGCTGCTAGTCCCCGACTTCTTCCCTAAAAGTCGAAGGGCCTCTTTCATACCTGCAATCACGCCCTTCATCTCGATGGTCTGCACTCGGAACTGATCTTGCTCGCCCCTCAAATGCGCAACGTCAGCTCTAAGTCGCTCCACCTCCTCATCATCCACACGCCGGTGGGTCTCTCCTACGCTCAGTCTGGCAACCTCCGCCCGGAGATGGGCAGCCTCGGCTACCGCTACAGTCAGCTCTCTCGCCTGCATTTTGCATTTTTTTACATTGTCAGTCCATTAAGCATTTGGTGTTTGCATAAGCATAAGCATTTTAAGTCTAAAGGAGCATTTTAGATTCTTACCCGCTCTGCAAGGGTAGCCTCCGCCTCCTCGGCCCGAGCTACAGCTCGAGTAAACTCTAATTCTCGCTCAGCCCGTCCCCCGGCAGGCTGTGAAGAGGAGGACAGTGCATCTGGTCCGGTCCTCTGGGCTCCCTTGGCCCTCTGCAGTTAGAAGTCAAAGTTAGCCATTTACATCATAAGCATTTAAGTCTTAAGTGTAGAAACTCACCAAAAGCTCTAAGGTAGCCCGGTACTCGTCCCGCTGCTGGATGGTGGCATGAAGGAGTCCCTCGAGCTCGGCTATTCTTCCATGTGGGTCTAGCTGCATTTAGAAAGCATATGTTAGTGCATATAGAAGCATTGATTTAAATAGACAGAGTTTTGAGTTTAGAAGTTCATACTGACCATCGAGTGCCTCTGAACACCTGGTCGCCATACCGGTGGGAGTAAGCCTTGTGGTAGGTCTCGTCGCTGTCCGCCCGGTCTTTCACTACCCGACCTCTTTTTGTCCAATCATGCACATATTTGGCCTTCCGGGCACACCAGTCCACATCACCGCTAATGCCCTTCGAAGACTTGCCCGGGCGTTCATCGTCACGGCGGGGGAAAGTCACCTCTGGCTGATGAAGTCTCCGAGTCCTCAGGATCAACCGGTAGTGCAGGGGCTCGATCACGTTGATGCAGTGAAGCCATATGTCTCGCCCGCTGTATGCCAGGGACGCCTTCACCCAAGGCTGTCCCTCGTAGCCCTCATCCCAGTATGGGGTCCATCTCACCTGAAAAGGTCATGTTAATCCATTCAGAAGCATTCATGAGCATTTAGAAAGCTTTTTTGCAGCATTTAAGAGCATATAAAAAGTTTAAGTTCGAAGCTTACCGCTGTGTGTGGGAATGAGTCAAGATCATCCTGGATGGCCCGGGTCAGCCGGTTGATCGATCCCGTGTCCCTCGCTACCACCCACCGCCTCGCGATGGGGATCCGCTCGGGATGTAGCTGACTACCTCGCCCAATCCCCGGGAGGTACACGAAGCTCCAGATCTGCATTTAAGGTCGAGCGTCAGTAAATTGCATCATTTGCATTTTGCAAAATCATAATCATATAGAAAGCATCTAGAGTTCAGCATTTACCTGTAGGAAAGGCGAGAAGCCGCCCAACATCGTCCGTCGGTCTGTGGTGCTGAGCGACTTGAAGAGGAAGGCAAGCGCTGCCGCTCCCCATGCATACTTCCCCACTCTGCCCAAATCATCTAGCAATGGTAGTAGCCTATAGCTGATCACGTCGGCTCAGGTCAAAAAAAGTAGCTTTCTGAACAACAGCATCAAAAATTGTCTCAGGACTCGGTCTCCCTCCTGTCCTGCCTCTGCCGCCACTCGTGGGCGTACCTGCTCTATCACTCGGTCTATATGCTACACGGGGAGCTCTCCGACTGCTATAGCTGCTCCTGTCAGTCCCAAGCTGTCCTGTAGTCTCGACCTCGAGAGCTGGGATGATGTGTGCCCCGGCCTGATCAGATCTAAGCCCAGTAGCTCTTGGGCCATCTTCCGGTAATCTCCAAATGTCCACCCGGTCACTGCTGCTCCGTGGACTCGCAATCCGGTGATCCTCGCCATGTCTTCTAATGTGGGGATCATGTGACCCCATGGGAAGATGAAAGCCCGGCTCACGGGGTCCCACCTCTCGTGCAGTGCGTACAAGAGCGGGGTATCCGTCCTCGTCACCTCAATGCTAAGCACCTCGGCGAATCCCATCTCGGCCAATCTCTCCCGTTGGTACTCGGGCAATGCCTGGTATACTGCCCGTATCTGAAGCCAAGAAATCCGGGTTCTCCTTTTCCCCTGCACAATTAGAAGCATTAAGTCAGTCATTTAATCATAATTTCATTGCATTGCATAAATAAAAATGAAAATAATAAAAAATTAAAAAACTAAAAAATCCCAAATATTGTTTCTATCTCTGGTTGCTCTGACGGCCCTGAGGTGATGTGTCATAGTGCTCTGAAGCACCAGGGGTGGTGCGCTAGGCCTGTGACGGTCGCTGCAACGACCGTCACGTTCTCTGCAATGGGGCGTTGTCCCCTTCATTTTTTTTGGCTCCTAAAATGGCCATAGGAGGCCTACAAATGTTCATAAGGGGTCCCCAGACCCATTTCTACCCTCCAAACACACATGCATGCACATAAAAAATTAAAAATTGGAAGTTTTGGGGAAATCGGCCTACCTCGGGGTCTTGGCTCATTTTCTTCTTCTTCTTCTCCCTTGACGTGGTCGCCTCCTCGCCGATGGCCCCTCCCATGGCTTTTTCGGCTTCTTCCATGGTCATGGGAGGAGCTCCCTCCGTCATTTCCTCCGCCGCCGTCGTCGGTTGCTTGGACGCCACTTGTAGGACTTCCTCTCGATCAACCCGAGCCTTAAACCGCCGGATGGCCATCTTTTACTTCCCCTTTTCCCTTCTCTTCGGTGGCTGGGACGGCTCGTCGCCGGCCATTGCTCCGGTGGATGAGGTGGTCGAGGGTTTGGAGTTGGGGTGTTGAGGTTTTGGTTCGTTTGGGCGTTTGTGAGCGAATGGAGGAAACGACCGTTCGGTTTTATTTTTTTTTGAATGCTCAGGAAATGTGACGGTCTATCGTGAGACCGTCACACTAATCTAACGCGTCCTCTATGGACCGTTAGGTCATTTGAAACGATGTCTTGAAGGATGTGAACCGCCAGACTCTGACAGTCCGAGGTGGATCCGTCAGGGACTTCTAACGCACCCTTACTAGACCGTTACATGCTTCAGAGTGTTTGATGAATGATGATGCTTTGTTTATCAGAAAATTCATGCTGATATGACTATCTTGTCTATACAATTCATGCTTATTGCTGGTTATGCCTGGTTCTATGATTTATATTGTTAATGGCTAACCCTTTCTTGTTGCAAAATTTAAGTCATCATGCTTCGCCGCTCGCCAGGAAGGTAAGTCAGGTATTGTATCCCGATCCCTTATCCCTTTATGCATTACTATATATTATGTATGATATACTATCTCGAGAACCGGCTGGTCATTCATGTGTTCTAGGATCTGATGTTCCCCTTAAACAAAAATGATGATGATCAAAGTACACGTGATTAATCGTTGGATAGGCCGTTAGGTTGGAAAAGTTCGGGGACGATGGTTCTGTCTTGCACGCCGTGGTTGCAGATGGTGTCCTGACCCTAGTTTCTCCGGTCTAGCAATACTATTCTCGAGTATCTTATTATTTATTCTTTCTTTGCATTTGTTTTAAATGATTTCTTTTCCTTTAGCCCAGCATGCATCATACGCATCTTTTGAGCATTCATGAACCTTCATTTATCCAGGTGTCTCAGTAATGGTGAATAACTATGTGTTTAATGATCTCGAATAAGGAGAGTCATTCCTCTCTGAATTGGAAGGTTTCCTTCGGTCTACTCGCTTGATTTGGTTAGCTGAAGATTCCTATCTGGAGTTTAGTTAATCGTCTCTTTCCTTTCCGTTGCTCCGGCCGCTGGCCGTGTTTTCCTTTCCTTAGTTGTTAGTTCCTCCAGACATGTGTCCTTTGGTTGCCTTTCCTTGTGATTAGTTCGAAGCTTTCTGGAAAATTCCTGTCGCTTGTCGGTTGAGAACGGGTGTCGTTTGCCTTAACGCCCGCTTTTTAGTCCACTCGCTTCATCTTCGCTTCATCTCCATGTTCCATTTTTCACTTTCGCTTCACCTCCGCTCGCTCCCCTGCAAAGAGGACGTTAAGGAGGGGCATCTGTTGACACCCGTTTTATGACCGATAAGTCGGGTCATCTCTTTGTTCATTATATATGATGCGCCGAGTTGTTCACCTTTGTTGAGCCTTCTTTGTCAATTTGAGGTCTATTTCGTGAGTCATATCTCCTTGGTTGGGTCTGGTTCCTTATCCCTTTCCGCTGGACGAAGCTTAGCAAGCTCTCATTTTCATTTGAACTCTATTATCTCTAACGGTCCTTTGATGGGGCGTTACAGTCCTCTAACGCATCCACCATGGTGCGTTACATCCTTCCAGAGTCCTTAAGCTTAAGGCTTCCTTTCAAGCTTATCTTTTGTCTATCCGTTGAGTGTGACGGTTTATCGTGCAGCCGTTACATTCATTGTGACGCATCTACCCTTGACCGTTACATTCATCTAGAGTCCTACGTTCGTGAACTTCTCCCTTGATCTTATCTTATAGTGGATAGGGTTGTGTGACGGTCCAAGACTGAGCGTTACATTAGTGTGGCGGTCTATCGTGCGGCCGTTACATCCAACAGAGAGTCCTGACAAGCCTGGCCTTTGCTCTGCTATTTCCGTGATCGAACTAAGAGTTTGGTTTGAGGGTTTCTCTCTCGATACTCATCCTAAGAAGCTTATGTTTGATTCTGTGGACTCTGGGGAGTATTATCTTCAAGAGTTTGCTAAGAAACGTCCTACTTTCTAGCTGGATTATCTCCTAATTGAACCTAGACTTTGAGGGTCTATAAATAGAACCCTTGACTTCATGGCTTGAGGAGGAGATATCTGGAGTTTGCGTCGAAGTGCTGCCGCATCCTGGAGCTAGAACCAACCAAGGAGAGCTGCTTCCCACGTCCATCTACTTCCAAAGTTCAGGGAGTATCGTTTCCAAGGGTTTAGTTCAGTCAAGTTGTGTTCTTAGTGTCTTTTCTCTCTTTTCAAACATCATAGCATTGTCCCTCTCCATCTCCCACGTTCTTGCACTTGCTGCATTCATTTAAAACATCCTCCCATCTTTTAAAACGCCCCAGAGGGGTTAAAAAACCAACCTCCCCGGTATTTCCCTTTCCTTTTGCATGTTCTTAAGTTTCTTGGATTTATTGATACCACTGTGTCTAAGGGCTAATCTGGGTTATTTTTCTTGTGTTCTACACTCTTTTGCAGGTTTACAGAGTCCATATCACGAGGCCCAAGCTCTCTGGCCGGCTGGAAAGCTTGGAGATCAAAAGATTCCCAACTTCTTATTCTGCAGAAGCTCTGATGGTCTGGCACAGGCGCGTTAGAGTGTTGTAGCGGTCTATCGTGAGACCGTCACACTTGCTGTGGCGCATCTTCCTTCGACCGTTACATCTGACGGAGCTACAGTTTCCTGGTTGTTCTCTCTCCCGTGGGCGGGTGCATCATCCTCCTATTCTAAGGTATTTATCAGGTCTTTGACTTGTTTCTACCTTGGTGGCGATCACATCTTTCCTTAGTTTGGGCATTAGCTTTCTCTTTCATCATATCTCTTCTTTACTTTGCTTGTTCCACCTATACGGTGTGTTTTCCTTTATTCCTTATTCCACGCTCCGGCGTGTGTTTTTCTTTATTTGCTTAGCTTAGTCTTGATTGAGATAGCATGCCCATGCTAGAGCCTGTGTTGGTTGCCTAGGTTTATGATTCGCATGTTCATAGGTTGATTGATTTCATCACTTGGCTCATTATTTGCTCATAGTTGGCATCATAGCCCATCTTGCAAAAGAAGGGACACATTAAAACCAACAGTTAGTACAGCTTTCTCCTCTCTCTCTCTAGCTGTTCTTTCTTTTGCTTACTCCTACTTTTTACAGCTTTACTTTAGTAGTTAGTACTGCTGTTGCTCCTGTTCTTTCCCACTTTACTGTTTAGCCTTGTTGTTCTGTGTTACTGCGTTGTTTCTATTGGGGATCTGCGTGACCCCTACTGAGCCAGTGACACGAGGCTCACCCCTACTTTTCAGGTGTGGACTTCTTCTTCCTAGTGGTTCATGACGCGGTGCGTCAGTTCGTGTTGCCAGCTTTGCCAGCGTTCTCTGCGTCGGGCTTCCCTCGACATTCAGTGTACGTTTTAATTTCAGTTGGTTTGTACTTTCCTTTATTTGGACTGGACTTTGTTAATTTAAACTGTTAATTGAAAAAGTAATTTTATTTCTTGCTACTTTAGCAAACCTGATCACTAAAATTTAATTGTTTACTGCTTTATCTAGGACTTCAATGTACCCCAGTCACACCTTTTATCCCTTCGGAGCTTTACCGCTCTTGGGAGGCCTCGCAGGATCCAAGTGTTATCGGGTTCACTCGGTATCCGGAGCCTGGGTCGTCATAATATGCAACTCATTTAATTAGTACCGATTTATTGAAGACCAATCGATTTATGGACGGATTAAAACCCAGTTTCATTCAGCACTTCGGGACTCAAAATATCTGTACCTTAGAAAAGGTCAAAAAATTAAAGGGCAAAGGTGAAGAGTCAAGCCGAAGGTCGGATCGGCGTAATAAGAAGGATAAATTTAGCATCACGGAGCCCTTCAAACCCCGTGATAGCAGGAAGAGGTCGAGGAACGGGAGTAGGAGTAGCTCCCAGAAGAATAAGAAAGTCAAGGAGGAGGAAAAGCAAGTCATGGCGGCTTGCACCTTTTGTGAAAAGTTCGGCCACTCGGCCGAGGAATGCTGGTAGCGCCTCGGCGCTTGTTTAAGATGTGGCAGCTGGGAGCATCGCATGCCAGACTGCCCTCTTATGAAGGATCAATCATCCAGTGACGGACGTAAGAGACAAGCTCATCTCAATGCTATTTTAGATGAAGAAGCGCCCCCAAATGATGGGCAGATGGAAGGTACTATTCACATTTTTTTCCCATCATGCTTTTGTATTATTCGATACTGGTGTTTCTCATTCCTTTATATCTACCGCCTTTGCAAAGACATTGCCCGTTTCATCAGTTCCTTTACCTTCGGACCTTGCTATTACTACACCTTTAGGCCCTGGAACCAAACTCACAAACTATTACTCCAATAGTGAAGTAAGGGTAGAAGGTCACAATCTTCCTGCAAACCTCGTATGCCTTGACATGAAAGGCTACGATGCTATTTTAGGGGTGGATTGGCTTGTAGACCATGATGCCTACATAAATTACTGGAATAGGATAATATCCTTTCGCAAACCAGGCCTTCCAAGATTTTCCTTCCTTGATATCAAGTATAGGAAACATCCTACTATCATTTCTTCTCTTCACGCTTGCAAACTTATTTCGCAAGGATGTGAAGCTTTTCTTGCTTCCGTAAATGTTACCGAGTCTAAAGAGATCATCTTAGTAGACATCCCAATCGTAAATGAGTTTCCTGATGTATTTCCATCAGATCTACCCGATTTACCACCCGAAAGGGAAGTAAACTTTTCCATTGAACTCGTTCCCGGAGCAGCACCTGTTTCAATAGCTCCCTACAGGATGTCCCCCGCAGAACTTAAGGAATTGAAGAAGCTGCTTCAGAAATTATTGGACAAGGGATTCATACGACCTAGCACATCCCCTTGGGGTGCACCAGTTCTTTTTGTCAAGAAGAAGGATGGATCGCTCAGGCTCTGTATTGACTATCGGCGACTGAATCAACTTACAATTAAGAACATGTATCCGTTGCCGCGTATTGATGAGCTCTTTGATCAGCTTTCGGGAGCAGAATATTTTTTCAAGATAGACCTCAGGTCAGGTTACCACCAGCTCAGAATTAAAGACGAAGACATATACAAAACTACCTTCATGGGCCGATATGGCCACTATGAATTTGTTGTAATGCCGTTCGGGTTAACCAATGCTCCAGCAGCATTTATGCAACTTATGAATAAAGTCTTCCAGCCTTATCTTGACCAGTTTGTAGTCGTCTTTATTGATGACATTCTTATTTACTCCAAGACAAAAGAGGAGCATGAAGAACATCTGAATATAGCCTTGCGGACTCTAAGAGAACACAAACTCTATGCCAAACTTAGTAAATGTGAGTCCTGGCTTAAGGAAATCTCATTTCTTGGCCATATCATTTCAAAGGAAGGTATCGATGTGGATCCTTCTAAAGTGGAAGCTGTCAAGAACTGGAGCCGGCCAACAACTGTGCCAGAAGTAAGAAGTTGTCTAGGTCTAGCTGGGTATTACAGAAGATTTATTAAGGATTTTTCTAAGATTACCGTTCCTTTGACAAGACTTACAAGAAAAGAAAATCTTTTTGTATGGTGGAAGGACTGTGAAAAGAGTTTCCTAACTCTTAAGGAACATCTCACGACAGCCCCTATATTATCATTGCCCGTTGAGGGTGGTGGAATTGAAGTCTACACGGATGCATCTGGCATTGGCCAAGGGTGCGTTCTTATGCAAAATGGGAAGGTGATCTATTATTCTTCATGACAGTTGAAGCGTCACGAAGAAAATTACACTATGCATGATTTAGAATTGGCAGCTGTTATATTTGCCTTAAAAATTTCGCGTCACTACCTTTATGGAAAGAAATTTACGGTCTATTCGGACCACAAAAGCTTGAAATATTTATTCTCCCAAAAGGAGCTGAATATGAGGCAAAGAAGATGGTTGGAATACCTTAAAGACTTTGATTTTGCTATCCAATATCATCCTGGTAAGGCTAATGCTATAGCCGATGGGCTCAGCAAAAAACTGATAGGAAAGCTATCGAGTCTTATGATTAGTATGACAAATCTCATTCCTCAATTTGCCCAATTGAATTTAGATGTTGACATAAAGAAGGAAGATTGTTTTGTAGCCAACATCCGAACTCAACCCACATTAATAGAAGATCTGGTCAAGCTGCAGGACAACGATCCAGTATTGTTGGAGATCAAAATCAATATAGAGCAAAGGCCGGATTTCTCTATTGCCAATGATGGAAGGTTGCTATTCAAAGGCCAAATTTATATACCGTGTTGAGTCCCGAAAGGCGGCAATCAAGAGGGGAGGGATGAATTGATTGGCCAATTAAAATTTCTTCCAAGGAAAATAATAATAAGTAAACATATAAGCACTAGATCTCACCCGAACATGGATACACTTGTGAATGCGTGTGGATTATGATAGGTGTTTGACAAAGGAATTGGTGTACGCTCAAATCACCGTGAAGCACACTCGACTATGGATGTGAAATAACAAACCACAAGTGACACATGGAATTTTTAGGTGATTCGGGTACACTGCCGTGTCCCCTACGTCCACCCCTCACTTGTGAGGATCAAGACTTCACTATGAAGTAAGCCACACACACACGCTGTGTAGAACAGCAAACACACATACGTGGCACCCGATCTGGGTTACCATAAACACACACACACACACACGTTTGTGTTTCCGAACACAAACAACCCACACACAGAACTAAATCAAGTTTTACATCAAATGCTCAAGTAGACACAAAGTAAATCTAAGAGTAAAGAGTGAAGAATGATTTATCCTGGTTGAAGCTCCCCCTTTCACTTCCTTGAATGTAATTGAATGCTTCTGCAGGAGGAAGATCAATCCTTGAGGAAGAATGAAGCTTTGTCGTACAAATGAGGTTGCAGCTTTGACAACCCACGTAGCTTGTTGTTGGGGATGATATGAAGGCTTGATTCAAGCTTCTTCCCTTCACTTTCAGGCTCAGAACAAGGTGGAAGAAGCCCCTAGAGCTGCTGCTGCGAACCTGCACTCACAAGGGTTAGAAGAATAACACAACTTTAGATGCCTCTCTCTCCTTAGGATTTCATACCCCAATAAGATGTATATAAAGAGTTTGGAACATTCAAAGACACCCTAGAGACCAGATCCACAATTCCTGGAACGATTTAGGGAGGTTAGGTTTGATTAGTATGACTTTTGGTGCATGCGCACACAAGTCAAAAATCACGGCTCGGATTCGAGACTGAAAGGGTCGAATCTCGTGAGGGATTTTGAGGGTTTAAAAGGGTTCTGGGCCAATGGGTCGACCCTTGGGGTTGACCCTCGGGCTATCAAGTGCTGGTATTAAATAACGCGATCAGGGGTCGACCCTTGGGGTCGACCCTCGCGTGAATGGGTCGACCCTTGGGGTCGACCCTTGCAGATGTGATGAAGGAACCCGTCGGGAGTAAAAATCATGCTATCAGGGGTCGACCCTTGGGGTCGACCCTTGCGGCTGGGGGTCGACCCAATGGGTCGACCCTTTCAGTAACTGATTATGTTTCAGGATTAAAGAGCATAGGGGTCGACCCAATGGGTCGACCCTTGTTCCAGAACTTCCAAATGGTTGATTAAAAGGCCACTAAGTCTAAGAACAAGCCAAGGGGTTCCAAGGTTGGTTTTAAGCCATCAAGGGGAACGTGCTAAGACATGAATAAGAGAAACCCAGTACAATTAAGCTTAGATAAGACCCAAACCAATTTGACCCTTGAGATCAAAAAAGATGAACATCAAAACATAAGATCAAGGGCCAATAAGTTAAAGTGGATCTCACCGACCGTCCTTGAGCACTTATGCATGTTCCTTGCTCTGTAAAGACATAACTTGTAAATTAGAATTAGATGTAGCCTTGCAATTTGAGTTTAAAAGGCTTACCCATTGAGGTTGTTCTTTAACCCTCTTAGCTCCAAGACCTCAATAGAATGGTGAGATTTTCAAGACTCTATATGCTAGAACACTTCAAAGATAATATATATATACATATAGTGTTTGGTCATCATTAAAAGCTATCAAATTAGACATTCACTGAAGGAGGGGGTTCAACAATCTCCCCATTTTTGATGATGACAAAATACTATATACCTTGCATAATCATATGACTTCAAAAATGATTTAGCATACATATGAGATTCGACCTTCAACCTCCATATCAAGAATAAAACTTTCATTCTTCACATGCATCATATCGATCCAAACCATGTGAGATTGACCACAAAGGCATATTCCACACATATCTTCCGACAACCGAATTTAAAAGGAAGCAGGGTTTGAGTTCAAAAGCAAATTACAAGATGCAATGGAAATGCTGATGGAAATACAACACAACTAACTGAGATGCAAAATATGATGAAAGCATACATGCATGCAAGCACACATCACACAAATACATATAATTAGCCGACTAGCCGGGGCCCATATATAGGACCAAAGTTTCTCCCCCTTTGGCATCATCAAAAAGGAGGGGGTGAAAGTCAAAAGAGGTGTGCCAATTCGCAAGAGCATAACCCTCTAATCATCACTCGGAGGTGGAGGATTTGGAGGACGCCTAATATAATCTACGATGTCACCAAACATGGCGGCTTGAGTGGCCAAGGAGTCTTGAATAGACTGAGTGCTTTCTTGATGAAAGAGCTTCAGATCAGACAATTCTTATTATATAGCCTCCATTGTCTCCCCATACTTGTCTAAACGACCATCAATTGTATCTAACCGATCCATGATTAGCTGTACCGCCGCAGAGGGCATTGCTTTAGCAGGAACATCTGGTTGTTGGTTGCTGTCCTGCTCTTCTACATCATCCTCATATTCTTCCGAGCTAGCAACTTGTGTACCTTGTTTCGATTGACGCACCAACACCCCATCTTGCATTTCATAACCCATGTGGTGACATATGGAATGTATGGTGTAGATATCAGAAGCTCGGATGGTTTGAGATGCCTCTCTTGCAAGATTAAGCCCCATATACTGAAAAATAGCAGTTAAGGCTGCATCATATGGCAATGTCTGATGTTTGTGCTTCACACTTGAACAGAAATGATCTAAGATAAGTACTGGAAACTTGATAGGAATGCCACCTATAAAACTGCAGAATAGAAACATGTGTTTTTCAGTGACCTTATCATGGCCTCCCCCTCTTGGCAGCAAAATGGTGGTGATCATTCTATGTAAAATTCGTTGCATGGGGGGAAAATAATTGGCATTTAGTCCAGCAACCGATCCATCACCCATATCCTCGGATGTCATGTATCGATACACTGTGGCTTCAGAAACTTCAACATCCCCAAAAGCATAGCCTTCATTTGGTAAATTAAATGCTTCACCTAACATTTACGGTGAAAGCATAATCTGCTACCCATTTACTGTCGTAACCGGAACATCACCCGAAATGGATAAATTACTGTAAAATTGATGTACCAGATTCGGATAGATGCGATGATGTGCGGACATAAACCCATCTATATTTGGTTGACTGCAAATGATATCAACAAGGCCGGGAAGATGACGGCTAAGATTACCCAAGTCAACCGCACATGGATGAAGTACGGTTCTATCCAACACCGTGCTAGAGAGTGTTGGCACGGCTGCTCTGGATCGACGCCCCCTTGCCGAGCTCGATCCCTCTCCACTGCGAGAAGAATGCCTCTTTGGGGCCATCTAAAACACAAATCGAAAGAATCGCATGACGGGGTTGTAGATCGAGATGGTTTGACAAGATTGGAGAGCTATAGCCTTGGATTAGTGATCCTCCACACATCAAGAGCATACCTCAGAGGGTTTGAAGCTCAAGGAGGACGCGTTGAACCGTTTGGAAGGCGTATGTGCGGGGGACGCCACCGGGAGAACCACGGCTAGGTCTTGAGAGTTTTGGTGCCAAGAAATACTTGGAGGGCTTGCAAGAGATGGTGGCTAGGGTTAGAAGGGGGCTTGAGGGGTTTTTATGAGATGGGAAGGGGGAAACATAGGGTTTCCACCCCTTTTAGGGCGGTTCGGACGCAGCTAAGGCCGCCCGACCGTAACGGGTCGACCCAATGGGTCGACCCCTATAACCCCGGCCCCATCCAGAAACGGATCCCGCGAGGGTCGACCCTTGGGGTCGACCCTTCCTTTGAATTTCATCAAAAAAAGTTTTTGAAAGGTAATCGAAGATCAAAAAGGTTCGGCTCTATTCCCCAATGATAAATTCATGTTGGAATCAAGAAAATTTTAGTTGTTTTAAGGATAAATCAATTGGGGAACATGTTTCAATGAAATCTAAGCTCATAATAGACGTTCATTATCCAATGCTTCCGGATTTCAGATTTCGAGGGGTTTTGCTCACTTTTTGACATTTAAGAGAATTCAAGGGAATATTGGCCATAGAAATAACTGTGACATGGGTGTATACTATAGATAGAAGGAATGCAATACACACAATCATGGTGTTTCACACATATCTAATTTTTGTTTTGTTTTTCAATCAATCATAATGCACATGCATGACAAGGGGAAATGCAACTATGCACCATACTAATGCAAATGCATGCTATGCAATGACATATACACATAGTAATGCAAATGATCATGACTCAGACTCGTCTATCCTACAAACCCCTAATTCTCTCCTAAATGATGTGAATTTTTCTTCACTAAGAGGTTTGGTGAAAATGTCGGCAATTTGTTGATCTGTTTCAATGAACTTGATTTCTACATCACCCTTGCTCACATGATCACTGAGAAAATGATGTCTAATTTCAATATGCTTTGTGCGAGAGTGATGGACTGGGTTCTTTGACAAGTTTGTGGCTGAAGTGTTGTCACACAAGATGAAAGTGTTTTTGAAGGAAATGCCATAATCAATCATCTGTTGTTGGATCCATAGCACCTGGGCAACACAACTCCCGACAGCCACATATTCAGCTTCGGCGGTTGATAGAGCCACTGAGTTTTGTTTCTCCGAGGCCCATGAGACCACGCACCCCCCAAGAAATTGGCAATACCCGCTGGTGCTTTTTCGATCCGCTTTACAACCCGCATAATCGACGTCAGAATAAGCAACTAAATCAAAGCTCGAATTACGCGGATACCACAATCCTAAATTACTTGAACTAGCAATATATCTGAAAATTCGTTTAACAGCCGACATGTGTGATTCTTTTGGATTGGACTGAAATCGTGCACATAAACACACAGCAAATTGAATGTCAGGCCTGCTGGCAGTTAAATATAACAAGGAACCTATCATGCTTATGAAGAGTTTTTGATCCACAGATTTACCTAATTCATCTTGATCAATTTTTATTGAGGTGGACATGGGAGTTGGTTGTGGTTTGGTAGAGGTCAAGTTGAACTTTTTCAGCAGCTCCAATGCATACTTCTTATGATGTATGAACATACCGTCAGCCGTCTGTGTGACCTGCAATCCCAAGAGGAATGTCAGCTCTCCCATAAGACTCATTTCAAACTCACTTTGCATTAATTTGGCAAAGTCTTTGCTGAGAGCATCTTTGGTGGAGCCAAAAATAATATCATCTACGTAAACTTGAACAATTAAGATTTCCTCACCGTTCAACTTCGTGAAAAGGGTTTGATCAACATTACCTCGTTTGAATCCATTTTGAATGAGGAAATCACTTAACCGTTCATACCATGCCCGGGGTGCTTGTTTCAGACCGTAGAGTGCCTTGTCTAGCTTGTATACATGGTCTGGATGCTTTGTGTCCTCAAACCCTGGTGGTTGCTTCACGTACACGTCCTCCTGTATGTAGCCATTCAAAAATACACTCTTAACATCCATTTGAAACAATCTAATGTTGTTACAGCATGCAAATGCTAATAGGACTCTCACTATCTCGAGTCTTGCTACTGGAGCAAAAGACTCATCGAAATCAATTCCAAGCTCTTGGCTATAGCCTTTAGCTACTAGCCTGGCCTTATTTCTAGTTACCACTCCTTGATCGTTTGTTTTGTTTCAAAAAACCCACTTTGTTCCGATCACTGAGTGGTTTCTAGGACATGGCACGAGGAACCACACTTTGTTCCTTTGGAACTGGTGTAGTTCTTCTTGCATAGCCATGATCTAAGACTCATCCTTCAATGCCTCTTCAATAGAGTGAGGTTCAAACTGAGAAAGTAAGGCAATATAGTCCTGATTTTCAACTTCCCTGAAGGAGGCTCGTGTTCTTGTTCTGTCTTCAACATTGCCGATCACATTCTCCGGCAGATGGTCCTTTTCGAAAGTCCATTACCTTGGAAGCTGCTGTTCCAACTAATCTTCTGGATTTGCATCATCTTCTTGTGGTTCTTTTACTTCTTATTTTTTAATTTTTCCTTCCATCATCTCGATATTACCGTCATTCAAATCATCGTCCTGCAACACAGAATTTTCATTAGTGCTTTTAGAAGATGATTCATCAATGATGACATGGGGGCTTTCCTCAACTACAAGAGTTCTCAAGTTATACACTCGATAAGCTCTTGAGCTAAGAGAGTATCCAAGAAATATACCTTTGTCACTTTTGGGGTCAAATTTAGCCAGGCCCACCTTACCATTATTGTGAATGTAACAAACTGAGCCGAACGGTCTAAGATAGGAAATGTTTGGCTTCTTACTTCGGTACAACTCATAAGGGGTTTTCTTCAACAAGGGTCTTACCATGGCGCGATTGACAATGTAGCAAGCAGTGTTCACTGCTTCAGCCCAAAAGTACCTCGGCAAATTATTCTCATTTAGCATGGTTCTTGCCATCTCAATTAGCATCATGTTCTTCCTTTCAACAACACCATTCTGTTCGGGGGTTCTTGGTGCGGAGAAGTCATGCGTATAGCTTTGAGCCCTGCAAAAATTGCTGAACTCATGGTTATCAAATTCCTTACCGTGATCGCTCCGCACGGCCTTGATGCAACACCCCTTTTCATTTTGGACTACCCTGCAAAATGTTTCAAATTCTATCAGGGCATCATTTTTATGTGAAAGGAAGTAAACCCAACAAAATCTTGAGTAATCATCCACAATGCCAAACCCATACAATTTACCACCCAAGCTATGTGTTCTGCTTGGTCCAAATAGGTCAATGTGGATTAACTCAAGGGGCCTTGATGTAGTTACATCATTCTTGCACTTGAATGATGTCCTTGTTTGCTTACCCATGCTGCACGACCCACAGACTCCTTCATCAGTAACCTTCAGCTTAGGCAATCCAACAACCAAATCATTTCGAGATAATTTTAGCAAAATATTAAAACTAGCATGCCCAAGTCGATGATGCCAAAGCCAAACATCATCATTATTCCTTGCAACCAAACACAGATTTTTATGAGAGGGTTCATCCAAATCAATCATATATACATTGTTATGCCTGAGACCAATGAACTTTATCTCATGAGTATTTTTATTCACAACGGTGTAGTAGTTAGAATAAAAAATCACATTGCATCCTTTATCACAAAGTTGACTTATACTCAAAAGATTATGATGCAACCCTTTCACGAGCAAGACATTCTCAATGGCATGGTTTTGATTCTTACTTATCTTACCTTCTCCGATGATTTTGCCTTTGTCCTTACCACCAAATGCCACTGTTCCACCATCATTTTCATGCAGGTCCACAAATAATTCTTTATTTCCCGTCATGTGACGAGAGCATCCACTATCCAAATACCACCTATTCCATTGAGCTCTCAAGCAGACCTGCAATCACAACAACCATACTTATGCAAATTTTGGTACCCAAGCAAGCTTGGGTCCATGATGGTTAGAAACATGAGATATGTATGATCTATTTCTCATTCTAGTAAAGCTTTCATCATCAAATTTCAGAATTCTGTAATCATACATATCATGGCCTAACCTTCCACAATAAAAGCATGTAATGGTTCTGTCCTTGTTTCTTCTCCTTCCTTTATTCAAGAATGAATTATGCACATGTGTTTTTGACGTGGATGCAGATGAACTTCTGGGAGGCATGTGAGTTGAATGTGTTTCAGATTGTAAAGTTTTCCCCTTTTTAAAAATGGCAATAGCATCCTTCAACTCATGATTTTCATGCATTAGAGAATGGACTTGATTTTTGTCCTTTTCTTTTGCTTGATTGCATGTTATGCTTTCAAGCTTTTCTTGTTCCAGATTATTTTTCAAATCATCATGCATTTTACTTAGTGTGAATTGCTTCTCTCTCATGCATGATATCTCTTCTTCAAGCAATTCATTTTTTGACACAAGAATTTCATTCTCATTTATCAATTTCTCAGTTTCCGATTTCAACACATGGCAATTTTCACATGAGTTTTCAGCATGCACTAGATGTTCAATTTTCTTTTTCAAATGTCTGTTTTCAGATCTGAATTTTTTACATTTTTCATATAACGACTCATATGCAATTTGCCATTGTTCACAAGTAAGAGTTTCAATTTCAGAATGTACCTCATTTCCATCGTCGTCATTGGCCATGAAGCATAGGTTTTGGACCAGCTCATCTAGTCCATCTTCATTCTCGGACTCTTCCTCATCTTCATCGCTCCAAGTGGCCACCATGGCCTTGGGCTTCTTGAATTTTCCTTTCTTCAGCTTCTTCATCAGATCGGGGCACTCACCCCGCATGTGACCGGGTTTCTTGCATTCGTAGCATATCACTTCTTCTTTCTTGCTACTTTCTCCTCTGTTCAGACCTTGCCTTCTTGGTCCCTTTCTGAATTGACCACCGAAATTTCTCGTCCTTTTGACGAACCTTCTTGCCCTTCTTGTAATCATGGCAACCAGCTCTTCATCTTCAGTGTTGCCGGTTGAATCATTGTCACTGCCCTCTGAATCTTGTGGATTCACTTTTAGAGCCAAATGTGTGACTACCTTCTTCTTTTTATGGTCCTCCTCGCTCCTCTTGATGTTGATTTTGTAAGTCATCAAGGAGCCAATTAGCTCATCCAATTTCAAAGTGCTGAGATCCTTTGAGTCCTCGATTACAGTGGCCTTTGTGTGCCATTGTGATGACGAGGATCTCAGTACCTTTCTGACAAGTTCCTTGTCGGAATACTCTTTACCAAGACCCTTTAATCCATTCGTGATTTCTGTCAATCTTACAAACATATCAGAAATGGATTCTTCTGGTTTCATCATAAATAACTCATAATCCCGGACTAGCAGATTCACCTTGATTTTCTTTACTTCCGATGTTCCTTCATAGATCAACCGCAGCTTGTTCCACATCTTCTGTGCGGAAGAACACATGGAAATACATGAGTATTCATTAGGATGAATGGCACATTGTATTATATTCATGGCTTTAAAATTTGCTGAACACTTCTTTATATCCTCATCATCCCACTCATCCTCATTTTGAGACAGAGTATACGGACCCTTGCTTATGACGTGCCACACGTCATAGTCTTGGGCTCGTAGAAAAACATACATTCTGTTCTTCCAATACGGGTAATTTGATCCATCAAAGAACGGGGGTCTTTGGATCGAATGCCCTTCGGACATCATCCCGTTGTTTGCCATAAGGAGGGATCTACTCTACGACCGTGTGGTCGAGTGAAATAGAGACCATGGCTCTGATACCAATTGTTGAGTCCCAAAAGGCGGCAATCAAGAGGGGAGGGGTGAATTGATTGGCCAATTAAAATTTCTTCCAAGGAAAACAATAATAAGTAAACATATAAGCACTAGATCTCATTCGAACATGGATACACTTGTGAATGCGTATGGATTATAGTAGGTGTAGATGCGAGATGAACCTTTTTTGGTGCCCCCAAGAGGCATTGTCCCCGCCACGTCGGAGGGTAGCTAGGGTTTTATCCTTGTAAAAGGGCCCTCTTGGGGTAGGAGGTGAAGACCTGCCTTATAAGCACTCGGTTGCTTTCTCAACATCTGATGTGGGACTAATCCCGTGACCCTAGGTCCGCTACACAAGCCCCCCCTTGAGAAGGCAAGCGAGTGCGCGAGAGCTCAGGGTTCCCACAGACGGCGCCACTTTGTAGATGCAAGATGAACCTTTTTTGGTGCCCCCAAGAGGTATTGTCCCCGCCACGTCGGAGGGTAGCTAGGGTTTTGTCCTTGTAAAAGGGCCCTCTTAGGGTAGGAGGTGAAGACCTACCTTATAAGCACTCAGTTGCTTTCTCAACATATGATGTGGGACTAATCCCGTGACCCTAGGTCCACTACACAAGCCCCCCCTTGAGAAGGCAAGCGAGTGCGCGAGAGCTCAGGGTTCCCACAGACGGCGCCATATGAAGAGGCGTAATCTCGCACGGATCCTGAGCGGGCAGAAGATCACCAGATTGTGAACTGCAAGAAAGGGAAACGGATCAGGGGGCCCAGGGATGAGTCCCTGGGGAAAAACCCTCCGATGCTTAAGTCAGTAAAGCTATGGTGGGAGCAATATAGAGAGGAAGTAGCTTCTGCGCGAGATCCCTCTCCACCAGAAGGGTGAAGTGGTTCCTGCTCAGGAGTTTTGAGCGTGTGGTTACCCTTACCTTTCGCCGGAGGGTATCCCTGGTTTAAATAGTATGCTGCCTTTTGGAGTCCTGTAAGTCGAGGGGTTTCAGGTGGGAGTTACGTCCTCAACGTGGACTTTTATTGCCTCATCGTGGGAGCGTTATCACCTTGGGGAGCTGGAGTCCCTCACCCTTATGAATTCTTGCTCACAGAGGACTCTTAACGGCTGCATGGATAAGCATTCAACGGTCGACCGTTTCGAGCTTAAGGGGTGCCAGCCGTATCCGAGCGATGGGCCTAGCTCGGACGGAGATGGGTCGGAACGATCGTGTGCGCCTCCCCATATCCTGGTTGAGGATAGATAGGGCGTAGATCATTCTGACGACCAGACCGTCGCTCGAGCCTTCCGAGCCTGAGGGCCGCCTAGGAAGGTTGGGTCCCCGAGCGATCTTTTATTGGGCTTTTAGTCCGGAGTGGGCCCTGTGGGCTATCACTCGGGCGAGCGTGGCCTTGTTTGGTCCTGATGGGCCTAGTTCGACTGCTCTTTATCTGGGCTACAGAAATCCCCCTCTCTAGTAGGTGTTTGACAAAGGAATTGGTGTACGCTCAAATCACCGTATCACACTCGACTATGGATGCGGAAGAACAAACCACAAGTGACACATGAAATTTTTAGGTGGTTCGGGTACAGTGCCATGTCCCCTACGTCCACCCCTCACTTGTGAGG
Organism: Amorphophallus konjac; assembly: GCA_022559845.1. NCBI lineage: Eukaryota > Viridiplantae > Streptophyta > Magnoliopsida > Alismatales > Araceae > Amorphophallus > Amorphophallus konjac. The sequence goes on from CM040117.1 coordinate 189,792,454, forward strand.
ATCAAGACTTCACTATAAAGTAAGCCACACACACACGCTGTGTAGAACAGCAAACACATATACACGGCACCCGATCTGGGCTACCACACACACACACACACACACACACACACACACACACACACACACACACACACACACACACACACACACACACACACACACACACACACACACACACACACACACACACACACACACACACGCGTTCGTGTTTCCGAACATGAACAACCCACACACAGAACTGAATCAAGTTTTACATCAAATGCTCAAGTAGACACAAAGTAAATAAGAGAGTAAGGAGTGAAGAATGATTTATCCTGGTTGAAGCTCCCCCTTTCACTTCCTTGAATGTAATTGAATGCTTCTGCAAGAGGAAGATCAATCCTTGAGGAAGAATGAAGCTTTGTCATACAAATGAGGTTACAGCTTTGACAACCCATGCAGCTTGTTGTTGGGGATGATATGGAGGCTTGATTCAAGCTTCTTCCCTTCACTTTCAGGCTCAGAACATAGTGGAAGAAGCCTCTGGGGCTGCTGCTGCGAACCTGCACTCACAAGGGTTAGAAGAATAACACAACTTTAGATGCCTCTCTCTCCTTAGGGTTTCATACCCCAATAAGATGTATATAAAGAGTTTGGAACGTTCAAAGACACCCTAGAGACCAGATCCACAATTCCTGGAATGATTTAGGGAGGTTAGGTTTGATTGGTATGACTTTTGGTGCATGCGCACGCAAGTTAAAAATCACGGCTCGGGTTCGAGACTGAAAGGGTCGACCCTTGGGGTCGACCCTCGTGAGGGATTTTGAGGGTTTAAAAGGGTTCTGGGCCAATGGGTCAACCCTCGGGCTATCCGCTGCTGGTATTAAATAACGCGATCAGGGGTCGACCCTTGGGGTTGACCCTTGCAGATGTGATGAAGGAACCCGCCGGGTGTAAAAATCATGATATCAGGGGTCGACCCTTGGGGTCGACCCTTTCAGTAACTGATTCTGTTTCAAGATTAAAGAGCATAGGGGTCAACCCAATGGGTCGACCCTTGTTCCAGAACTTCCAAATGGTTGATTAAAAGGCCACTAAGTCTAAGAACAAACCAAGGGGTTCCAAGGTTGGTTTTAAGCCATCAAGGGGAATGTGCTAAGACATGAATAAGAGAAACCCAGTACAATTAAGCTTAGATAAGACCCAAACCAATTTGACCCTTGAGATCAAAAAAGATGAACATCAAAACACAAGATCAAGGGCCAATAAGTTAAAGTGGATCTCACCGACCGTCCTTGAGCACTTATGCACGTTCCTTGCCCTGTAAAGACATAACTTGTAAATTAGAATTAGATGTAGCCTTGCAATTTGAGTTTAAAAGGCTTACCCATTGAGGTTGTTCTTTAACCCTCTTAGCTCCAAGACCTCAATAGAATGGTGAGATTTTCAAGTCTCTATATGCTAGAACACTTCAAAGATAATATATATATACATATAGTGTTTGGTCATCATTAAAAGCTATCAAATTAGACATTCACTTAAGGAGGGGGTTCAACATACCGGATCATGCTGATACTAAGAGATTGATCCTGGAAGAAGCTCATAATTCCAAGTACACCATTCATCCTGGTGGTACAAAAATATATCAAGATCTTAAAAGGAACTTCTGCTGGCCTAACATGAAAAGAGAAGTGGCAGATTTTATGTCCTGCTGTCTCACTTGTCAGCAAGTAAAGGCAGAACATTTAAAACCCGTAGGTAAATTACACCCCTTAAATATTCCCGAATGGAAATGGGAAAGTGTAGGGATGGATTTCATCATGGGTTTACCTAAAACAAGAGGAGGACACGATGGTATATGGGTAATTATAAACCGATTAACTAAATCTACACATTTTCTGCTAATACAAAGTCGATGGTCTGTGGATATTCTAGCCGCATTATACATAAGGGAAATTTTTAAATTACATGGTGTCCCTATCACTATTTTATCAGATAGAGATCCTCGATTCACATCACAGTTTTGGAAGGGTCTACAATATTCATTAGGGACCCGACTAAACTTTAGCATAATATTTCATCCACAAACTGATGGCCAGACTGAAAGGACAAATCAGGTAGTTGAAGATATGCTCAGGGCTTGTGCTATTGATTTTGGAGGTAGTTGGCATGATCACTTGTCTCTAGTAGAATTTGCGTACAACAATAGCTACCAAGTTAGTATTCAAATGTCACCATTTGAAGCTTTATATGGAAGAAGCTGTCGTTCGCCTATTTGTTGGAATGAAGCAGGAGAAAGGCAATTTCTCGATCCTGACATTATTAGGGATACTACCGAGAAGATAAAACTCATTCGAGAAAGACTGCATATGGCCCAAGACAGGCAGAAATCGTATGCTGACAATCGAAGGCGCCACTTGGAGTTTCAAGTAGGAGATCATGTGTTCCTTAAAGTTTCCCCAGGTCGAGGTATTCGAAGATTTGGTATTAAGGGAAAGCTTACTCCAAGATTCATTGGTCCTTTTGAAATTCTGGAGAGTTGGTGAAGTGGCTTATAGAATTACTTTACCCCCTCAACTTTCCGAAGTCCATGATATATTTCATGTCTCAATGCTCAAGAAATATGTTTCTGATCCTTTCCATGTCATCACTTATGACAATATGGAGATTAAGGACTTGACATACGAGCAAAGGCCAGTCAAGATTATTGAACGGGAAGTACGTCAACTTCGTAATAAAACTATTCCTGTGGTCAAGATTCAGTGGACAAAGGCAGGAGAAACATGGGAAACCGAAGAAGCTATGCGCAAAAGATTTTCAGAACTATTTGAATGTAAGTACACTCTCCATAAATCCATGAATTGAATTTGGGGACCAAAATCTCTTAAGTGGGGGAGGATGTAATGCCCCGTAAAACTTATAAAATATTTCTGAAGTATTTAAGAATTTTTTAGGAATTTATAAGAATTTTTAAAGACCAAAAAAGATTAATAAATAAATTTCTGGGTTAAATAAATCATTACTAAGGCCCAAGTATGATAACAAATTTACCTAGCCTATTTAAATAAAGCCCAAAGGACTTAAGGACCAAGCCCATGAAGTTTGGCCCATATTCTAGAAGGTTAATTAGTTTATTCACGGAATATAAGGGATAAATACTCCCTATTTAGATAATTAAGTGGATAAGATGAAAATAGAGTTTGAATGAATTTCAAATTCGGCGCCCAAATATAATGGCGGTCTATTGTTAAACCGCTAAGGGACATATGACGGTCCAGTTCTAGACCGCTACTTTCTGTCAGTTCCGTGAGTTGAAGAAAGAGCAAAAAGATTAGATTTTTAATATTTTATCTCTTAGAGATCGAGATGGGAGGACTAGTAAGCATCTTAAGGACTCTTAGAAGTTAGGATAGTACCAACTAGGGACTCTAGAATTGATCTAATCCATGAAACCCTAGCAAAACCCTATAAATAGAACCCAAATTTGGCTTGTGCGACCCTTACTTTGGCTCGCGTAGAATTAAGATAAGGAGGTATTATTTTGGGTAAGTTCTTTAGAAATTTTTATTCCTAATATATAGGACTAACATCCCTCAAAATTTTGTGCTAGGAGATCAAGCACACAAGAAATTGGAAGCCTGTAAAGTTGCTAGTTCCACATTAGCGACCCAGGAAACTGTGCGAAAGTCCGGTGAAGATCAAGGAATTAGGGAACCAAATCGAGGTATTTAGAACCTGATCCTTTAAAACTTTTTGTTCCCCTTGGTATCTTATTCTTACCCTCCAAATTTCATGTCCATAGGTCAAGAGAGTAAGGAGTTAGGGCAACGTGAAGTTGCTGATTTGTCACAAGAAGTGCAAGGAACTAGGGGTAGCATCTAGCCTTAAATTTGAAGTTAAAGGTCCAGGACAAAGGTAGGTCATCTCATGAATGGCTAAAATATCATTTTAGGGATAAAAGCCCTCTTGTTTTACTAGATTTCATAAATTATGCATCAAGAATTTCATATTTTATGCATCTAGTATATATCCATGCATATTCTTAGCCCTAATTAAGTTAAGAGGAACTCTCTCGTTAATTCATAGAAATCCCATGCATATTGTTAGCCTAACCTTCGTTGTATCATGATAGGGAAGTTTATACATGTTGATTTCCAGACATGATGCGTTTTAAACATTAGTTTCTTCTTATTTAATTTACTGTCAGACGTGCTCTAGCGGCCTAATCTTCGACCGCCAACCTTGTGCAGTGGCCCTATGATAAACAGCTAGTCACCCTGAAGCGTGATTTTTATAAAAACTCTGGCGGACCAGAAATAGACCGTTAAAGTCCCTCAGGCGGCCTTAGATAAACTGCTAACTTGCGGTAACGGCTCTATAATAGACCGCCAATGTTCTGATTTCTGTCAACCCGAGACAGAATCAAGAGCAGTCCATTTAGCTTATAAATAAGCCTAGTTAACTATGTTCTAACATGTCTTAATGTTATTTACTACTCTGAGTTTTTAATTACTGATTCGTAATCGTGAGTTAATGTTCTTTATGGTGCTTGGGATTATTTTTAAGCATATGATAATTTCATGCCCAAAAATCTTATAATCTTGTATTAAATCATGGTTTAAACGCTACATTAACGAAATTGAACGTTGGTTTATCAAAGTACATATTCTCTTCTTATCTCAGAGTCAATTTCTGTAAGTTCATGGCATATATCCCGGTATATGACCATTAGTTACACTTTGCACATTAAGAACACAATCTTGGACTTGATAACCTCTCCTTTGGATATTCCTTCTAATGGATTAAGAAATCTTATTTCAAGGCCTCCGTAAGTCTCCGCGAGCCTGGGATTCCCACTAGGACGCCGAGCTAGTTGTACCATTAAAGCCCAATTGTCTAGAAAGCACTACCGACATTTTCTGAAATTCTGTTCATTAATGGTTCAATACTCGACTGCTACATCCCATTAACGGTCCAGTATCTGACCGCCAAGTTCTCTGAGTCCAAACCGATTTCTTTCTAGATTCAGCCCACAATAGCGGCCCAATTTTTGACTGCTAAATTTTCTTAGTACTTTTGACCCGAGGTTTGACCCAAGGGTTAATATTCCTACAATCCTAGATTGACTAATGATAGTTGAAGAGGCGAAATCTCACGCTGGTTCCTGAGCTGGCTGGTAATCACCAAGATAATGAACTGCAAAATAAGGAAACGGGTCAGAGGGCCCAGGGGGATTCCCTGGGGTGAAACCCTCCGATGCTCAAGTCAGTAGAGCAATGGTGGGAGCAGCGATAGGGAGGAGAAGGTGAGGGCGCGAGATCCCTCTCCACCAATGGGGTGAAGTTATCCTTGCTCAGGAGTTGGGGGTGGAACAATACCCTTCTTGACTTACCTTTCGCCGGAGGGTATCCCAGGTTTTTATAGTGCGCCGCCTTCTGGAGTCCTGCAGGCTGAGAGGTCTCCGGTGGAGGTTACGTCCTCGTCGTGGGCTTTGATGGCCTCATCGTGGGGGCGTTATCCTAGCGGGGAAACCGGAGCTCCTGGACTTCTTAGCGTTTGGCCCGCTGTGGACTCTAACGGCTGCAATGATGAACATTTCATCGGTCGTCCCGAGCTTAAGGGGGCCGGCCCTATCGGGCGATAGGCCTAGCTCGGTGAGGAGATGGGTCGGATAGACCGGCTAGCGCTTCCCCCCTTCGGGCGGAGGGGTAGCTCGTGCGCGGGTCTTCCTGTGACCTGACCGAGGATCGGGCTCTCCGAGCCTTGGGGCCGCCTAGGAGAGTTGTTTCCTCGAGCATTGTTTTATTGGGCTTTTCCGAGTGGGCCCTGCGGGCTGTCACTTGGGCGAGCTTGCCTCGTTGGGCCTTGTTGGGCCTAGTTGGGTCTGCTCTTTGAGTGGGCTGTAGGAATCCCCCTCTCCACTTGTCCCCCTCCTACTCCCGAGCCAAGGAGGCTCGGTTGAGTAGTTTTTTGAGGCTTTGGACCGGCGTGGCTCGGGTGGGTGGAATCCTGTTGGCGTGATGATGCCGCGTGTAGCGGTCGCCTGGGCCCATAGTAATAATGATCCTGACGGATTTTGAAATGAAGGGCCCCCCTTTTTCTCGGAGGTTGAAATGGCGCGCCGCCTCCCGCGAGGGTTTATAGGCGTAGGGCGCTGCTCGTTCCTCCCAGTCTTTTCAGGGTTATCGGCCTTTCCTCCATTTCTCTGCTTCTGGGGCTCCTTGATGCGTCGTGAAGATACAGCGGGGGAGCAAGCTCTTGCAGCGGCATTTGAGGAGCTGGCGCGTGTAACCGCGGAGGCGATCCAGCGGCTTCCTTCTCCTCCGGAGTCTTCGGGCTCTAGTGAAGGTTCTTCTTCCAGCTCGATGGCGGATCTACGCTCGAAAATCGAGCAGGTGAGGCGGGAGCCCGTCTCCAATCGCAGCGAGTTGGGGGAGGCTGACGTGAAGAAATTGGAGCATCAGTTTCGCCTGCCTCTCCGGTATAGCTTTGTAGCTGCTGCCCCATACGAGATGAGCTTGGACAGCCGTACGGGCCATATTTGTACTTTTCTTCTGGCGTGGAAGAGCGGATTCTGCCTCCCCTTCATCTTGAAGCTTCTCAATTTTTTTGTGTTGGCGCCTGTTCAGCTGGTGGCCAACTCGTACCTCCTGCTTTCTGCCTTTCGGATCCTCTGCCGCCTGCAGGGGGTTCCCCCGTCGCTGGATCTCTTACATTATTTCTTCGAGTTGAAGGCACATCCGTTGGCGGGGAAAGGCTTCTATTTTATCTAGGCGCGCAGGAATCAGAGTTGTATTCCGCTGGCGGCGAAGGATTCTTCGCACAAAGGGTGGAAGAGGCAGTTTTTCTGGGTGAACGCGGAAGCAGTGGACGAGTCCTGGAGGTGCCAGGTTATGCCCAACTTCCATCCGAATCTTCCCCCGCACCAGGAGAAGTTCCCCGCCGATGTGGAAGAGTACGCCGCTCTCCTATTGACAAATCACCGGTCGACTGAGGAGCTGGTGACGCTGGAGAACGTGGAGCGGTATCTGCTTACACAGCTCAAGCCATCAGGTGCCATTCTTCGGATTCTGCTGCGGGGTCGGAGGGTCGACTTTTCGTTTCCTAACCGAATCATCTTCTTCATTGCAGACATCCGGCGGGAGCCCTTGGAAGGGGTCACCGAGGTCGTCGATCTTGGGGATGATTCGGCGGCCGATGAGCCTGTTGCTCCCGCGGGTTGTTCCCAAGCCCGGGATAAGGGCAACGGGGCGGCCTCCGAGGGATCTTCACGGTCAAGCGGGGTGAAGCGCAAGGATCCTCTGGAGGGGAGATTGCGGGAAGCCGCGAAGGCCAAGAAACGGACCAAGAAGGCCGGCCATCCTACCGCCGCCGGGGGTGATTCAGGTTCGGCGGCGCTCCCCTCTCGGGGGCAAGATGGGGCCGACCCTTCAGGGCCAGCTCCCCCACCTACCAGGCGAGAGGGGGCCGAGGAGACCAGGGGCCCCTCAGAGGGCGGAGATAGGTCGGTTCTCCCCTCCCCGGGGAGGGAGGGGACCGGTGCTGAAGTAGCCGACGTCGAGACCGGGAGACCGGTCGAGGTCGGCGATGTCTCGGGCGGCGAGGCGCGGGCCGAGACAGATAAGGATGGGGGTTCGCCCGTGTAGCAACCCTGGAAAAAAAATAAGATTTTTACATAAATAAATCAAATTAAAATAAAAGATAAGTAAATAGATGACGAAGAGCCTAAATGAGTAAATCATTAATCAAGAGGAAAATAACGCCTTTTATCAAGGCGCTGATTCAAAAGGAAATGCCTCTGTCTAAGGCGTTAATTTAAAAAGGACGCCTACACAAGAGGGCGTCAAATTTCAAACGACGGGAAATAAAATTAAGGAAAGGAAAGGAATCGCCCTCACCTAGGGCGCGTTTTTAATAAGAAACGACTACGACAACGTCGTCAATTAAAACACACGACCTAGCCTAAGGCGTGAATCCAGTTCAAGTTTCGTTCGACCCAGGAGACTATCCAGAGCAAGTTTCTGGATAACTACGAGGAAGATTGAGTAGGGTAATGACTCTATCATGGAAGTATTACTTCCAATACAACTCTAACCCTATTAGGATCCCCAAAATCCTATAAATAACCTTGTCCATCGAACCCTAAAAGCTATTTGGTCGAAGGAAGTTTTGCTCTGTTGCTGCTGTCATCCGTGAAGAACGTAAGTTTGTTCTTCATTTGCTTTACCTTCGCCTTCGGTTATGTATGATGAAGAAAACTAATGTCTTCATCTTATTTCATGTAGGAAGTCTACAGTAGGTAGTAACTCTTTTGTCAAAGAGAAGATCGTGGGTTCTTCATCCACGTCGTTCTTCTTCCTCTGCCTTCAGTAAAGTATTATGAAGAAAAAACTAATGATTCTTCATCTTATTTCTCTGTAGGAAAGCCTTCTTGACCTACTGAAGAACGAGATTTTTCATCCAAAGCAAGCTACGCGTAGGAATCGCATTCTCTCAACCTCTCTATCTCGGTACCTGCTGATCAGATAAATCCCAGAATACTCTGTATATAACAGAGTGACGTTGTTCTTCAACTTTCTCCACGAATCATCACCCAGATCTTAATCAAGGTAGGTTTTCTCAAGATAGTAGCCCAAACTAGCTTAAGATCTTAATAATATCATCGGTTGTGCATGCATATAGTTTTATTGTGGTTTCAGATGTTTTCCATGTAATTTCAAAAAGAAATGCCCTTGACCAGGGCGCTAATTTAAAGAAGCGACCCACACTAGGGCGCTAATTATTGTTTTGACGCCCTGCCAGAAGTCGTCAATTTCATGTAATTAATAAATACCCACGTTTAAAAATTTAATATCTATGTAACCATGAATCTAATATATTACATGAGTATACCTGTGAAATCCTGCTAGTTTTCCTGTCATGATCATGTACCCTCTTTCCTGAAATTTTATTATCTGAAAATTGGTAAATTCTTGAATTCACGACCTTGTCTAGGTCGCCTCCTACTGAACTGACGCCCCAGACTAGGGCGCTAATTGAAAAGTAACGCCCCTGTCCAGGGCGCGTTTTTGTTAAAATTACAGAATATTGATTTTCTGCAGAATAGAAATATTGAAGGGACGACTGATGTACAAGTCGTCAAATTTGTAAATAAACGCCCCTATAGAAGGCGTTAATTTGATAAGTAATGACTTAGATTAAGTCGCTATTTTCCTGTGACACTATTTTTCACTGTTACTATTAACCGACGGTTTCATATATATATATATACACATCTATATATATCGGCACTATATTCCAGTCCGTGAATATAGTCCCATGTTTCATGATGTTTTATCATTTACCCACTAACTCTCATTGACATACAAGCTCTCCATTGGACACTCCGCTCCTTTGGACTAGCGAGTTAGTCATAGAGACCTCCGTAAGACTCCTCGAGCCTTGGATTCCCTCAAGGCCGACTGAGCTGGTTGTACCATAAAAACCCATTACACAATCTTTGCCATGTCACTCTATAGAAACATGGTATACCGGCCCTCATGTCATGCCATGTGTATGATATGAGAATTATCTTAATGAACGGCGTAAAGCATGACATTGTTATGATGTTCTTGTAAACCCCAATTCTATATCAACATTGTTATGATGTTCCTGTAGACCCCAATTCTATATTAAACTTGATGTTCTTGTGGACCTCAATTCTATATAAAGAATGTCTATACTTGTTTGTCATGGTACCCAAGTTAGGGAACCAATTCCATCCAGTTTTATCGATAATCGTGATTGTACCGTTAATATCGCCTATCTATGTCCAGTGTCATATTTTTGGACTCTATTCTATCAAAGTCTATCCTACGTGTCTACAAGCTTTATCCTTGAAAATTCCATATTGGCTATATACAAAAGTGGATGTTAAAAATACATGATTAATACCTGCGCATATAGGGCCCGATCTGGTCCTGGGAGGAGCACCCGAAAGTACTTGTGCCCATGGGAGTTGATTGATCACGGTATTGGCATTATACCGAAGTGCATGACTAGCTTGATTGAACATTCCACAAATCTTGTACATGACTTGATATTACGTGACTTGCATGGCCCGAGAAAGGGTAATTGTATACTCGCTTGCTTGAAACATAATAGCTAAATTCCAACATGACATGATGAATACACTTGCTTGAAAGTCTTGATATCTACTTGATAAGTTCTTGAAAGTTCATGACTAGTTCTTCTTGCCATCTTATTGTTATACTCTCTCTCTATCTTGTCGTTTTGCGAGCATGCATAGCTATAGTGCATTCATGGAAAGTGTAATTACTTAAACCCATTGCTAGTTCTTGAGATATAATTTTCTACTGAGCGTTCGCTCACTCAGTGTTTCCATACTTTTCAGGTAAGTCCGATGATGAGGGAACTCAATCTGAAGGGGATGGTCAAGAGTGAAAGAGTTAGAGCTATTCAAGCGTCAATTAGTCCTGTCTTTTCTCTATTTTTCTTGAGTCAAGCGTTGTATTTTTATTTTATTGAGTCTAGTATTTGCAAGGGTTTGTAATAGACATATTCTTATTAAAGGAATTAATGGATTGGGTTATCTTTATATTTGCGCACTCTGTCTTTGTGTCGAATACACCACTACTCTGATTGACATGATTGATATAAACTCGTCACGCATCTCCGAGTATCTTCCGCGCTCGGGGCGTGATAGCTTTTGTGGTATCAGAGCCTAGGGTATTCAATTCCTAGGAAAACCCAAGTCCAAGGATAGGTTTAAACCATTAACCAGTGAGATTGGGTAGAACCAAGGGTTGAGTTCACATAAAAACTTAAAAGCCCTTAACGCGAGCATATACTAACATAGTTATGGTAATTGTAGGATAATGGCTGCCGAACGTGCTCAGTGGCGCAACATGCAGCGTACACTCCAAGGCATGACCCAAGTGCTGCAACAAGTAGCACAGGGAGGTGCACAATGAGCCGAAAGTCTCCACCAAGTCTTCAAGAACATGAACCCTCCCAAATTCATGGGTTCTACTGATCCGGATGACGAAGAGCACTGGATCAGGGAGACGGAGTGTATATTCCGTGTTATGCAGTGCACGGATCAAGATAAAGTCTTATTAGCTACTTTCCAACTAGAAAGGGATGCCCGATGCTGGTGGGAGTCAGTCGAAGCTACTATAAATCAAGACCAAGTTACTTGGGAAGAATTTGTTGAACATTTCAACAATAAATATTTTTCAGACCGAGTCTAAGAAAAGAAAGCTACCGAATTTGCCGCACTCAAGCAACGGTCATTATCGGTGGCGGGGTACGAGGCATAATTCTCTAGATTGTCTCGGTATGCTAAGCACTTAGTTAGCACCGAGAAGATGAAAGCTAGGAGGTTCCTTAATGGGCTCAGGCCCCAATATATTACCCAGCTGGCGCCAATGGATATTAAGGTCTACTCAGAGATAGTACGCCGAGCTCAATTGTTAGAAGATGCCACGGAGCTATCAGATAGAATCCGTGGGAAGGATAAGAAGGAACAAGTTACAAGTTCGGGTTCCTTTAAACCCAACTTCAAGAAGAGGCCTAGCACTGGAGGTACTTCTTCTCAAGACCAAAAATTTAGGAAGACCAAGCCCTTTTCTATCACTACTACACCTTCGAATATAATATGCAAGCATTGTGACAAGGCTGGACATAAAGCCGAAGAATGCTGGAGGAAACTTGGAGCATGTCTCCGTTGTGGGAGCCGTGATCATCGGATTCCCGATTGCCCATTACTTAATGATCAAACCGGTGACGGAAAGCGCCCGGTAACCAAGAACACTCGTCTTCACGCAATTAAGGAGACCGAAGAAGAAGAAGGCGGACTAGTAGAAGGTACACTGAAAGTTTGTTCCAAGTATGCACATGTCTTATTTGATACGGGTGCATTGCATCCTTTTATTTCCAAGAAGTTTGCTAACCCACTACCTATGGAACCGGAATGGATGAAAATAATTTTATCTACTCCTCTCTGAAACGAAACCGATATTACTCACCATTATCAAAACTGTGAAGTCTTGGTAAAAGTGAGAAATCTTCCTATCGATCTCATATGTTTAGATCTAAAGGAGTATGATGTCATACTAGGAGCGGATTGGTTATCCAAATACCAGGCAACAGTCGATTGCTGCAATAGCAAGGTTACTTTCAAGGACTTTCCAGAATTAGTCTATTCTAGCCCTAAGAGTCGGAGCGAGTCACCTCTTATTTCGGCTCTCCGAGCTAGCAAGCTAATCAGGAAAGGATGTGTATCTTTCCTTGCATTTGTCACAATTAAGGAGGCTAAGGAAACTAAGATAGAAGATATCCCAGTTGTGCAAAAATTTCTGGATGTGTTTCCGGAAGATTTGCCTGGATTACCCCCACAAAGAGAAGTGGCAATCACCATCGACTTAGTCCCTGGTGCTGGTCATGTTTCTAAGGCACCTTATAGAATGTCCCCGGCTGAACTCAAGGAGTTAAAGGAGCAATTAATGGAACTTCTCAAGAAGGGATTTATTAGACCGAGTACTTCCCCCTGGGGAGCGCCTGTGCTATTTGTAAAGAAGAAGGATGGATCCATGAGACTATGCATCGACTATCGACAGTTGAATCATCTCACTATCAAGAACAAGTATCCACTGCCGAGAATCGATGAGTTATTTGATCAAATATCTGGATCCATGTATTTTTCAAAGATTGATCTCAGGTCGGGATATCATCAACTAAAAATCAAGGATGATGACATTCATAAGACTGCATTCAGAAGCAGGTATGGCCATTATGAATTTGTTGTTATGCCTTTCGGACTAACGAATGCCCCTACTGCCTTTATGCAGTTAATGAATAGTATATTCAGGCCTTATTTGGATCAATTCGTCGTGGTCTTTATTGATGATATATTAATTTATTCCAAGACTAAGGAAGAGCACGAAGAGCATTTAAGGATTTCATTACAAATATTAAGGACAAACCAATTATATGCCGAGCTCAGCAAGTGTGAGTTCTGGCTTGAAGAAGTAACTTTTCTCGGACATGTTATATCAAAGGATGGCTTATCAGTAGATCCATCAAAAGTTGAAGCTGTAAGAAATTGGGAAAGACCGACCAATGCTAGCGAGATCCGAAGTTTCTTAGGTCTTGCTGGCTATTACAGGCGATTCATCAATGATTTCTCTAAAATCGCCGTACCACTTACGAGGTTAACTCACAAGGAGATCCGTTATGAATGGAGTGAGGAATGTGAAAGAAGCTTCCAAACTCTCAAGGATCATCTTACTACAGCTCCGGTCTTAGCATTACCAATGGAAGGAGAGAAATTCGAGGTATACACTGATGCTTCTGGCATTGGCCTCGGATGTGTTCTAATGCAACAAGGAAAGGTTATAGCTTATTCTTCTCATCAATTGAAGAAGCATGAAGAGAACTACCCCGTCCATGACTTAGAATTGGCCACGGTGGTATTTGCACTCAAAATATGGAGACATTATCTTTATGGAGTACAGTTTACTGTATACTCTGATCAGAAGAGTCTCAAGTATCTCTTTTCACAAAAGGAACTAAATATGAGGCAAAGACGTTGGCTAGAATATCTCAAGAACTTCGGCTTCAATATACAATACCATCCCGGAAAGGGTAACCATGTAGCAGATGCCCTTAGTCGAAAGCCGAGAGCACTGTTAGCCAATTGTATGATTCAAGAATGGAAATTGCTGGAGCAATTCTCTGAACTCAATATAAGCATGGACACAGACTTTCAATGTGTCACCTTATCTCATATAAGCATTCATCCAGACCTATTAGCTGAAATACAAGCACTTCAAGATAATGACCCAATATTAGTAGAGATCAAAGGCAAACTGGAAGGACAATCTGATTTCCAAATAACTTGTGAAGGAAGATTAATGTTCAGGAATAGAACTTGCATACCGGATTGTCCCGAGTTAAAGAAGAAGATCTTAGATGAAGCTCATAGATCAAGGTACACGATTCATCCAGGATCAACCAAAATGTACCAAGATGTGAAGAGGAATTTTTGGTGGCCCAACATGAAAAGGGAAATAGCAGACTATGTATCACGCTGTCTCACTTGCCAACAGGTCAAGGCGGAACGCCAAAAGCCTGCTGGAAAATTACATCCTCTAGATATTCCTAAATGGAAGTGGGAGAATATTAGTATGGATTTCATTATGGGTTTATCTAAATCAAAAGGAGGACATGATGGAATATGGGTTATTATTGACCGATTGACTAAATCGGCGCATTTCTTGCCAATAAAGAGCCGATGGTCAGTTGATGTTTTGGCTGCATTATACATCAAGGAAATAGTCAGATTACATGGTATTCCTGTTTCAATCGTGTCTGACAGAGATCCCCATTTTACTTCTCATTTTTGGAAGGGACTACAACATTCGTTGGGAACAAGGCTTAACTTTAGTACAGCTTTTCATCCTCAAACGGATGGTCAGACCGAGAGAACTAATCAGGTGGTTGAAGATATGCTCAGAGCTTGCACCATTGATTTCGATGGAAGCTGGCATGATCACTTGCCGTTGGTGGAATTTGCATACAATAATAGCTACCAGGCAAGTATACAAATGGCACCTTTCGAAGCTTTATACGGAAGGAGTTGTCGATCACCCTTATGCTGGGACGAAGTTGGAGAAAAACAACTATTAGGTCCAGATATGGTAAGGGATACCACCGAGAAGATACAATTGATTAGAGAAAGACTGCAAGTAGCTCAGTCTAGACAAAAGACTTAAGCTGACACGAGAAGGAGAGATCTTGAATTCCAAGTGGGAGATCACGTATTTCTCAAGATATCACCTAGACGTGGAATAAGGAGATTTGGTGTTAAAGGCAAGCTTACACCAAGATTCATTGGACCTTTTGAGATATTGGAAAGAGTTGGCGAGGTTGCTTATCGCATCGCATTGCCTCCTCAATTGTCTGAAGTGCATAATGTATTCGACATATCTATGTTGAAGAAGTATGTACACGATCCATCACATATTATTGAACATGGAGACTTAGTTATCCAGAAGGATCTCACATATGAACAGAAGCCCATAAAGATACTAGATCGTGAAGTACGTACTCTAAGGAATAAGGTTATTCCCATGCTAAAAGTACAATGGAATAAGAGTTCCGATCATGAAGCCACATGGGAGACCGAGGAATTCAAGAGGAAGCAATTTGTAGAATTATTTTAAGGTATATACTTTACATACTATGGAATTTGGGGACCAAATTCTTTTAAGTGGGGGAGGATGTAGTAACCCTGGAAAAAAAAGATTTTTAAATAAATAAATCAAATTAAAATGAAAGATAAGTAAATAGATGACGAAGAGCCTAAATGAGTAAATCATTAATCAAGAGGAAAATAACGCCTTTTATCAAGGCGCTGATTCAAAAGGAAATGCCTCTGTCTAAGGCGTTAATTTAAAAAGGACGCCTACACAAGAGGGCGTCAAATTTCAAACGACGGGAAATAAAATTAAGGAAAGGAAAGGAAACACCCTCACCTTGGGCGCGTTTTTAATAAGAAATGACTACGACAACGTCGTCAATTAAAACACACGACCTAGCCTAAGGCGTGAATCCAGTTCAAGTTTCGTTCGACCCAGGAGACTATCCAGAGCAAGTTTCTGGATAACTACGAGGAAGATTGAGTAGGGTAATGACTCTATCATGGAAGTATTACTTCCAATACAACTCTAACCCTATTAGGATCCCCAAAATCCTATAAATAACCTTGTCCATCGAACCCTAAAAGCTATTTGGTCGAAGGAAGTTTTGCTCTATTGCTGCTGTCATCCGTGAAGAACGTAAGTTTGTTCTTCATTTGCTTTACCTTCGCCTTCGGTTATGTATGATGAAGAAAACTAATGTCTTCATCTTATTTCATGTAGGAAGTCTACAGTAGGTAGTAACTCTTTTGTCAAAGAGAAGATCGTGGGTTCTTCATCCACGTCGTTCTTCTTCCTCTGCCTTCAGTTAAGTATTATGAAGAAAAAACTAATGATTCTTCATATTATTTCTCTGTAGGAAAGCCTTCTTGACCTACTGAAGAACGAGATTTTTCATCCAAAGCACGCTACGCGTAGGAATCACATTCTCTCAACCTCTCTATCTCGGTACCTGCTGATCAGATAAATCCCAGAATACTCTGTATATAACAGAGGGACGTTGTTCTTCAACTTTCTCCATGAATCATCACCCAGATCTTAATCAAGGTAGGTTTTCTCAAGATCGTAGCCCAAACTAGCTTAAGATCTTAATAATATCATCGGTCGTGCATGCATATAGTTTTATTGTGGTTTCAGATGTTTTCCATGTAATTTCAAAAAGAAACGCCCTTGACTAGGGCGCTAATTTAAAGAAGCGACCCACACTAGGGCGCTAATTATTATTTTGACGCCCTGCCAGAAGTTGTCAATTTCATGTAGTTAATAAATACCCACGTTTAAAAATTTAATATCTATGTAACCATGAATCTAATATATTACATGAGTATACCTGTGAAATCCTGCTATTTTTCCTGTCATGATCATGTACCCTCTTTCCTGAAATTTTATTATCTGAAAATTGGTAAATTCTTGAATTCACGACCTTGTCTAGGTCGTCTCCTACTGAACTGACGCCCTAGACTAGGGCGCTAATTAAAAAGTAACGCCCCTGTCCAGGGCGCATTTTTGTTAAAATTGTAGAATATTGATTTTCTGCAGAATAGAAATATTGAAGGGACGACTGATGTACAAGTCGTCAAATTTGTAAATAAACGCCCCTATAGAAGGCGTTAATTTGATAAGTAATGACTTAGATTAAGTCGCTATTTTCCTGTGACACTATTTTGCACTGTTACTGTTAACCGACGGTTTCATATATATA
Source organism: Amorphophallus konjac (assembly GCA_022559845.1). Taxonomy (NCBI): domain Eukaryota; kingdom Viridiplantae; phylum Streptophyta; class Magnoliopsida; order Alismatales; family Araceae; genus Amorphophallus; species Amorphophallus konjac. The sequence goes on from CM040117.1 coordinate 189,809,344, forward strand.
TATATATACATATCTATATATATCGGCACTATATTCCAGTCCGTGAATATAGTCCCATGTTTCATGATGTTTTATCGTTTACCCACTAACTCTCATTGACATACAAGCTCTCCATTGGACACTCCGTTCTTTTGGACTAGCGAGTTAGTCATAGAGACCTCCGTAAGACTCCTCGAGCCTTGGATTCCCTCAAGGCCGACTGAGCTGGTTGTACCATAAAAACCCATTACACAATCTTTGCCATGTCACTCTATAGAAACATGGTATACCGGCCCTCATGTCATGCCATGTGTATGATATGAGAATTATCTTAATGAACGGGGTAAAGCATGACATTGTTATGATGTTCTTGTAAACCCCAATTCTATATCAACATTGTTATGATGTTCCTGTAGACCCCAATTCTATATTAAACTTGATGTTCTTGTGGACCTCAATTCTATATAAAGAATGTCCATACTTGTTTGTCATGGTACCCAAGTTAGGGAACCAATTCCACCCAATTTTATCGATAATCGTGATTGTACTGTTAATATCGCCTATCTATGTCCAGTGTCATATTTTTGGACTCTATTCTATCAAAGTCTATCCTACGTGTCTACAAGCTTTATCCTTGAAAATTCCATATTGGCTATATACAAAAGTGGATGTTAAAATACATGATTAATGCCTGCGCATATAGGGCCCGATCTGGTCCTGGGAGGAGCACCCGAAAGTACTTGTGCCCATGGGAGTTGATTGATCACGGTATTGGCATTATACCGAAGTGCATGACTAGCTTGATTGAACATTCCACAAATCTTGTACATGACTTGATATTACGTGACTTGCGTGGCCCGAGAAAGGGTAATTGTATACTCGCTTGCTTGAAACATAATAGCCAAATTCCAACATGACATGATGAATACACTTGCTTGAAAGTCTTGATATCTACTTGATAAGTTCTTGAAAGTTCATGACTAGTTCTTCTTGCCATCTTATTGTTATACTCTCTCTCTATCTTGTCGTTTTGCGAGCATGCATAGCTATAGTGCATTCATGGAAAGTGTAATTACTTAAACCCATTGCTAGTTCTTGAGATATAATTTCCTACTGAGCGTTCGCTCACTCAGTGTTTCCATACTTTTCAGGTAAGTCCGATGATGAGGGAACTCAATCTGAAGGGGATGGTCAAGAGTGAAAGAGTTAGAGCTATTCAAGCGTCAATTAGTCCTGTCTTTTCTCTATTTTTCTTGAGTCAAGCGTTGTATTTTATTTTATTGAGTCTAGTATTTGCAAGGGTTTGTAATAGACATATTCTTATTAATGGAATTAATGGATTGGGTTATCTTTATATTTGTGCACTCTATCTTTGTGTCGAATACACTATTACTCTGATTGACATGATTGATATAAACTCGTCGCGCATCTCCGGGTATCTTCCGCGCTCGGGGCGTGATAGTTTTTGTGGTATCAGAGCCTAGGGTATTCAATTCCTAGGAAAACCCAAGTCCAAGGATAGGTTTAAACCATTAACCAGTGAGATTGGGTAGAACCAAGGGTTGAGTTCACATAAAAACTTAAAAGCCCTTAACGCGAGTATATACTAACATAGTTATGGTAATTGTAGGATAATGGCTGCCGAACGTGCTCAGTGGCGCAACATGCAGTGTACACTCCAAGGCATGACCCAAGTGCTGCAACAAGTAGCACAGGGAGGTGCACAATGAGCCGGAAGTCTCCACCAAGTCTTCAAGAACATGAACCCTCCCAAATTCATGGGTTCTACTGATCCAGATGACGCAGAGCACTGGATCAGGGAGACGGAGCGTATATTCCGTGTTATGCAGTGCACGGATCAAGATAAAGTCTTATTAGCTACTTTCCAACTAGAAAGGGATGCCCGATGCTGGTGGGAGTCAGTCGAAGCTACTATAAATCAAGACCAAATTACTTGGGAAGAATTTGTTGAACATTTCAACAATAAATATTTTTCAGACCGAGTCCAAGAAAAGAAAGCTACCGAATTTGCCGCACTCAAGCAACGGTCATTATCGGTGGCGGAGTACGAGGCACAATTCTCTAGATTGTCTCGGTATGCTAAGCACTTAGTTAGCACCGAGAAGATGAAAGCTAGGAGGTTCCTTAATGGGCTCAGGCCCCAATATATTACCCAGCTGGCGCCAATGGATATTCAGGTCTACTCAGAGATAGTACGCCGAGCTCAATTGTTAGAAGATGCCACGGAGCTATCAGATAGAATCCGTGGGAAGGATAAGAAGGAACAAGTTACAAGTTCGGGTTCCTTTAAACCCAACTTCAAGAAGAGGCCTAGCACTGGAGGTACTTCTTCTCAAGACCAAAAATTTAAGAAGACCAAGCCCTTCTCTATCACTACTACACCTTCGAATATAATATGCAAGCATTGTGACAAGGCTGGTCATAAAGCCGAAGAGTGCTGGAGGAAACTTGGAGCATGTCTCCGTTGCGGGAGCCGTGAGCATCGGATTCCCGATTGCCCATTACTTAATGATCAAACCGGTGACGGAAAGCGCCCGGTAACCAAGAACACTCGTCTTCACGCAATTAAGGAGACCGAAGAAGAAGAAGGCGGACTAGTAGAAGGTACACTGAAAGTTTGTTCCAAGTATGCACATGTCTTATTTGATACGGGTGCATCACATTCTTTTATTTCCAAGAAGTTTGCTAACCCACTACCTATGGAACCGGAATGGATGAAAATAATTTTATCTACTCCTCTCGGAAACGAAACCGATATTACTCACCATTATCAAAACTGTGAAGTCTTGGTAAAAGGAAGAAATCTTCCTATCGATCTCATATGTTTAGATCTAAAGGAGTATGATGTCATACTAGGAGCGGATTGGTTATCCAAATACCAGGCAACAGTCGATTGCCGCAATAGCAAGGTTACTTTCAAGGACTTTCCAGAACTAGTCTATTCTAGCCCTAAGAGTCGGAGCGAGTCACCTCTTATTTCGGCTCTCCGAGCTAGCAAGCTAATAAGGAAAGGATGTGTATCTTTCCTTGCATTTGTCACGATTAAGGAGGCTAAGGAAACTAAGATAGAAGATATCCCAGTTGTGCAAGAATTTCCGGATGTGTTTCCGGAAGATTTGCCTGGATTACCCCCACAAAGAGAAGTGGCCTTCACCATCGACTTAGTCCCTGGTGCTGGACCTGTTTCTAAGGCACCTTATAGAATGTCCCCTGCTGAACTCAAGGAGTTAAAGGAGCAATTAATGGAACTTCTTAAGAAAGGATTCATTAGACCGAGTACTTCCCCGTGGGGAGCGCCTGTGCTATTTGTAAAGAAGAAGGATGGATCCATGAGACTATGCATCGACTATCGACAGTTGAATCATCTCACTATCAAGAACAAGTATCCACTGCCGAGAATCGATGAGTTATTTGATCAAATATCTGGATCCATGTATTTTTCAAAGATTGATCTCAGGTCGGGATATCATCAACTAAAAATCAAGGATGATGACATTCATAAGACTGCATTCAGAAGCAGGTATGGCCATTATGAATTTGTTGTTATGCCTTTCGGACTAACGAATACCCCTGCTGCCTTTATGCAGTTAATGAATAGTATATTCAGGCCTTATTTGGATCAATTCGTGGTGGTCTTTATTGATGATATATTAATTTATTCCAAGACTAAGGAAGAGTACGAAGAGCATTTAAGGATTTCATTACAAATATTAATGACAAACCAATTATATGCCAAGCTCAGCAAGTGTGAGTTCTGGCTTGAAGAAGTAACTTTTCTCGGACATGTTATATCAAAGGATGGCTTATCAGTAGATCCATCAAAAGTTGAAGCTGTAAGAAATTGGGAAAGACCGACCAATGCTAGCGAGATCCGAAGTTTCTTAGGTCTTGCTGGCTATTACAGGCGATTCATCAAAGATTTCTCTAAATCGCCGTACCACTTACGAGGTTAACTCGCAAGGAGATCCGTTATGAATGGAGTGAGGAATGTGAAAGAAGCTTCCAAACTCTCAAGGATCATCTTACTACAGCTCCGGTCTTAGCATTACCAATGGAAGGAGAGAAATTCGAGGTATACACTGATGCTTCTGGCATTGGCCTCGGATGTGTTCTAATGCAACAAGGAAAGGTTATAGCTTATTCTTCTCGTCAATTGAAGAAGCATGAAGAGAACTACCCCGTCCATGACTTAGAATTGGCCGCGGTGGTATTTGCACTCAAAATATGGAGACATTATCTTTATGGAGTACAGTTTACTGTATACTCTGATCACAAGAGTCTCAAGTATCTCTTTTCACAAAAGGAACTAAATATGAGGCAAAGACGTTGGCTAGAATATCTCAAGGACTTCGACTTCAATATACAATATCATCCCGGAAAGGGTAACCATGTAGCAGATGCCCTTAGTCGAAAGCCGAGAGCACTGTTAGCCAATTGTATGATTCAAGAATGGAAATTGCTGGAGCAATTCTCTGAACTCAATATAAGCATGGACACAGACTTTCAATGTGTCACATTATCTCATATAAGCATTCATCCAGACCTATTAGCTGAAATACAAGCACTTCAAGATAATGACCCAATATTAGTAGAGATCAAAGGCAAACTGGAAGGACAATCTGATTTCCAAATAACTTGTGAAGGAAGATTAATGTTCAGGAATAGAACTTGCATACCGGATTGTCCCGAGTTAAAGAAGAAGATCTTAGATGAAGCTCATAGATCAAGGTACACGATTCATCCAGGATCAACCAAAATGTACCAAGATGTGAAGAGGAATTTTTGGTGGCCCAACATGAAAAGGGAAATAGCAGACTATGTATCACGCTGTCTCACTTGCCAACAGGTCAAGGCGGAACACCAAAAGCCTGCTGGAAAATTACATCCTCTAGATATTCCCAAATGGAAGTGGGAGAATATTAGTATGATTTCATTATGGGTTTATCTAAATCAAAAGGAGGACATGATGGAATATGGGTTATTATTGACCGATTGACTAAATCGGCGCATTTCTTGCCAATAAAGAGCCGATGGTCAGTTGATGTTTTGGCTGCATTATACATCAAGGAAATAGTCAGATTACATGGTATTCCTGTTTCAATCGTGTCTGACAGAGATCCCCGTTTTACTTCTCATTTTTGGAAGGGACTACAACATTCGTTGGGAACAAGGCTTAACTTTAGTACAGCTTTTCATCCTCAAACGGATGGTCAGACCGAGAGAACTAATCAGGTGGTTGAAGATATGCTCAGAGCTTGCATCATTGATTTCGATGGAAGCTGGCATGATCACTTGCCGTTGGTGGAATTTGCATACAATAATAGCTACCAGGCAAGTATACAAATGGCACCTTTCGAAGCTTTATACGGAAGGAGTTGCCGATCACCCTTATGCTGGGACGAAGTTGGAGAAAACAACTATTAGGTCCAGATATGGTAAGGGATACCACCGAGAAGATACAGTTGATTAGAGAAAGACTGCAAGTAGCTCAGTCTAGACAAAAGACTTATGCTGACACGAGAAGGAGAGATCTTGAATTCCAAGTGGAGATCATGTATTTCTCAAGATATCACCTGGACGTGGAATAAGGAGATTTGGTGTTAAAGGCAAGCTTACACCAAGATTCATTGGACCTTTTGAGATATTGGAAAGAGTTGGCGAGGTTGCTTATCGCATCGCATTGCCTCCTCAATTGTCTGAAGTGCATAATGTATTCCACATATCTATGTTGAAGAAGTATGTACACGATCCATCACATATTATTGAACATGGAGACTTAGTTATCCAGAAGGATCTCACATATGAACAGAAGCCCATAAAGATACTAGATCGTGAAGTACGTACTCTAAGGAATAAGATTATTCCCATGCTAAAAGTACAATGGAATAAGAGTTCCGATCATGAAGCCACATGGGAGACAGAGGAATTCATGAGGAAGCAATTTCCAGAATTATTTTAAGGTATATACTTTACATACTATGGAATTTGGGGACCAAATTCTTTTAAGTGGGGGAGGATGTAGTAACCCTGGAAAAAAAAAGATTTTTAAATAAATCAAATTAAAATAAAGATAAGTAAATAGATGACGAAGAGCCTAAATGAGTAAATCATTAATCAAGAGGAAAATAACGCCTTTTATCAAGGCGCTGATTCAAAAGGAAATGCCTCTGTCTAAGGCGTTAATTTAAAAAGGACGCCTACACAAGAGGGCGTCAAATTTCAAACGACGGGAAATAAAATTAAGGAAAGGAAAGGAAACGCCCTCACCTTGGGCGCGTTTTTAATAAGAAACGACTACGACGACGTCGTCAATTAAAACACACGACCTAGCCTAAGGCGTGAATCAGTTCGAGTTTCGTTCGACCCAGGAGACTATCCAGAGCAAGTTTCTGGATAACTACGAGGAAGATTGAGTAGGGTAATGACTCTATCATGGAAGTATTACTTCCAATACAACTCTAACCCTATTAGGATCCCCAAAATCCTATAAATAACCTTGTCCATCGAACCCTAAAAGCTATTTGGTCGAAGGAAGTTTTGCTCTGTTGCTGCTGTCATCCGTGAAGAACGTAAGTTTGTTCTTCATTTGCTTTACCTTCGCCTTCGGTTATGTATGATGAAGAAAACTAATGTCTTCATCTTATTTCATGTAGGAAGTCTACAGTAGGTAGTAACTCTTTTGTCAAAGAGAAGATCGTGGGTTCTTCATCCACGTCGTTCTTCTTCCTCTGCCTTCAGTTAAGTATTATGAAGAAAAAACTAATGATTCTTCATCTTATTTCTCTGTAGGAAAGCCTTCTTGACCTACTGAAGAACGAGATTTTTCATCCAAAGCAAGCTACGCGTAGGAATCACATTCTCTCAACCTCTCTATCTCGGTACCTGCTGATCAGATAAATCCCAGAATACTCTGTATATAACAGAGTGACGTTGTTCTTCAACTTTCTCCACGAATCATCACCCAGATCTTAATCAAGGTAGGTTTTCTCAAGATCGTAGCCCAAACTAGCTTAAGATCTTAATAATATCATCAGTCGTGCATGCATATAGTTTTATTGTGGTTTCAGATGTTTTCCATGTAATTTCAAAAAGAAACGCCCTTGACTAGGGCGCTAATTTAAAGAAGCGACCCACACTAGGGCGCTAATTATTGTTTTGACGCCCTGCCAGAAGTCGTCAATTTCATGTAGTTAATAAATACCCACGTTTAAAAATTTAATATCTATGTAACCATGAATCTAATATATTACATGAGTATACCTGTGAAATCCTGCTATTTTTCCTGTCATGATCATGTACCCTCTTTCCTGAAATTTTATTATCTGAAAATTGGTAAATTCTTGAATTCACGACCTTGTCTAGGTCGTCTCCTACTGAACTGACGCCCCAGACCAGGGCGCTAATTGAAAAGTAACGCCCCTGTCCAGGGCGCGTTTTTGTTAAAATTCAGAATATTGATTTTCTGCAGAATAGAAATATTGAAGGGACGACTGATGTACAAGTCGTCAAATTTGTAAATAAACGCCCCTATAGAAGGCGTTAATTTGATAAGTAATGACTTAGATTAAGTCGCTATTTTCCTGTGACACTATTTTTCACTGTTACTGTTAACCGACGGTTTCATATATATATATATACATATCTATATATATCGGCACTATATTCCAGTCCGTGAATATAGTCCCATGTTTCATGATGTTTTATCGTTTACCCACTAACTCTCATTGACATACAAGCTCTCCATTGGACACTCCGTTCTTTTGGACAAGCGAGTTAGTCATAGAGACCTCCGTAAGACTCCTCGAGCCTTGGATTCCCTCAAGGCCGACTGAGCTGGTTGTACCATAAAAACCCATTACACAATCTTTGCCATGTCACTCTATAGAAACATGGTATACCGGCCCTCATGTCATGCCATGTGTATGATATGAGAATTATCTTAATGAACGGGGTAAAGCATGACATTGTTATGATGTTCTTGTAAACCCCAATTCTATATCAACATTGTTATGATGTTCCTGTAGACCCCAATTCTATATTAAACTTGATGTTCTTGTGGACCTCAATTCTATATAAAGAATGTCCATACTTGTTTGTCATGGTACCCAAGTTAGGGAACCAATTCCACCTAGTTTTATCGATAATCGTGATTGTACCGTTATTATCGCCTATCTATGTCAAGTGTCATATTTTTGGACTCTATTATATCAAAGTCTATCCTACGTGTCTACAAGCTTTATCCTTGAAATTCCATATTGGCTATATACAAAAGTGGATGTTAAAATACATGATTAATGCCTGCGCATATAGGGCCCGATCTGGTCCTGGGAGGAGCACCCGAAAGTACTTGTGCCCATGGGAGTTGATTGATCACGGTATTGGCATTATACCGAAGTGCATGACTAGCTTGATTGAACATTCCACAAAATCTTGTACTTGACTTTACTTGACTTGATATTACATGACTTGCGTGGCCCGAGAAAGGGTAATTGTATACTTGCTTGCTTGAAACATAATAGCCAAATTCCAACATGACATGATGAATACACTTGCTTGAATATCTTGATATCTTTTGATATAAGTTCTTGAAAGTTCATGACTAGTTCTTCTTGCTATCTTATTGTTATACACTCTCTCTATCTTGTCGTTTTTGCGAGCATGCATAGCTATAGTGCATTCATGAAAGATGTAATTACTTAAACCCCTTGCTAGTTCTTGAGATATAATTTCCTACTGAGCGTTCGCTCACTCAGTGTTTCCCTACTTTTCAGGTAAGTCCGACGATGAGGGAACTCAATCTGAAGGGGATGGTCAAGAGTGAAAGAGTTAGAGCTACTCAAGCGTCAATTAGTCCTATCTTTTCTCTATTTTCTTGAGTCAAGCGTTGTATTTTATTTTATTGAGTCTAGTATTTGCAAGGGTTTGTAATAGACATATTCTTATTAAAGGAATTAATGGATTGGGTTATCTTTATATTTGCGCACTCTGTCTTTGTGTCGAATACACTACTACTCTGATTGACATGATTGATATAAACTCGTCGCGCATCTCCGGGTACCTTCCGCGCTCGGGGCGTGACAGTTTTTGTGGTATCAGAGCCTAGGGTATTCAATTCCTAGGAAAACCCAAGTCCAAGGATATGTTTAAACCTTTAACCAGTGAGATTGGGTAGAACCAAGGGTTGAGTTAACATAAAAACTTAAAAGCCCTTAACGCGAGTATATACTAACATAGTTATTGTAATTGTAGGATAATGGCTGCCGAACGTGCTCAGTGGCGCAACATGCAGCGTACACTCCAAGGCATGACCCAAGTGCTGCAACAAGTAGCACAGGGAGGTGCACAACGAGCCGGAAGTCTCCACCAAGTCTTCAAGAACATGAACCCTCCCAAATTCATGGGTTCTACTGATCCGGATGACGCAGAGCACTGGATCAGGGAGACGGAGCGTATATTCCGTGTTATGCAGTGCACGGATCAAGATAAAGTCTTATTAGCTACTTTCAACTAGAAAGGGATGCCCGATGCTGGTGGGAGTCAGTCGAAGCTACTATAAATCAAGACCAAATTACTTGGGAAGAATTTGTTGAACATTTCAACAATAAATATTTTTCAGACCGAGTCCAAGAAAAGAAAGCTACCGAATTTGCCGCACTCAAGCAACGGTCATTATCGGTGGCGGAGTACGAGGCACAATTCTCTAGATTGTCTCGGTATGCTAAGCACTTAGTTAGCACCGAGAAGATGAAAGCTAGGAGGTTCCTTAATGGGCTCAGGCCCCAATATATTACCCAGCTGGCGCCAATGGATATTCAGGTCTACTCAGAGATAGTACGCCGAGCTCAATTGTTAGAAGATGCCACGGAGCTATCAGATAGAATCCGTGGGAAGGATAAGAAGGAACAAGTTACAAGTTCGGGTTCCTTTAAACCCAACTTCAAGAAGAGGCCTAGCACTGGAGGTACTTCTTCTCAAGACCAAAAATTTAAGAAGACCAAGCCCTTCTCTATCACTACTACACCTTCGAATATAATATGCAAGCATTGTGACAAGGCTGGTCATAAAGCCGAAGAGTGCTGGAGGAAACTTGGAGCATGTCTCCGTTGCGGGAGCCGTGAGCATCGGATTCCCGATTGCCCATTACTTAATGATCAAACCGGTGACGGAAAGCGCCCGGTAACCAAGAACGCTCGTCTTCACGCAATTAAGGAGACCGAAGAAGAAGAAGGCGGACTAGTAGAAGGTACACTGAAAGTTTGTTCCAAGTATGCACATGTCTTATTTGATACGGGTGCATCACATTCTTTTATTTCCAAGAAGTTTGCTAACCCACTACCTATGGAACCGGAATGGATGAAAATAATTTTATCTACTCCTCTCGGAAACGAAACCGATATTACTCACCATTATCAAAACTGTGAAGTCTTGGTAAAAGGAAGAAATCTTCCTATCGATCTCATATGTTTAGATCTAAAGGAGTATGATGTCATACTGGGAGCGGATTGGTTATCCAAATACCAGGCAACAGTCGATTGCCGCAATAGCAAGGTTACTTTCAAGGACTTTCCAGAACTAGTCTATTCTAGCCCTAAGAGTCGGAGCGAGTCACCTCTTATTTCGGCTCTCCGAGCTAGCAAGCTAATAAGGAAAGGATGTGTATCTTTCCTTGCATTTGTCACGATTAAGGAGGCTAAGGAAACTAAGATAGAAGATATCCAGTTGTGCAAGAATTTCCGGATGTGTTTCCGGAAGATTTGCCTGGATTACCCCCACAAAGAGAAGTGGCCTTCACCATCGACTTAGTCCCTGGTGCTGGACCTGTTTCTAAGGCACCTTATAGAATGTCCCCTGCTGAACTCAAGGAGTTAAAGGAGCAATTAATGGAACTTCTTAAGAAAGGATTCATTAGACCGAGTACTTCCCCGTGGGGAGCGCCTGTGCTATTTGTAAAGAAGAAGGATGGATCCATGAGACTATGCATCGACTATCGACAGTTGAATCATCTCACTATCAAGAACAAGTATCCACTGCCGAGAATCGATGAGTTATTTGATCAAATATCTGGATCCAAGTATTTTTCAAAGATTGATCTCAGGTCAGGATATCACCAACTAAGATCAAGGATGATGACATTCATAAGACCTGCATTCAGAAGCAGGTATGGCCATTATGAGTTTGTTGTTATGCCTTTTGGACTAACAAATGCCCCTGCTGCCTTTATGCAGTTAATGAATAGTATATTCAGACCTTATTTAGATCAATTCGTGGTGGTCTTTATTGATGATATATTAATATATTCCAAGACTAAGGAAGAGCATGAGGAGCATTTGAGGATTGCATTACAAATATTAAGGACAAACCGATTATATGCCAAGCTCAGCAAGTGTGAGTTCTGGCTTGAAGAAGTAACTTTTCTCGGACATGTTATATCAAAGGATGGCTTATCAGTAGATCCATCAAAAGTTGAAGCTGTAAGAAATTGGGAAAGACCGACCAATGCTAGCGAGATCCGAAGTTTCTTAGGTCTTGCGGCTATTACAGGCGATTCATCAAAGATTTCTCTAAGATCGCCGTACCACTTACGAGGTTAACTCGCAAGGAGATCCGTTATGAATGGAGTGAGGAATGTGAAAGAAGCTTCCAAACTCTCAAGGATCATCTTACTACAGCTCCGGTCTTAGCATTACCAATGGAAGGAGAGAAATTCGAGGTATACACTGATGCTTCTGGCATTGGCCTCGGATGTGTTCTAATGCAACAAGGAAAGGTTATAGCTTATTCTTCTCGTCAATTGAAGAAGCATGAAGAGAACTACCCCGTCCATGACTTAGAATTGGCCGCGGTGGTATTTGCACTCAAAATATGGAGACATTATCTTTATGGAGTACAGTTTACTGTATACTCTGATCACAAGAGTCTCAAGTATCTCTTTTCACAAAAGGAACTAAATATGAGGCAAAGACGTTGGCTAGAATATCTCAAGGACTTCGACTTCAATATACAATATCATCCCGGAAAGGGTAACCATGTAGCAGATGCCCTTAGTCGAAAGCCGAGAGCACTGTTAGCCAATTGTATGATTCAAGAATGGAAATTGCTGGAGCAATTCTCTGAACTCAATATAAGCATGGACACAGACTTTCAATGTGTCACATTATCTCATATAAGCATTCATCCAGACCTATTATCTGAAATACAAGCACTTCAAGATAATGACCCAATATTAGTAGAGATCAAAGGCAAACTGGAAGGACAATCTGATTTCCAAATAACTTGTGAAGGAAGATTAATGTTCAGGAATAGAACTTGCATACCGGATTGTCCCGAGTTAAAGAAGAAGATCTTAGATGAAGCTCATAGATCAAGGTACACGATTCATCCAGGATCAACCAAAATGTACCAAGATGTGAAGAGGAATTTTTGGTGGCCCAACATGAAAAGGGAAATAGCAGACTATGTATCACGCTGTCTCACTTGCCAACAGGTCAAGGCGGAACACCAAAAGCCTGCTGGAAAATTACATCCTCTAGATATTCCCAAATGGAAGTGGGAGAATATTAGTATGGATTTCATTATGGGTTTATCTAAATCAAAAGGAGGACATGATGGAATATGGGTTATTATTGACCGATTGACTAAATCGGCGCATTTCTTGCCAATAAAGAGCCGATGGTCAGTTGATGTTTTGGCTGCATTATACATCAAGGAAATAGTCAGATTACATGGTATTCCTGTTTCAATCGTGTCTGACAGAGATCCCCGTTTTACTTCTCATTTTTGGAAGGGACTACAACATTCGTTGGGAACAAGGCTTAACTTTAGTACAGCTTTTCATCCTCAAACGGATGGTCAGACCGAGAGAACTAATCAGGTGGTTGAAGATATGCTCAGAGCTTGCATCATTGATTTCGATGGAAGCTGGCATGATCACTTGCCGTTGGTGGAATTTGCATACAATAATAGCTACCAGGCAAGTATACAAATGGCACCTTTCGAAGCTTTATACGGAAGGAGTTGCCGATCACCCTTATGCTGGGACGAAGTTGGAGAAAACAACTATTAGGTCCAGACATGGTAAGGGATACCACTGAGAAGATACAGTTGATTAGAGAAAGACTGCAAGTTGCTCAGTCTAGGCAAAAGGCTTATGCCGACACGAGAAGGAGAGATCTTGAATTCCAAGTCGGAGATCATGTATTTCTCAAGATATCGCCTGGACGTGGCATACGGAGATTTGGTGTTAAGGGCAAGCTTACACCAAGATTCATCGGACCTTTTGAGATATTGGAAAGAGTTGGCGAGGTTGCTTATCGCATCGCATTGCCTCCTCAATTGTCTGAAGTGCATAATGTATTCCACATATCTATGTTGAAGAAGTATGTGCACGATCCATCACATATTATTGAACATGGAGACTTAGTTATCCAGAAGGATCTCACATATGAGCAGAAGCCCATAAGATACTAGATCGTGAAGTACGTACCCTAAGGAATAAGGCTATTCCCATGCTTAAGGTACAATGGAATAAGAACTCCGAACATGAAGCTACATGGGAGACCGAGGAATCCATGAGGAAGCGATTTCCAGAATTATTTTAAGGTATATATCTACACTCTCCACTTATATATACTATTGAATTTGGGGACCAAATTCTTTTAAGTGGGGGAGGGTGTAGCAACCCTAATAAAAATAAGATTTTTTAATAAATCAAATTAAAATAAAAGATAAGTAAATAGATGACAAAGAGCCTAAATGAGTAAATCATTGATCAAGAGGAAAATAACGCCTTTTATCAAGGCGCTGATTCAAAAGGAAATGCCTCTGTATAAGGCGTTAATTTAAAAGGGACGCCTAGACAATAGGGCGTCAAATTTCAAACGACGGGAAAAATAAAATTAAGGAAAAGAAATGAAACGCCCTCAACATGGGCGCGTTTACATAAGTAACAACGCTCGACAAGGCGTCAATTTAAATTCGACGCCCTCACTTAAGACGTTAATTCAGATTCGAGTTTCGTTCGACCCAGGAGTCTATCCAGGGCAAGTTCTGGATAACTACGTCGAAGGTGGAATATGGTAAGGACTCTGTCATGGAAGTATTACTTCCAATACAACTCTAACCCTATTAGGATCCCCAAAATCCTATAAATACTCCTAATCAAGCCCTGATCACTATTTTGGCGTTCGTCTGCTGCTGCCGTGCACGAAGAACAGGTAGTGTTCTTCTTTTCCTTCAGCCATGGTTTAAGGAAGATAATGATCGTTCGTCTTTGCTCTTTCTCTACAGGTTACCTGTGGTGTGAAGACGATCACCCCTTTTGACTGAAGATCGGGTATTCTTCGTCCATCTTCATCTTCTGCCTCTCCTTTATCTCCTGCAAGACATCATACTCTGTTCGTAACAGAGTACCGTTTCTTCATCCGGTTAATCTTCAACGAAAGGTAGGTTTCTCAAGATCGTAGCCCAAACTAGCTTAAGATCTTAATAATATCATCGGTCGTGCATGCATATAGTTTTATTGTGGTTTCAGATGTTTTCCATGTAATTTCAAAAAGAAACGCCCTTGACCAGGGCGCTAATTTAAAGAAGCGACCCACACTAGGGCGCTAATTATTGTTTTGACGCCCTGCCAGAAGTCGTCAATTTCATATAATTAATAAATACCCACATTTAAAATTTAATATCTATGTAACCATGAATCTAATATATTGCATGAGTATACCTGTGAAATCCTGCTATTTTTCCTGTCATGATCATGTACCCTCTTTTCCTGAAATTTTATTATCTGAAAATTGGTAAATTCTTGAATTCACGACCTTGTCTAGGTCGTCTCCTACTGAACTGACGCCCCAGACCAGGGCGCTAATTGAAAAGTAACGCCCCTGTCCAGGGCGCGTTTTTGTTAAAATTGCAGAATATTGATTTTCTACAGAATAGAAATATTGAAGGGACGACTGATGTACAAGTCGTCAAATTTGTAAATAAACGCCCCTATAGAAGGCGTTAATTTGATAAGTAATGACTTAGATTAAGTCGCTATTTTCCTGTGACACTATTTTTCACTGTTACTGTTAACCGACGGTTTCATATATATATATATATATATATATATATATATATATATATATCTATATATCGGCACTATATTCCAGTATGTGAATATAGTCCCATGTTTCATGATGTTTTATCGTTTACCCACTAACTCTCATTGACATACAAGCTCTCCATTGGACACTCCGTTCCTTTGGACTAGCGAGTTAGTCATAGAGACCTCCGTAAGACTACTCGAGCCTTGGATTCCCTCAAGGCCGACTGAGCTGGTTGTACCATAAAAACCCATTACACTATCTTTGCCATGTCACTCTATAGAAACATGGTATACCGGCCCTCATGTCATGCCATGTGTATGATATGAGAATTATCTTAATGAACGGGGTAAAGCATGACATTGTTATGATGTTCTTGTAAACCCCAATTCTATATCAACATTGTTATGATGTTCCTGTAGACCCCAATTCTATATTAAACTTGATGTTCTTGTGGACCTCAATTCTATATAAAGAATGTCCATACTTGTTTGTCATGGTACCCAAGTTAGGGAACCAATTCCACCCAGTTTTATCGATAATCATGATTGTACCATTAATATCGCCTATCTATGTCAAGTGTCATATTTTTGGACTCTATTCTATCAAGTCTATCCTACGTGTCTACAAGCTTTATCTTGAAATTCCATATTGGCTATACACAAAAGTGGATGTTAAAATACATGATTAATGCCTGCGCATATAGGGCCCGATCTGGTCCTGGGAGGAGCACCCGAAAGTACTTGTGCCCATGGGAGTTGATTGATCACGGTATTGGCATTATACCGAAGTGCATGACTAGCTTGATTGAACATTCCACAAATCTTGTACTTGTACTTGACTTGATATTACATGACTTGCGTGGCCCGAGAAAGGGTAATTGTATACTTGCTTGACTTGAAACAAAATAGCCAAATTCCAACATGACATGATGAGTTTACTTGCTTGAATCTCTTGATATCTTTTGATATAAGTTCTTGAAAGTTCATGACTAGTTCTTCTTGCTATCTTATTGTTATACACTCTCTCTATCTTGTCGTTTTATGCGAGCATGCATAGCTATAGTGCATTCATGAAAGATGTAATTACTTAAACCCCTTGCTAGTTCTTGAGATATAATTTCCTACTGAGCGTTCGCTCACTTAGTGTTTCCCTACTTTTCAGGTAAGTCCGACGATGAGGAACTCAATCTGAAGGGATGGTCAAGAGTGAAAGAGTTAGAGCTACTCAAGCGTCAATTAGTCCTGTCTTTTCTCTATTTTCTTGAGTCAAGCGTTGTATTTTATTTTATTGAGTCTAGTATTTGCAAGGGTTTGTAATAGACATATTCTTATTAAAGGAATTAATGGATTAGGTTATCTTTATATTTACGCACTCTGTCTTTGTGTCGAATACACTACTACTCTGATTGACATGATTGATATAAACTCGTCGCGCATCTCCGGGTATCTTCCGTGCTCGGGGCGTGACAGCCCGCGATGGTGTCGCAGCCCCAAGTGCTCGAAGTTCCCGGTGCGGTCGATCCTGCGGCGTTGGTCGAGGTTGGGGGTTCGCCCGGAGAGGCGTCGCAACCCCAACCGACCGTGGTGTGTGGGGCGGTCGGCCCCGTTGGTCGAGCCGAACCTTCTGGCGGGGCGTCCGGTGGGGAGCGGATCTCCATGTCGGAGGCCTTGGAAAGGCTCGGTGTTTCGGGCGACCTATATCGGGTTTACCGAGAGGTTGCCGCAAAGACGAGGGGGGGAGACAAGCGCTACTCCCCCTCCGGAGTCCTCGACGTCCTCATGGAGGGCGGCCTAGTCGTGGCTCGGACGGCGGCCTTGATGGCGGAGATGTACACTCGGGCGGAGGCGGAGCGGTCGAATCTCGCCTGGGCCCTCGGGGGGTGCGAGAGGAAACAGGCCCGCCTTAGCGAGGAACATGAGGGGCTCCGACGGGAATTCTCCATGATCAGGGACTCGGCACGGACGAGCCGGCTAGAAGCCGAGGCGCTGACTGAACAGTTGGCTAAGGCCCGGGAGTCGCTCGAGAGGAAAAGCAAACTCTTGGAAGAGGAGCATCTGCGTCACCTCGAGCTGGACGATTGCTGGGAGCTCGAACGGGCCGAGTTACTGGACCGGGCGGAGGTAGCGGAGCGCCTCCATTCTGTGGCCGAGGCGGACCGAGTCAGGGCGGAGAGGCGGTCGCGCGAGGGCGAACGAGGGATGGTCGTGGCAGAGGAACGCCTGGCGGGAGCGGAGGAGCGTGCGGCCGAGGCGGAGCGGGCTCTAGTCGAGCTCGTTGGAAGGACGGAGCAGATCGAGGCGGAGGCGGTCGAGCAATATAAAAGCTCGGACGCTTACTCAGCGGACCTGGAGAGAGCCACCCTACCATATTACGAGGTAGCGCTTCGCCGTGGCGCCCGAAAGGGGTTTAAGCAGGGTTATCGCCGGGCGGTGGACTACGCCTTCGATCGAGACTCTGGGATCGAGTTCCCTTTGGGCCAGGCTTATGACTCGGATGAGTCGGTTTATAGCTCCTCTGCATCGAGCGGGGAAGATCCAGAGGGGTCTGCTTCAGTGGGGTCACCAACTCCGGATGCCTCGGGAGGGCTCGCGACCGAGACAGTTCTCGCACAGGCGAGGTCAGTGCCTGGGTCGGCCGTCACCGAAGGTGCTGGGGTTGACGCGCCTACTTTCGTTGCTTCCGAGCTTCAAAGTGGGCCCGAGGCCTGATGTATTTTTCCTTATTTTGCCCCTTTCTCTTGTTTGTCTCTCTTTCCTCCTTTAGGGAGTTTCCTCTTTATGAGATAATAAATAACTTACTTATTTGATCGCCATCCTTACCGTGATTTGGTTGGCGTATCTGAAGTAGTTGGAAAGTGCCGATATGTCCTGCGTGGTTTTCGCATGCTGATTTGGTAGGCTTCTGATGGGGCGTCCTTCCGTTCCCTCATGCTTTGAATGTCAGGCCGCTTCGTGAATCCCGCTAGGGCGGGAAACGAGGAGTTGGAGCTGACTGTTCAGGGGAGAAATCCTTTGGCGTGTTTTCGAGGGGGGGTCATTTAAGGCGTGTAGCCTCCTTTGGCCTATAAGAAGGACCGAAAGGCGCCCTTTCCTCTTTACCGCTTGGGATTTTCTCTAACAGTCTTTCCTCACTCCTTCTTCTTCACTCTGCGTTGTGCCGTTGCATTCGGAGCATGGAGGATCCTTCGGAGGGCGACGCCGCCGACGACGGGGAGTAGAGGGCTCTTGCCGTCCCGGCTTGTTGGATGGGTCCCACGGTCACCGCGCGGGTTTAAGACGGGTCCGACGGTCGCCGTGCGGATCTGGAGAGGGCTTCGACGTGTGAGGGCACAGCTCCTGCCCTTTCTCAGTTCTGGCGTGGCTTCCGGGCAGGCGCCGAGGCGGAGGACGGATGGGGGTATTAGGGAAGCCTGCCGCCACTCCCCCTCTGCATGGGGGGGGGGAGGCGCATCAAGTTCCCTCCTCACCGAAGCCTTCCTCCGTCTGCAGCCTCTTTTTCCCTCTTCTGCTCTTCATTTCTTTCACTCTTCGGAGGCTGCTTGCTCTCTGTTCCCTTCCAAGGAGTTGGCAGGTTGGAAAAAAAGGGGTCTTCATGGTGCTCCTTCTCCCTAGCCTCCATCAACTTGGAAGGTAGCCTTCTCCGACTTTAGAAGGTGGCTACCTTCTCTGCAGTCCCTCTGTCACCTTTGGGGGTCGTCTGAGCCAACTGGATCGGCCCCCTCTTGTCCGAGCCAGTTTCTACGCGAGGCAGAGTCAGTGGCTGGACGCGAGGAGATCGAGATCGAGTCAACCGAGCGATGCCCCCTTGCAGCGGTGTTAGACGGATTTTCTTGCTTTTTGTCATGCAATGTACTGGCCTTTGCCTTTCTGATGTATCAATAGTTTGGAATGAAAAGAAAAGGGATTTATTTCGTCCATCTTGCTGTACAATTTCAAAAATAGAATTTACGTAGTGCGGCTGCGTTCCATGTCTGAGGAATGGGTTCCCCTTCCATTGTTGCTAACCTGTACGCACCTTTCCCGAGCGTCTCGACCACTCGGTAGGGGCCTTCCCAGTTAGGGGACAGCTTGCCCGCTGCCTCTAGTGGTCGAGAGGCTTCGGCTTTTCTGAGGACGAAGTCTCCCGGTCTGAAGTGTCTGCTTCGGACTCTGGCATTGTAGTATCGAGTGAGGCGTCGCTGGTATTCCGTCGCTCGAATGCTAGCAGTATCCCGGAGTTCATTGGCTAGGTCGAGGTTCTCGAGTAACTTTTGGTTGTTTTCCTCGGTCGAGTAGCAGATGACTCGGAGAGACGGGTTGGCGATCTCCAATGGAATGACGGCCTCAGTGCCGTACACCAACTGAAAAGGACTTTCACCGGTTGCCGTCCTGGGAGTCGTTCGGTGTGACCACAGTACGCTAGGCAATTCCTCGAGCCAACTACCCTTGGCTTTGCCGAGTCTGGTCTTTATGCCTTTCAAGATAGTCTTATTGGCATTTTCGACCAGCCCGTTGGCCTGAGGGTGGGCGACCGAAGTGAAGTGGTTGTGGATGTTTAGGTCGGCGCATCTATCTTGAAAATATCGAGAATCGAATTGCCGACCGTTATCGCTCACTATCACTCGGGGGATGCCGAAGCGATAAATGATCGATTTCCAGACGAAACTCCAGACGACTGTCTCGGTGATCCTTGCAGTGGCTTCGGCCTTGATCCATTTAGTGAAGTAGTCGATGGCGACGATGATGAACTTTTTCTGGGACTGAGCCATGGGGAATGGTCCGAGAATGTCGATCCCCCACCGAGCGAAGGGATAAGGCTCGGCGAGGGTGACGAGTTCTGTGGCTGGCCGATGGACCAAGTGGTCGAACCGCTGGCATCGGTGGCACTGTTGAGCATAGGCCGAGCAGTCGCGCTGCAGGGTGGGCCACCAGTACCCCTGTCGTAACAGGATTCTGGCCAGTGACTTTGCCCCTGAGTGCGCTCCGCACAGGCCTTCATGAACCTCTCGAATGGCTCGACTGGCGTCGCCGGGGCCGAGGCACTTCAGGAGAGGGCCGGCGAAAGACCTTCGGTAGAGTGTGTCGTCCAGGACGATGAAGCGCCGGGCTTGGTACTTCATTCGGCGTGCTTCCCGAGGGTCAGAGGGCTCTTGGGAGTCTCGAAGCCAAGACAGGTAGGGGGTGCGCCAGTCGCTCGGGACGGCCGAGTCAACAGCGACGAGCTCCGAGTCAATGCTCGGGCGCTCTAGCTCTTCGAGGAGGACCGATCGGGTACCTTCTGTGTCTAGGGAGGAGGCCAATCGAGAGAGGGCGTCCGCTCGGGAGTTTTCTTCCCGAGCTATTCGGACTACCTTGAATCCCTCGAATCGTTGGGCCAAGCTCCTGACCAGCTGGAGGTATTTGATCATGGGTGCCTCTCGAGCTTCGTACTCGCCGTTGACCTGGCTCGCGACCAGCTGAGAGTCGGTGTGGATCCTGACTCGCTCAGCCCCCAACCGCCGGGCCATGCGTGCTCCCGATATAAGGGCCTCGTACTCGGAAGCGTTGTTGGACGCCTGGAAGTTGAATTTCAAGGCGTACTGCAGCTCCACTCCTTCGGGGGATCTTAGGAGAATCCCAGCACCGCTACCGATCGAGTTGGAAGAACCGTCGACGTACAGTTCCCAGGTTGGCCCGGGCATGGTCAGTAGCCTCCCTTCGGTCGGGATGGTGCTTTCGGCGATGAAGTCGGCGAGCGCTTGACCTTTTATAGCTGAGCGCGGGCGATACGAGATGTCGTAGGCCCCAAGCATAAGGGCCCATTTGACGAGTCACCTCGAGGCCTCGGGGTGGGCCAAAATCTTCTTCAACGGCTCGCCGGTTAGCACGGTGATGGGGTGCCCCTGGAAGTAGGGTCGGAGGCGTTTCGCGGAGGTAACCAGCGCTAGCATAAGCTTCTCGGTTGCGGGGTACCTCCTCTCGGCCTCGCTAAGCACCTTGCTGGTATAGTAGACTGGTCTTTCGATTCCCAAGTCATTTCTGACCAGGACCGAGCTAACCGTTGATGGCGTCGCCGAGAGATAGAGTAGCAAAGCTTCGCCCGGCACGGGCTTGGAGAGCACCGGGGGTGAAGCCAGGAACTCCTTAAGCTCAGCGAACGCTTTCTGGCATTCCTCATCCCATGCGAACGTAGCAGATGCCCACTTGGGCCCCTTTAACAGTTTAAAAAAGGGCAAGCATCGTTCGGCCGCACGGGACAGAAAACGGCTAAGAGCGGCGATACGCCCTATCAGACGCTGGACGTCCTTGATGCAGGCGGGCGGGCGCATGTCCAGGATGGCCTGGACCTTGTCGGGGTTAGCTTCGATCCCACGCTGAGTGACCAGGAAACACAGGAACTTCCCAGATTTTACTCCGAAGGTGCACTTGGCGGGATTGAGCTTCATGATGTACTTCAGGAGGACGCCGAAGGCTTCGGCGAGGTCGGTGAAGTGGTCCTGGGCCCTGGGGGTCTTGACGAGCATGTCGTCAATGTAGGCCTCGACGTTCTGACCTAGCTGCTCCTCGAACATGTGGTTGACCAGTCTTTGGTATGTGGCTCCGGCGTTCTTCAACCCGAAAGGCATCCGGGTATAGTAGTACACGCCGTAGTCGGTGATGAAGGCGGTCTTCTCGATGTCTTCAGAATTCATTCTGATCTGATGGTAACCCGAATAGGCATCCAGGAAGCTGAGCATCTCATTGCCCGATGTTGAGTCGACCAGTTGGTCGATGCCGGGTAAGGGATAGCAGTCTTTAGGGGTCGCTTTATTCAAGTCGGTGAAGTCCACGCACATCCGCCACTCGCCGGAAGCCTTTGGTACCAGGACGACGTTGGCTAGCCACGTCGGGTACAGGACCGATCTAAAAAGACCAGTCTCTTGCCCCTTGGTGACCTGCGCCTTGATGATCGTCTGTTTCTCTGGTGCGTGCTTCCTTCGGCGCTGCTGCACGGGCTTCATGGTGGGGTCGAGGTTGAGTCGGTGCAGCACGGTCTCCTCTGGTATCCCAGGGAGCTAATCGTCGGACCAAGCGAAGACTCGGATGTACTCAGAAAGAAAATTCTTATATTGCTGCTGTTCCTCGGGTGGTAGGTCGGCTCCGATCCTTACTCCTAGGGTCGGGTCATCGTTTAGGAAGATTGTCAGCAACTCACCACTTGGCTTAGTAGCTGCGGATTTTTCCTCGACTTCCCGGGGGCCCTTATTATTCCCGTCCGGCCGCGTGGCCTCCACCGAGATGTTGTAGCACCTTCAGGCCGTGGCCTGGTTACCTCGGATTTCCCCTACTCCGTTCTTGGTGGGGAACTTCATTTTTTAGTGATAGGTAGATGGTACTGCCTTGATCCGGCTGAGGATTCCCCGGCCGAAAATGGCGTTGTACGCTATCATCCCTTTGATCACTATGAAGTCTACCATGACCGTAACGGTTTTGGGTGGGGTGCCGAGGGTAACCGGCAGGCTTAGGGCTCCCTCGAGGAGAGTGGCCAGGCCATTGAACCCACAGAGGGGCATCCGGATAGGGCGGAGTTTGGATGGACCCTCTCCCATTTTGAGGAAACAGTCATAAGACAACACATCAGGGGCACTTCCATTGTCCACAAGAATCCGATCTACGTTACAATGGTTTATAGTGGCCGAGATTACGAGGGCGTCATCGTGCGGGGTGCTCAGCCCCTCCAGGTCTTGATCGGAGAAGACTATGACCTAGGGCGGGGCCTTGGGTGGCTCTGGGGCTCGGCTCGCCCGCTCGGCATGATGCTTCCTTCCACGGCTGCTGTCGCCTCCTGATGCTATTCCTCCAAAGATGACGTTGATGTAGACCCCTCGGGGGGCATTGTCAATCTCCTATGTAGCGCCTTGATCTTCTCTGCGCTCGGCAGTGAACCGGGCCAGGTGCCCCAGGCGGACGAGGCGCTCGATTTCATCTTGGAGCTAGTGGCAATCACCGGTGTGATGCCCGTGATCGCCGTGGAATAGACAATGTCTGTCTCGCTTGCGGTTCTTCGACCTCATCGGCTCGGGCCGACGGAGAAGTCCCGAGTCTTTGACGTCTTCATAGATTTCATAGACCGGGGCAGTTAACGGGGTGTACCGCTCGTACTTCCGCTTGCGCTCTCCATCTCGATCTCGCTTCTTTCCCGAGCTAGGATTTGGCTCGGGGCCCCGCTTCTTGTCCCCCTCCCGACCCGAGCCGGTTGAGTCTCGGCAAGCGCTGAGCACTTCTTCGCACTCGGCCTGGCGTAGAGCCAGAGTCACTAGCTCGGCAAGGGTCGAGGGAGGGTGGAGGACGAGTTCGCGGTGGAGGTTCTCATCCCGGGTACCCCCGGTCAGTGCGGTTGTGGCCGAGGCCACATCCAGGCGGGGGATTCGGAGGGCTTCCGATTTAAACAGGTGGATGTAAGCCCGGAGCCTTTCCCCTTGCGCCTGTTTGAGGGCCAAGAGCCCCGCTACCGACCTTGGGGGGGCACTTCCGGCGAAGCTCTCCTTGAAGACTCGCCCGAACTGCTTGAAGTGTCGGATGGATCCGGGGGTGAGAGCCCGGAACCAAGCTTGAGCGCCCTGGACCAGAGTGGTCATGAAGGCTCGGCACTTGATGGGGTCCGACGCTCCGTGTAGAGTCATCAGGGCGTCGAAGCTATCGTAATGGTCGGCCGGGTCGCCTTGGCCGTCGTAAAGCTTGAAGGTTGGTATGGGGGCTCTAGGAGATACCTCCGCCTTCAAGATATACTCAGAGAACGGGGATTTCTTCTCGTCTTCCGGGGAAGAGGCCTTCTGCAGGGCGCGAAGGGCGCACTCCTGCTCAGCGAAGCGCCTTTCGAAATCTCGCAGCCGGAGGGATAACTCCGGTTGCTATCGTGTCGCGAGGCTAGGGGGGTGCCTTGGCTGTCTCCGGGAACGTCGGCTTCCGGATCTGGCCGTTGCACCCCCCGCCTTCCTTTCCTCGGCGTGGAGGAGGCCTCTTGCTCCGGAGGTGGAGCTTGCGAGGGTCCTCCGACCCTGTTACGGATGAGCTGCTGGCCGCGGAGGGTGAAGCGGCCCCCAGCTGTGTGCTGGGACGTACTCCTGCGGGGGGGGCTCCCTAACGGGGCACGTGACCTTGCATCCCTGGCCGCCTGGGTCTTCATGAGATCCACGAGGACATCCAGTTTGGCGTTGAGGGCCTGGAAGGCTTCGGCGCCACCGTAGGGGGGTAGCCCCGCCGCCCCGGGGGGGGGGGGGGTGGTCCGTCGGCTGGGATGCTGGCGTTGGAGGGAGGGTTCTGTGAGGCCCTAGAAGGGCCATCCCCTGCTGCTACCCTGGCCTTACCCCTTTCGCCGGCGGACCTCCTCCCTGAGCTCCTTCTCACCATGTTGGCACTTCGTGCGTTTCCCACAGACGGCGCCAGATGAAGAGGTGAAATCTCACGCTGGTTCCTGAGCTGGCTGGTAATCACCAAGATAATGAACTGCAAAATAGGGAAACGGGTCAGAGGGCCAAGGGGGATTCCCTGGGGTGAAACCCTCCGATGCTCAAGTCAGTAGAGCAATGGTGGGAGCAGCGATAGGGAGGAGAAGGTGAGGGCGCGAGATCCCTCTCCACCAATGGGGTGAAGTTATCCTTGCTGAGGAGTTGGGGGTGGAATAATACCCTTCTTGACTTACCTTTCGCCGGAGGGTATCCCAGGTTTTTATAGTGCGCCGCCTTCTGGAGTCCTGCAGGCTGAGAGGTCTCCGGTGGAGGTTACGTCCTCGTCGTGGGCTTTGATGGCCTCATCGTGGGGGCGTTATCCTCGCGGGGAAACCGGAGCTCCTGGACTTCTTAGCGTTTGGCCCGCTGTGGACTCTAACGGCTGCAATGATGAACATTTCATCGGTCGTCCCGAGCTTAAGGGGGCCAGCCCTATCGGGTGATAGGCCTAGCTCGGTGAGGAGATGGGTCGGATAGACCGGCTAGCGCTTCCCCCCTTCGGGCGGAGGGGTAGCTCGTGCGCGGGTCTTCCTGTGACCTGACCGAGGCTCGGGCTCTCCGAGCCTTGGGGCCGCCTAGGAGAGTAGTTTCCTCGAGCATTGTTTTATTGGGCTTTTCCGAGTGGGCCCTGCGGGCTGTCACTTGGGCGAGCTTGCCTCGTTGGGCCTTGTTGGGCCTAGTTGGGTCTGCTCTTTGAGTGGGCTGCAGGAATCCCCCTCTCCAATAGTCTAGGACTTGTAACCTTGTTCAAACATATCTAAGATAGATTATGAAAGATAAAGAACGTACCGTTATGCTGTCGAATTTTCTCCAAGGCATAACTTAGTTATTAATGCATTTCTTGAACTCATGAATCTATATTTGGTGCATTCTGATTGACGCTAAGTCTTGAACATTCGTTGAACTTATTACATGCGTGGCCAACTTTATTGCTATATACGTGGAAGTAGCTTGATTTATACTTGAAGATGTAGTAAGAGCACTGATTGTGTTCAAGGGCTCTATGCTAGTCCCCTCGACTGATTGTCGGAAACATACTATTATAAACCATGGGGTATGATGCTACTGACGTCACATTACGCTGGGAGTACTTTATTTATAAATAAGTGAAATATCCACGGCTCATGAAGTGAATTATAAATAGAAATTCACAAAGTACTTGCTATTAAGCGAAAAAGTACTTCCTTACTTGTTACATGATGTTCTAGTACATTCTCGTTACATTCTTGTTCATGAAAGGCCATAATTACATTCTTGCTTGATCATGCTTGCTCAATCATATCTCAACTTGATCATGTCTTGTTACTTTGGTTTATTTACATGATTTATCGCGTACGCATGATTTTACCTTATTCTTTAGAGCTAAAATGCTAATCACTTTAATATTGCATTCATGTTGATGCGAAGATACCTACTGGGCAAGTGTGCTCATTACCTACTTTCCAATCTTTTCAGGAGATGCAAGTGATTCAGATTCGGATTTGAGTTATTCAAGTGATGGGTCCGGGAGCGAATGAGAGTCTCATAAAATTGAGAGTGAAGACTTAGGAAGTTAATGATGTCTGGATAGAGTTCATGTAATTTTAATTTTATTGAGTCAAATAGATTTAAGTGAGTTGTAATAGTCTATGTACTTGAATTTTTATCAGTATTAATGGAAGTGAAAGTTGATTAAATTGATGTACAATTGCATCTTATGTGTGTGATTGTCTTGCGCTCTAATTATTCTTTCTTGCAAGAGACTTACCATGCTGGCTGTTCACGTTTTCTGAGATTATCTTCCACTGTACTAAAAGCTCGGGGCGTGACATAACAGGTCGATGCATGTTAGGGTCGATGCTAGGCTCAGGTCGGTGCACATTACTATAGCACATACTAAGGTCGATGCTAGCTTAGCCTTGCATAGATAACAAGTCGATGCATGTTTTCTATAGTGCACTTAAAGGTCGAAGCACATCGTTCCTTAGTCATACTAAGGTCGATGCTCATCCACCTTAGCCATCATATGGTCAGAGCACACTTAGCATCCTCCATAGTAAGTCGATGCACATTTATTTTTGTGCATTCCAAGGTCGACGCACATACTGCATCGTGCATATTGAAGTCGATGCACATTTGATTTTGTGCATTCTAAGGTCGATGCTAGTATGTCAATCTCATTGGAAAGTTGATGCACTTTTTGTATCTTGCGTAGAGCAAGGTCTATGCACATGCTTTACCAGCCTGTATGAGGTATGAGCATGTGCATACTCAAGTCTGAGCATGTGTACATATTGCATATTCAAGTAGATGCGCATGCACCGCTTTGCTCAGAACATATTGATGCATCTCCTACAGTTACCTAATATTATATTAATGCATCTTTGTCTGACTTATACCATGATCATATTTTCTTATAAGTCAAAGCATGTTCACTTATGACTATAATCTGTTTGACGAAATGCCTTTTGTTTTGATTGGTAGAAACTTAAGTTACTAAAGGACCCAAGATCAAAGTTGTAAAAGGTAGCATGCTTTACACTTAGCATGGTCACATGGCTCGAAGCCTTCAACTTAAACAGGCACATGATCCAAGAAGGAGCCGTGCCTGGAGATTCCTAACACGTGGACTGCTTATCTTTAATTCCTGACACGTGGACTACTTATCTTTAATTCCTAACACATGGACATCCAACAGCGTACCTTTTTGAATCTCCTTGGGCGGGAACGTGTTTCCACGTGTTCGTGAGGCTATAAAATAGTGGCTTGATTAATCTGAAGGGAAAAATGAAAAAGAGAGATAGAAGGAAGAAGAAATTAGTGAAGGAAGAAGAAATTAGTGAAGAAAAGAAGAAAAAGAGGAAGCACAAGGAAGAAGTGAGAGGGTCTGAGAGTTTCTAGATTTTAGTTGAGAGAAAAGAGTGAGAGTGAAGATCTGAGATAGAAACAGGGGATCAAAAATTGGAGGTTTAAGTTGAGAGCTGTGAGCGTTCAAGAAATCTATAAGTGAAGTCTTGTATGTCTCGATCTCTAGATCAAATCTAGACATCGTCCTGCTCAAGTGAGCTACATATTGTCTTGAGTTTTTCATCTGATTTTGTTCTTGACATTTTCTATTCGCAACGATTTCTGTAAGCTGTAAGTCAGCAATTTTTCAATATGTGTGTCAGCGGCAAGGAAGTAAGTCCTTGGAAGCAAGCTGTGAGACTCAACAGAGCAAGCTGTGAGGCTCAGGTGTCTGGGATCTATTCCCCAAAGCTGTGGATCAACAGGTTGTAGGGATCTATTTTCCGAAGCTGTGGATCAGCAGTTTTTTTAAGCTGTGTGTCAGCAGAAGCCTTACTCAATTGAGTAAGGGGTGGATGTAGATCTTTGGATTGAGATCGAACCACCTTAAAACCTTCTTGCAGTGCATGTGATTTTACTATGCTCTTCTTCTTCCTTACATTGAAATTCGTTGAATGCTCATTACTGATACCTGAATTCCTGATATTCCGTTTACACTTGAACTTTCAAGCAATGCTGTATATCAAAAGGTTTAGTCCGAACGATAGGTTACACCTATCTGGAATACTTAACCTTGTGTGAAGAGATTCTGATCTAAACCTCCACCTAGTACAGCTTCGTCTTGTTGACTGTATCTTAATCTTGAGTGTTATTTCATTAAATTGGTTGTGTTAGCAGTAGCATTTTAATTCCACATTCTAAGTGCTTTAAATTGGCATAGTTTGGGGTAGATATATTCACGCCCCCTCTAGATCTGTCAGTCATCCGAAACAACAATTGGTATCAGAGCCTAACTCTCCCTCTAGGGCTTTACATCCCGGAGAGTTTAGCAAATGGATGTTAGAGGGTTAACAGCTGAATGTCACTCTACTAGTAAGCCTCCATACTTTGACGGATCCAATTATGGTTATTGGAAGAATCGTATGCAAGTTTTCCTTAGAGCTAAGGACTATGAGATCTGGAGGGTGGTTAATAAAGGTCCTTTTGAGTTACCCCCAGATGAAGAAGTTTGGACTAGGGAGCAGATCCATAAGTCCACCCTAAATTGGAGTGATGTTAATACTATGCAATGTGCACTCCATCCCACTGAGTGCTCCAGAGTTTCGTTATGTACAACTGCTAAAGAGATGTGGGATAAGCTGGAGGTCATTTATGAAGGTAAATCTCAAGTCAGAGAGACCAAAGTCAACATGTACGTTTCTGAATATGAGGCTTTCAAAATGAAGCCTGATGAGTCCATCTCTGAGATGTTCGCTCATCTGAATGTGATTACCAATAGCTTAAGAAGTATGGGAAAAACCTATAGTGAGTACGAGCTGGTTAGAAAGATATTAAGATCCCTGACACCTATTTGACATACTAAGGCCACTATAATGGAGGAATCCAAGAACCTAGCCACCACTTCAGTAGATGAGCTAATTGGTTCTCTCATGACATATGAATTGAACCTTAAGATGGTTGATGAATCTGAGGAGAAAAAGAAACCATGGCTCTTAAAGGTACTACTAGTAACAAAGGGTCATCTAGTGAGCATAGCTCTGGCAGTTCAGATGAGGATCAAGGTGAATTCGCCATGTTCACTAGGAATTTTAAAAGGTTCCTCAGAAAGGAAGGAAAAGGATTTATAAGAAAATATTTTTCTGAGAAAAGGCAGTCAAAGTCTAAACCTGAGACTGCCAAGAAATCTGACAGTATTGTATGTTATAACTGCAGGAAAGTAGGACATCTCAAGACAGATTGTCTTGAATTGAAAAACAAACAGCCCATGTTGAAAAAGAAGAAGACAAAGGCCATGGTAAGTACCTGGAGCGATGATGAAGAAGAAAGTCAGAGCAACTCCTCTGACAGAGAGAAGGATGATCGGCTATGCTTGATGGCCAAGGATAATGATGTCAATGAAGATGATATTGAGGTAACTTCCTTATTTGACAATTTTACACATAGTGATTGGGAAGAAGTATATGCTGAAATACTTGTATGAAGACATGCGTAGAGAGAACATTCACATGAAAAAGAAAGTAAATTCATTAGTTAATGATACTTATCTGTCTGATAAACTTGCATGTCTAGAAACTGAAAAGTCAAAGCTAAAAAAATCTCTTGATGAAGTTGAATGTAACAAAATTATCTTGATTGATCTGAGAATTGAAAATTAGAATCTGAAAACCACCATTGATGAAATCAAAATAAAAATGCAAAAATTTGAGGAAGAAACTAGGATAGCTACTAAAAATACAAAGCTGTCAATGGTGTAAATGAAGAACTGAAAAGATATATTTAGAATTTAGAAAGGGAGAATAAGGACAAACAAAATTCCCTTGAGGGCATGACACAAGGAACAGATAATCTGAATGCCATATTGAGAATAAAAATAAACTTCAGAAGAGAAGATTTGAGTTTTAACTCAACGAACAAGAAAATATTTGATGTTAGAACTATCTCATTTGTGGGTGAAAAGGGAACATCACAACCTTTAATACAAATGACTTCTGGAGAGAATCAGAATGAAAAGCCAGTAAAAATCATTGAGAAAACTAGGAGCAGTGCCAAGGACAAGGGAAAAGGGAAACTAGAGGCATTTAGGGAATCATGCTCATATACAACTACACCTCATACCAAGGGTCAGGTTAGGGGTCAGGCTTTTAAGGCTAGAATCCGAGGAAATCCCAAGGTCAAATCAACCTTGCCCCAACAGGAAGGTCCAAGCAACTACCAAAGTGCGTATACCTATCCTGCATTTCATAACTCCTATCACCAAAGTTCTGATAGAAGAGGTCAAGGCAACCCCTACATAAGGTCAATGCAGCATAACTTTCAGAATTCATATGCTGCTACTATGTATCGACCTTATCCTTGGAACTCCTATGAGCAACCCAAGTACAGAAATCTCAGAAACCAGAATGCTCATGATTTCATCCATTCCATGTCTAATCAGTCTAGGTTCTACAATGCAAACACTATTCCTAATGCCCATTGGACTAGTCACTAGCAGAGAAGATATAAAAATGAAATTAAAAAGAAGAATGTCACACCTCAAAAATCTTCTTCAAAGATTAAAAGTGGCAAGAAAATGCAGAATCAACTGAATGACAAAAAATCCACAAATTCAGTAGAGACACCAAAACATTGTAGATTCCAAAACACCTCCTGTCTAGTCTGCATGATGTAACTATTGTTATGGGGCCCAAACACTTTTGGGTTCCAAAATTTTCCTCTTGATCTTGTTTACAGGTATGCCCGACAGCCAATAATAATAGATGGTATCTTGATAGTGGCTGCTCCAGGCACATGACCGATGATAGAGGCAAATTCTATATGTTGGTAGAGAAGATTGTGGGTCAGGTAACTTTTGGAGGTAATACAAAAGGCAGAATCATTGGGTCAGAAAAAGTTGATAAGTGCTCATCTTGCTTTATTGAAGAAGTTCTTTTAGTAGATGGGCTAGCATATAATCTGCTAAGTATTAGCCAACTTTGTGATAAAGGCCATAAAGGTATTTTTGATTCTCTTGCATGCACAATTTTTGAACCAAATTCAGAATCTGTAAAATTTATTGGTAAGAGAGTCAACAACATCTATATGGTAGACTTAGATGATGTAGCACACACTAATCTGTGTCTATCTGTAAATAAGGATGATCTAGCTTACCTGTGGCATCGTAGGTTAGGTCATGCCAGCTATGGTGTGCTTCATAAGTTGAATAAGCATTATATGGTAAAAGGTCTTCCTGAAATTTCTTTCAAACAAGACAATAAAATTTGTGAGGCTTGCACCTAATGCAAACAAACTAGAAAATCATTTAAGTCTAGAACTGAAAACCTATCTTCTAAACCTTATAAGCTACTTCATATGGATCTATTTGGACCCACTAGATCAGTTAGCTTATCGGGAAAAAGATATGGTTTTGTGTTGGTTGATGACTTTTCTAGATTCACTTGGGTTTTCTACTTGTCTCACAAAAATGAAACTTTTGGAGAATTTCAGGAGTTATTTTATAAAATAAAACATACCAATGTGCATTCCATTTTAAATATTTTGTCTGACCATGGTGGTGAGTTTGTAAACTCACAATTTGATGATTTCTGTAGGGAGAATGGTATCAATCACAGGTTCTCCTCACCAAGAACTCCAGAGCAGAATGTAGTAGAAAGGAGAAGCCGAACTCTTGTAGAGATGGCCAGGACTATGCTGGTAGAAGGGAACTTGTCTAGAAGGTTTTGGGTTGAGGCTATTAACACTTCATGCTACATCATTAATAGAGCCCTGGTAAGACCTTCTACACAAATGACTCCTTATAAAATTCTTAAAGGTAAGAAACCTTCTTTAGCACACTTCAAGGTTTTCGGTTGCAAATGTTTTATCCATATAAACTCTAAACGAGACCTTGACAAATTTGAACCTAAAAGTGAACCTGGAATTTTTCTAGGTTATTCAGATAAGTCCAGAGCCTATAGGATTTTTAATCTCAATTCTCAAATTGTTGAAGAATCTCCTCATGTTGTCTTTGATGAGTCTGCAATCAAAACTGAAACTGGTTTATGTATGGACAAAGGTGATGGTGATATCTTGAAGACCAAAGAAGATCAACATGAAGAATCTACCGAAGAAGTTGAGGCAGAAGGATCTGAAACTCTGGGGGAGGGAAATGAAAATCGAGGTAATCAGGTTACTAATGTTAGATTTCTCAGAGATCATCCTATAAAAAACATAATTGGTAATTTGAATGAACCTCCAAGGACTAGAGCACACTTCAGAATTGAAAATAATTTAAACTCATTTGCTCTAGTCTCACAGATAGAACCAAAAACTATAGAAAGTGCGCTACAGGATGAACATTGGACAAATGCCATGCATGAAGAACTTAATCAATTTGATAGGAATAAGGTTTGACATTTAGTTCCTAAACCCATACATGACAATGTAATAGGCACAAAATAGATTTTCAGAAATAAAACTGATGAGCTAGGCAATATAGTTAGAAATAAGGCTAGACTTGTAGCTCAGGGGTACAACCAAGAGTTTGGCATAGACTTGGAGGAATCTTTTACCCCTGTAGGTAGGATGGAAGCCATTAGGATTCTTTTGGCTATTGCTTAACGCTTAGGAATAACCCTCCAACAGATGGATGACAAATCT
Organism: Amorphophallus konjac; assembly: GCA_022559845.1. Classification (NCBI taxonomy): domain Eukaryota; kingdom Viridiplantae; phylum Streptophyta; class Magnoliopsida; order Alismatales; family Araceae; genus Amorphophallus; species Amorphophallus konjac. Next base: position 189,841,999 of record CM040117.1, read on the forward strand.
GCATTCTTAAATGGTGTAATAAAGGAGGATGTTTTTGTAAGACAACCCCCTGGTTTTGAGTGTCTTGATTTTTCTGACTATGTTTACAAACTTGATAAGGCACTCTATAGTTTGAAACAAGCTCCCAGAGCTTGGTATGACAGATTGAGCAAGTTTCTTGTAGAAAAAGGATTTTCCAGAGGTGAGGTTGATCAGACATTATTCACAAAGGTATGTGACAAAGACACTCTGATTGTTCAGATATATGTAGATGACATAGTGTTCGGTTCAACCAACCATCCATGTGTAAGGAGTTTTCTAATTTAATGACCAATGAATTTGAAATGAGCTCAATGGGAGAACTAAAATTCTTTCTTGGTTTGTAGATTTGTCAGACTAAAGAAGGGAAGCTCATAACACAAGAAAAACATATCAAGGATCTATTGAAGAAATTCAAGCTGGAAAACCTCAAGGCTATCACTGCACCAATGGGTACTTCAACCAGTCTTGATGCTGACCCTGAAGGTAAATTGGTAGACACCAAACTTTACAGAGGTATGATCGGATCCTTGTTATATCTTACTGCATCTCGTCCTGATATTCAATTTTCAATATGTTTGTGTGCTCATTTTCAAACTTGTCCTAAGGAGTCACACTTTAAAGCCGTGAAAAGAATTTTTAGATATCTGTCTGGCACCCGAGACTTAGGTTTATGGTATCCTGCTAGGTGTGAGTTAGATCTCATAGCTTACACTGATGCAGACTATGCTGGGTGTAGGATAGATAGGAAAAGACTAGTGGATATTGTCAATATCTAGGTGCTTGTCTAGTGACTTGGGCATCCAAGAAACAACATACTGTTGCCTTGTCTACTGCTGAGGTAGAATATGTGGTAGCAGGAAACTGTGCAGCCTAAGTCCTCTGGATTAAACACCAACTTATTGACTATCATATCAACCTTGGTTGTGTTACAATTCTATGTGATAACACAAGTGCTATCTCCCTTACTAAAAATCCAGTTCACCACTCTCGGACTAAGCACATTGAAATAAAACACCATTTTCTCAGAGATGAAGTAAGTAAAAAGGAAATTAAATTAGAATTCATTGCATCTGAAAAGTAAATTGCTGATATATTTACCAAGCCTCTTGATAATGAAAGGTTTAAAATTTTAAGGAGAGAACTTGGTCTTTGTAAATTCTCAGCTTCAATGTTTGTTCTGATTTGCAGTATCACTTAGTACTCTATGTTTTCTGAATAAAAATAAATGCTATAACTTCAGTGACTCTCTTTGTATAACTATGTGCTGCATTTCATGGTTGAACCATTGGTATATTAAATGATATACTTGGAAAAGGATAGATTATGTCTGTCTGGAAACCCACATCATGCGTGATGGTGGTCCATTGGACCTCAGTACTCCGCCTTGTACCATGGGTCAACATTGCATATATTTAGAATATGCCGTGGCATCTCTCATACATATTTTGATGTATACAGTCAGGGGGAGTTTGTGCAGTTTCATATCATCCTTGATGATACATGTTCATTAGCTTTGTGTTTAGAGCATATAGACATGGTTCACACAGGTGATATCATTCATGATAATGTCATTTCATACATTTTGATAAGGGAAGTTTAGCTATTTTTTTTGGGAAAAAGAATAGTTCCTCAGTTCAGGCTCTGAATAATGTCGACATCCAATGTCGACTCTTTATTGAACACACTCTGTCAGTTCAACATATTTTCACAGAACAAATCAACAGTTCAGATTCTGAGTAATGTCGACATCCAATGTCGACTCTTTGTTCAACACACTCTGTCTGTTCTAAACGTGTCCTCTTGATCATCTGAAAAATCCTTGCTTGTTATTTCTCATCTATTTCCATCATTTGACATCAATCACTTTGTTTCACTTGATCATCTAAATAAATGACAAACTTCCAGTTCATTCATTAACCCAAGTTGCTAAAATCAGAAGACTTCTTTTATAAGAAGCATCAGTGTTCCATGACTGAGCTGATGGTTTAAATTTAATAATCTTTAGAGAGTAATGACCAAATTCAATGAAAAGAATCTGATGATGACTCTTTAATAGATCTCAACCATATTCATCATGTCATGTTTAATGGAGCCTTTCAGAAACTGAATGCATCTAATTTCAGGATAACTTGGTCGAGTACCCCAGAAATGTGTATTGTTTTTAAACAACTCTATCTGAAAATCAAATGGGAAGCTGTGTTAAAATGAATAGTCAAGTGTTGATGGCAGAGTAATGGCCAAATGCGCTTAGAAACTGGGTTCTCTATCAATGATCATGTGAACCTATGTCATGAAGTTTCTTGGCTAACTCTGTTTGAAAAATCACAAGGTTAGTTTCACTGAGTAACTAGAGGTACTGGCGTCTGATAAACTTGTACCTTTATGTAAAAAGGTGTCAACTAAACCTGAAAAAGAATAGTATATCCTACTAAGTAACTAGGGGTATTGGCGTCGGATAAATGTATACCCTTATGCAAAAAGGTATGGATTCTACTTGACTGTTCTGAATTTTGAGAGAATATGAACATATTTTTTTTTGCTATAACCCTGTAGATAATTTCAGAACAGTGAAATTTGTTTAGTCTCAATACATGGTCTGGTCTCTCCTAAGAAACTCTTTAAAATTCTGATGTATAAGATGAAGAAAGGCAAAATCTGATATGCTATATGTTAATCTAGTTTATTGCTATTAATAGAGCTCAAACAGCAACTTTCCTTTCAAAGGATGCAGTACTTATTCTCTAACTTTTATCATTTTTAATCCATCATATTTTCAAGGCTGCATTATATGAACTCTTATACCTGAAGACTCTGAGCTAAGTATGCTTCGTTAATGAAAAATCAGTTGGTTTGTCAATCAGATTTCTCCTACATCATACTTTCAACTTCGTCTCCTATGTTTGCCTCCTATTCATTCTTTTTGCTAATGGCAAAGGGGGAGAAAATGTTTGTTTTGATGATTCTTGTCTGCATGAGTTTGCATCTGCATGATGATCCTTGTCTGCATATCTACAGTAGTAAGAGAGTTTGGCAAAGGGGAAGTGTGCAGAGAGACAGTTACATTCCTTGCATCTAGTGTTGTCATCAAAATTTACAAGGTATTGCCATCATCAAAAAGGGGGAGATTGTTGTAACCCCTGTGATTTTGATGATGCCAAACACTATAACTCATCATAAGCATGATGTCATATGTGTTGTTGTTGCATTAATGAGATTTTAATGATGTTAACATGATTTGATGATGCCTTGATGCCAACACTATGATTTGATAATGTTTACACTTTAGCTTGATGCATAAAGGTTTATGCACTGTCAGATTGTTGACTTTATCAACTGTGTGTTGACTTTACTTTGACTTTGGTAGCATTCTCTTTTTACAAGTCAGAATAAATTTCTGTTGCATACATGGTATAGAGTTTGTGCATGTCTTGCTTAGACTGAAGTAAGGTCGATGCTAGTATGTACTAAGGTCGATGCTAGTATGTACTAAGGTCGATGCTAGTATGCATGCTGTCTCACTAAGGTCGATGCATGTTAAGGTCGATGCTAGGCTCAAGTCGGTGCACATTACTGTAGCGCATACTAAGGTCGATGCTAGCTTAGCCTTGCACAGATAACAGGTCGATGCATGTTAGGGTCGATGATAGGCTCAAGTCGGTGCACATTACTGTAGCGCATACTAAGGTCGATGCTAGCTTAGCCTTGTACAGATAACAGGTCGATGCTAGTTTGGCCCTAGGCATAACATGTCGATGCATGTTTTCTATAGTGCACTTAAAGGTCGAAGCACATTGTTCCTTAGTCATACTAAGGTCGATGCTCATCCTCCTTAGCCATCATATGGTCAGAGCACACTTAGCATCCTGCATAGTAAGTCGATGCACATTTGATTTTGTGCATTCCAAGGCCGACGCACATACTGCATCGTGCATATTGAAGTCGATGCACATTTGATTTTGTGCATTCTAAGGTCGATGCTAGTATGTCAATCTCATTAGAAAATTGATGCACTTTTTGTATCTTGCGTAGAGTAAGGTCTATGCACATGCTTTACCAGCCTGTATGAGGTATGATCATGTGCATACTCAAGTCTGAGCATATGTACAGATTGCATATTCAAGTAGATGCACATGCACCGCTTTGCTCAGAACATATTGATGCATCTCCTATAGTTGCCTAATATTATATTAATGCATCTTTGTCTGACTTATACCATGATCATATTTTCTTTTAAGTCAGGGCATGTTCACTTATGACTACAATATGTTTGACAAAATGTCTTTTGTTTTGATTGACAGGAACTTAAGTTACTAAAGGACCCAGGATCAAATTTGTAAAATGCAGTATGCTTTACACTTAGCACGGTCACGTGGCTCGAAGCCTTCAACTTAAACAGACACATGATCCAAGAAGGAGCCGTGCCTGGAGATTCCTAACACGTGGACTGCTTATCTTTAATTCCTGACACGTGGACTACTTATCTTTAATTCCTGACACGTGGACATCCAGCAGCGTACCTTTTTGAATCTCCTTGGGTGGGAATGTGTTTCCCACACGTTCGTGAGGCTATAAAATAGTGGCTTGATTAATCTGAAGGGAAAAACGAAAAAGAGAGATAAAAGGGATAAGAAATTAGTGAAGAAAAGAAGAAAAAGAGGAAGCACAGGGAAGAAGTGAGAGGGTCTGAGAGTTTCTAGATTTTAGTTGAGAGAAAAGAGTGAGAGTGAAGATCTGAGATAGAAACAGGGGATCAGAAATTGGAGGTTTAAGCTGAGAGCTGTGTGTGTTCAAGAAATCTGTAAGTGAAGTCTTGTATGTCTCGATCTCTGGATCAAATCCAGACATCGTTCTGCTCAAGTAAGCTACAGATTGTCTTGAGTTTTTCATCTGATTTTGTTCTTGACATTTTCTATTCGCAACGATTTCTGTAAGTTGTAAGTCAACAGTTTTTCAAGCTGTGTGTCAGCAGCAAGGAAGTGATTCCTTGGAAGCAAGCTGTGAGGCTCAGCAGAGCAAGTTGCGAGGCTCAGCTGTCTGGGATCTATTCTCCAAAGCTGTGGATCAGCAGGTTGCGGGGATCTATTCTCCGAAGCTATGGATTAGCAATTTTTTTAAGCTGTGTGTCAGCAGAAGCCTTACTCAATTGAGTAAGGGGTGGATGTAGATCTCTGGATTGAGATCGAACCACCTTAAAAACCTTCTTGTAGTGCGTGTGATTTTACTATGCTCTTCTTCTTCCTTTCATTGCAATTCGTTGAATGCTCATTACTGATATCTGAATTCCTGATATTCCGTTTAAACTTGAACTTTCAACCAGTGCTGTATATCAAAAGGTTTAGTCCGAACGATAGGTTACACCTATCTGGAATACTTAACCTTGTGTGAGGAGATTCTGAGCTAAACCTCCACCTCGTACAGCTTCGTCTGGTTGACTGTATCTTAATCTTGAGTGTTATTTCGTTAAATTGGTTGTGTTAGTGGTAACATTTTAATTCAACATTCTAAGTGCTTTAAATTGGCATAGTTTGGTGTAGATCTATTCACCCCCCCTCTAGATCTGTCAGTCATCCGAAACAACAGACATGACCCCCACAGACTCTTAAATGTGCCTCTTCCACGACTTTCCAAGCTTCATCATCATCAAGGCACCTAAGAAGAACACCAGTCAGACCCCTCCTATACAGTATGCCTCCGACCAGAGTGTATCTTTGGGTGACTCTCCTGATAGCTTTCTTCTCTTCCGTTGTGGTTTCTTCAGGATACGACTGATCTTGACAATACTCGGCAATCTCGTAATATCATGGCCTTTCTTCATCATTCAATTCTTCCTCTAGGTCGATTAACATGATTTCTCCTTCCTTAACCTTCCTGGGCAACTCCTCCTTAACCTCAAGGAGCCCGGGATCCTTAATAGCAGGACAGAGACGCCTATGAATGATGACAGAATGAAAGCTCCTTCTAAAAGGGAAGGACAAGGAGGAAGCGAGCGAAGCCAGAGCATCAGCCAAGATACTTTGGTTGCGAGGAACATGGACAAAGATCAACTTAGAGAAAAGCTTGGTATAGACGGATGTGAGTTCTTGGTATGGTTTAAGTTTAGGATTAAGCGTGCGGTACTTAGTGAGCACCTGGCCTAGAATAAGCTGACTATCACCTACAATCCGTAATTGGGTGACACCATATAGATGAGCGGCCTCAAGTCCGGCCAGAAGAGCCTCGTATTCAGCTATATTATTTGTAACACGAAATGCAAGCTGAAAGGCTTGTGGAATGGTGACTCCCTTAGGTGATAGAAGAAAAATGCCGATCCCCTTTCCATGAGAATTCAAAGCTCCATCAAAATGTAACATCCACATGGAATCGGACTGATTGACGGACATTAGTTCTTCATCTGGAAACTCCGAACGAACATGATCAAATGTAGGGAGAGGGTGATGAGCAAGATGTTCTGCTATGGCATAGCCTTTAATTACTTTTTGCTGGATGTAAATGAAGTCGAACTGAGAAAGGAAGCTTTGCCATCGTGCTAATCGGTCGGTGAGAATATATTTCTCAAGAAGGAATTTGTTGGGATTCATGTGAGCAATAAGATGGACTTCATGAGCTAGGAAGTAATGCTTCAATTTCTGAACTACCCAGACAAGAGCAGCACAAGTTTTCTCCATAGCCGTATACTTCTGCTCATAGTGGTGGAGGAGCTTAAACAAGTAGTAGGCTGCCCTCTCCTTTCCTTCTTCATGAACTTGTGCTAGGACAACACCTATTGAGTCATCCAGGACAAAAATATAAAGAACAAGCAGTTTGCCTAGAATCGGTGGCCTCAGGACAAGAGGATTAGCCAAATAATCCTTCAATCCATCAAAAGCTGCCTGACACTTGTCATCCCAATGAAACTTGACTCCCGGCTTGGTAAGCTCATAGAATGGCCTGCACCTTTGTGAGTGCTGGGAGACAAATTGGCGAATAAATTGTAACCTCCCAATTAATGCTCGAACTTCCTTTAAATTCTTGGGAGGAGGTATATCTCTTATTACCCTCGCCTTGTTAGGATCAATCTCAATACCCCTCTTGCTAACAATGAACCCAAGCAACTTACCAGTCGACACACCAAATATGCACTTTTTAGGGTTCATTTTGAATTGATATTCTCGCGCTCTTTGCAAGACCTTGGCTAGAATCTCGGGATGCTCAATCCTCATTCTTGATTTCACTACCAAGTCATCAACATACACCTCAATATAGATGTGGATCATGTAATGAAAAATAGCAATCATGGCCCTTTGGTAGGTGGCTCCGGCATTCTTAAGTCCGAATGACATGACCACATAACAATAGGTACCCCAAGGTGTAGTGAAAGAAGTCTTCTCTTGATCCTCTTCAGCCAATCAGATCTGATTATAACCGGAGAAGCCATCCATAAAAGAGAGAGTCTCAAACCCTGCTGTATTATCAATCAAAACGTCTATGCGAGGGAGGGGGAAATAATCCTTCAGACACGCGCTGTTAAGGTCCCGGAAGTCTATGCAAATTCTGACTCTTCCATCCTTCTTCATAATCGGGACAATGTTAGCCACCTAATTTGGATAGAGGACGACTCTAATGAATCTAGCCTTATGAATCTTATTGACCTCTTCTTTCATCTTTAATGCCATATGCGGGTGGAAACATCTTAACCGGGACGGACCCTGGCTTAAGTGTTAAGCGATGATCAACTAGCGTAGGATCCAGACCCTGCATATCCTCGTAACTCCATGCAAACGTGTCCTTATACTCTTTGAGAACCTGAATAAGTGCCTCTTCTTCAGGTGACGGCAAATTTTTACTTATGAGGACTATCCTAGGGTTTTCCTCGGTCCCCAAGTTAATCTATTTGGTAGGCTCTTCTACTGAGGCTGATGGTTCGTCGAATCTCCTCATGCCACTAGTAAAAGCGCCAGCCTCGTCCTCATATTCGTTGTACTCTTCATCTCCCTCTTCAGTAGCGTCTTCATCATTCATAATCTCATAAACACCAAACCCTTCATCAGGAGAATAAACTTCCTCACATTCTAAATCCGACAGAAGAATCGGGTCCTCTAAAAACTGGGGAATCGCTAGACACGCTCGACATCTCCTGGCTAGCTCTATTAAGAACCTACGGGGAATCTGCTTACCCTTAGCTTTCTTAGTGGCAACTACCCTAAGACTCTTATCACTAGAAGAACTAGAAGAACAACTAGCCTGATCACTAGAACCTAAAGAATAGGGAGGAGAACGGGGTACAAAGGAAGAAGATACAGAATAGGACCCCTCATCGGAGGAGTAAAGGAAGTCTGCTAACGAACCTTGAATGAGCGGCCCTTAGGTCGGGACACACTCACGAACAAGATAGGAGGTCTCTTCCACAGAGATGAGATTGAAGGATTGTGATGTTTAAAAATTTGGCATTTTTTTCATTTTCAAAAATCATGAAGCAATGAGAGGGAGGAGTAAAGGATGAAGTTGAAATTGAGAGATCTGAAAATGATTGAATAAGAGATTGCCCATGAGAGGGCGGGGTAGAAGATGGAGCTGAGATGGGGAGATTGGAAAATTCTCGAACAAAAGATTGCCCATGAGGGGGCAGGATGGAAATATGAGAAAACTGCTCAATGAGCAGAGGAGGAATTAATGGAAATTGGAGAAAATCTGGAGACAAGGAGATCAAGACCAGGGGTGGTCGGGGTATGTTGGTGATGGAGCATTTGGGGCATAAAAATATTAACAAAGATGGATGGATGGAATCTGCAAGAAAAAGGCTGGCCCACAACTTGTCTGTAGTGAAGCCCTCCTCAAAGGGCACATCTGGCTCTCCGGTGTCAGTGTAGTTGCTAAGCAACTGCCTCTTATCAGTAATCACCATCGGCTTCTCTATCATATCATGTGTAAGTGGCGGCCATTCCGGATCAGTTGGCATAAATAGTCGGCTCAAAGCAACAGTGATATTTTCATTTTTCATAGATTTTTCTCTACTTGGCCCTTTGTATCCAAGGTCGCCTCGGGGAATGAGCTTCTGATTTCGAACGGGCTTTAATCTGCATTAGAGACCTGCCCCTAGGCCCTTGCCAGCCCTATACCCCATCCTCATCATAATGTTCCAACCCGGGGTATTCATCATGTTCTTCTTCTTCCCCTTCTGAGATAGGGGTGGTGCCAGTGGGTGGAGGAATTGTATCTTGTGGCTTTGATATGTCAAGCTGCGGGTCGGCAAGATCTAACACAGATAATAGGGGCCTGTTGGCCAGCCATATGGAGGGCACTGATGTGGCATAGTGTATATCCACTGACGGCAAGATAGGCATACTAGTGACCTTAATGACGTGCCCCTTGTGTGGAAACTTTAAACACTGACGATTTGTGGAGGGTACGGCATCAAGCACTTGGATATATGGATGGCCCAGAATGCCATTAAAAGTTGGACCCATGTCCAAAATGTGAAAATCTTGTATAACTGATACGGGACCCAGCCCGACTTTCAAAGTAATCATGCCCATGGGCGGCTTCTTTGTAGCGGTCACTGTGATAGTAGAGGCCGGATCTCACTATCGGGAATACCACACATTTTCAAAGTACTTGGAGGTAAAACATTGATGGATGCGCTGGTATCCACCAAACATTGGCTGACGGCCACTTTATTGATATCAACGGTAATGCACAAAGCATATTTTCTTGCCGGCTTTGGAGCCAATTTGTGTTCATAGAAAACAATGGCGGGCTGATCCCCTGCTGGAGTCAGGACTGAAGTAACCTGCTCAACCGGAATATCCTCATTGACCATCACCTTTTGGAGATACTGTATCAGAGCTTCTTGGTGGGTCTTAGACCTTTTTATTAACTCCAGTATAGAAATCCTTGCTGGGGTTTGGTCAAGATGCTTCAATAGGTCATATTGAGTGTCCAGTATGGATTCCTGCTCTTGTGTCTGTTCTTCTTACCCTTGCGCGGGCTCTTGCTCCTGCCGGTGCGGAAACACGCGGTGGAATATCCATCCACTACGGAGCACCATAGTTTGTGAAGATTGCGCCTTTGTCGGGTTTTGGGTAGGCGGAGGATTAGTAGATGTAGAAGGGATATCAAGATTATTGGGTTGAATGAGAACAACCAGTTGGGGGACCTTGATGAGGGGCCTTGCCGGCTAAGGATTGGTGGAAACTGGTGTAGTGGGTAATGAAGGTCCAGTGGGAGAGGGGCTGGAGGGGACAGGCACTGCCTGGGTAGTTGGAGTAGGTGTAGGCCGAATGAGGAGGGGCCTAGGTGGATGTGACGTGTTTGCATGAGGTATAGTGGGTGTTGGTGAAGGTCGAAGTAAGAGGGTCCTTGCCGGCAAAGGGTTAATGGTAGTAGAAGGAGGAAAGGGGGCTGGTGAGGGGCGGATGAGGAGTGGCATAGACGACAAGGGATTTGCGGGAGGAGGAGGGGTTTGCGGTAAAGGGGGGTTTATTGAGGGGCGAATAAGGAGCGGTCTAGGCGGAAGGTTAGCGGGAGTGGAAGGAGCTTGGTTGATGGTGCGTAGGAGAGGGCATGGGGGTTGAGGGAAAGGAGAAGGTTGGGAGGTTCTTAACAAACGGGGGGGGGGGGGGGGGGGGTTGGTTTAAGTTCTGGTTTATAGCCTCGACGGAGGCATTTTCTTCGTGCCACCCTTGCCCCCTCTCCACTTCACGGAAAGAGGTGACATGGCTTACTTGTTGGTTGGGCGCAGGGTGCTCCGGGAATGGATTTTGGATAATCCCCATGTCCGACTGCGTACGGGAGCTTGCTGCTGTTGAACTTACTGGGCGGGCTGCTGAGCCTACTGTGGTGCGTGCTGTCGAGGAGGCCTTCGTGCTTTCAGAGTTGCCATAAATTTCCTCATCTCGTCCCAGTCGACATTACCTCCTTGGTCATTCATATCATATATGTAATCTTTAAAGTGAAAGCATTGATCAATGTTATGCCCGGGTTGCCGGTGGAAGACACAATACCGAGAAGAATCGATATTTTGAGGCCAGATCGGCCTCTCCTTTGGCAATGTGAGTGCGTTGGCGGCCATAAGGGCATTGAATATATCGGGAAGGCTCTCGGTTAACGGAGGGTATTAGGCCCTTTTGGGGCCCATAGGTCTTCTTGGCTGCTAGGGGCCATAGTTCGCAGGGGGTGGCATTTCATGGGTATTGCTGGGGCAATTGTGGATTTTGTGGTACAACTTGATTTTGTGGAGGAGGATGGAAGGGTTGAGTGGGATTATTCGATTGTGGAACTTGGTTGAGGAAAGGGGGTGGTTATTGTAGTTGTGGTGGGGATCTTGGGTTGGAAGGGTGACGGAAGGGTGCGGGATTGCCAACTACGCCCACTTGCTCGTTAGTAATGGTACCCTCGGTTGTTCCACCATTGCTATTGACAATGGTGCTCTTCCTCATCATTCTCGACTTTTTTTTCAAACATGCTCATGATGGGCGAATCCTTCATCTGAGTTTATATATATCTTGCCCTTTCATAAAGTTCCTCCATTGTATTTAACTTATTCATGGCCAGAATGTGACAGAATTGCAGATCCGAGAGAGTGTCTCTTAACTTCTCGACCATTCACCTCCATCTATAGGTAAATTGTGTGAAGTCCTCCTCGGGCTTCATCTTTTCGGCAACCAAATCGGTAACTGTAGCACCTCGGAATTTTTAAAAGGATAGATATTAATATTTGTCATAAAATAAATATGGGTAATAAAATTTTGATAAAAAAAATAATCTAAATAGAAAATGAGCCTACATGTTAATTAACATGTTATAAATAATTCCTTTTGGAGGGGTACATGCCCAACTAAAAAGTTAGAACTTAATGGGCCTCAATGATAATTATTGGACTTTTATAAGAATATATATAAATATATAAATGTTATTAAGCCTGCGAACCTAACCCAAAATATTCTTAAACTAAATGGGCTAAGATATATATATATATATATATATATATATATATATTCACAATTTGCATGGGCTTTAACATAAACAAACTCATACAATAGTTGGTCATCTAAAGGAACATGTTTATGCACGTTAATAAGCCAACCTCACGAACGATATCTACTGTCCATGAATGAGCTATGATGAAAAGGTGAAGCCCAGCCCACTGCAAACCCAAAACCGAACCACATAGTATGCCCAACCCTTGCATGCTCGAACGTGTTAGCTTTAGGGTTTTGAATCAAAAAATTGCAGGCGGTTGGCGTTTTGGAAAATGCAGAGCAACGTATGGCAAGGAGTGAAAAGGCTTGCCCTTGATGACGTTCGGCCCCTCCTTTGGTTGTCCTTCTCTATAAATAGAACCACTCACGAGCGAGCAACCCTATTTGCACTGTTACGGTTGTGAACCCTGCGTGCGTCATCGTGTGTCGTCCGATCATCTTCCCCTTCTTCCCACGTTCGTCTGTCTGCTGCCGTTATTACACGAAGGGCGAACGGGTTTTTCTTCTTCTTCCTCTACTACAGTTGCTGTACGATGTTGTTGCCGCAGAAGTTATTCTTCTTTTTCTGTTCTTTTACGTCCTCTGTAAACTCTCCGTCTTCACAAAAAGGTAGGCATTCTCCCAAGTAAAATAAATTAATCTTCATGTTAGATAAGTCATGTAACCTTCTCCTTACGATCTCCTGTTCTCTTTTACCGTTCCGCATGATTTTTGTTTAAAAATGTGGATTCATTAGTTAATTGATAATAACTGTTGTAACATTTAAAAATTTAATATCTAATGAACCATGTTAATAGAAATAGCAAAATGCATGTTTTCATGATCCCTAGATTTTTCTGATATTTTTTATAATTTTTATTTATTAAAATCCTGTCATAATAAAAGTGATCCTGTCATTCGGTTAAAACTCCGCATTAACTTCATGGAATTTTATCTTTAAAACTAGATAAAATAAATTAGGATATTTCATACTTAGAATCCCTGTATTTTTCTCCTATTTATCGTATATTTTATTTCATAAAATTATTATTAAGTAAAAAGAGACATTATTCATGCATAGTTAATTTTAAAAGGAATGGACGACCCATCACATGGTCGTCCATTCTTGAAAAATCCAATTTTTTCTTCTAAACCCCCCCTAAAGTGATATATTTATCTTATACCACTATTTCTCTAATCCTCTTCATCTTTATTCTTTTAAAAACTCATTCATTGTCCTTGATTCTTTTAAAAATATGTATATATATATAATATAGAAAAAATTGGGTGACCGTTTATACGGTGCTCATTCTTTTCCGTGAAATTAACATGTCAGCCGCTCGATTTTAATTCAAAAAAAATTGTGTTTAAATCTTAGAAAAAATTCATATCTTGTGCTCAAAATTAGTAAAATTTTTAATAAAAATATATTCGAGATCCCTGTAATTTTCTCCTAATTATCATGTATATTAGCTACAAAAATTTTCCTCTATTTAAAAAGACCATTGTTCATCATGATTACATTAAAAAAAATCAGGTACTCTATAAGAATTAGTGCCCTTTTCACGGAGACGTAAAATCTTGTTTAATTGATTATTTAATTATTTAATACAAAAATAGAATTAGCGTCCACTCAAAGTGACGCGACATAAAGAAATGACGGCTCGATATATGGACGCCAATTACTATAATTTTAATTTTTTTATTGACGCCTCTCTAAGGAGACGCACATTAATAAGGAAACACTAACTTATTAAGATATAGATTTTCTATCTCACAGTTTTATCAGATTTTTGGCGCATACCGCGGGTCTATTGGCACTATGTCTCAGTCCGTAGATGCAGTCCCATGTTTCACGACGTTTCACGTTATACACCTTAACTCTCGGTGATGATTGGACCCTTTACGGGATATTCCTTCCTTCGGACTGATACTTTCTTCATTGAGACCTCTGTAAGACTCCGCTAGTCTTAGATTCTCTCAAGGCAGCCGAGCTGGTTGTACCCTTAAAATCTTGGAACCCCTTGAATGCCACATCACTCTGGAGAAAACGTGGCGACCCGGCCTCTCACTTGATGCTCTTCCAGCTCGGTGTGAAATCTTCCTTTCTCGTGTAATGGACGACCATTGTTTGAGTCGCTATTTAAGAGGTGCCCAGACTTGAAGGTGCTATTTCGACTGCTTGTCCTGTTCATAGATATTGGTGACTTCCTGCTTAGTCGCCAATTCTGTAAATCGTGGTGACCAGGTAAGGCGCCAATTCACCCAATTTCACGCACATTGTGATTCTCGCATCGACTTTATCGTGAGTCTATCCTTGAGTCCTTAAATTTTGTGAAATCTACCCTGTCATTCTTACATGCTTGATTCTTAGCCATTAACTTTAAGTGGAATTTATCTAGATATAGTCGGGGCTATGGGTCCCAAACAAAATGACATTTCAATGCTAGTGTATAAAAAATAAGAGGTCCTGATCTGATCCCATGGGCGAGACAAAGTCCAAACGTGTACCGATATCATGAATGATCGGGTGTTGGCATTGCACCAAAGATAGCAAAATTGGTCTACGACATTTCCACGAGTGATAGTCATTATTCAAGTGATTAAACTCCTTATTGCATTGGCCAATCTTATAAAGTGATAGTTACAAAAGCTCTAGTGAAAGTGAATACTATAGCGTAGTGATTGTTATTATGTCCTCATGAATCCTCTTGAATTACTATATAAAAGTACTTGTTATCTCATCATGAATGTTCTTGCTATATTCTCTCGTCTATCTATTTGTCTCTACACCTCTTGGAAGTATCTATCGTCTTGTCTATGCTGTATAGTTCTTGAATTTGTCTCGTACCGTTATAGTTCTCGATTATGATACTTTGCATGACTTGCATGAGCATGTTAAATTATAATTGACTTAAAGGTAGCTTGGAGCTTGAGATATTAAGTCCTACTGAGCGTTCGCACATCTAGTGTTTTTCCCCTATTTTTCAGGTAATGACCTTAGTGACAACGAGACCACACAAGATGGGCAAGGGCAAGAGTGATGAGTACTCCGACATCTTGTTGAACCGTCAAGTCTAGTTATCTTATGTCTATGTTAGTCTAGTCATGAGTCTTTTATGTAATTTTCCTTTATTAAGTCTTCCTTTTATTTTGGGCCCAACTTATAATAAACTTCTATCTGAAATAAAATTATATTTTGTTAAATTATATCTTGTCTTATGGTTATCCTCTAATTGACTCAACTGTTTAACTGTCACGTTCCGAGCAAACGACACGTTCTGCTGCTATCGGTTCGGGGCATGACAGAAGGTGGTATCAGAGCCTAGACTTTCTAAATCCCTAGATCATCAAGTTCAAGTCCTAGATTAAGTCATCCTTGTCAATTATCCTATAGGAATCCCATGAGATTTGGGTAGAGCTATGGGCTAATCAATAAAATATGTTCCTTCTACGTTAGAGTAATGTCAAGATATGAGTAATCATTTATTTAAAACTAGTCTTGTAGGCTAAAATGGCTGCCGAGCGAGCTCAGTGGAGAGAGATGCAATGCACCGTCCAAGGATTAACATAAGCTTTACAACAAGTTGCCCAAGGAGGAGTACAACATGGTGCCAGGGATTTGCATAGGAAGTTTCAAAAGATGAATCCCCCTAAGTTTAGTAGGTCTACCGATCCGGACGAAGCGAAGAATTAGATGCAAGAAATAGAGAGGACCTTTAAGGTAATGCAGTGTACCGATCCCATGAATCCCCCGTTCCATTGTAGGGCCAAAAATTTGGCATTTTTGACGGAGGCAAGTGAAAAATCGGCAAAGTAGGGAGAGTGACTTCCAGAGCGTCTTTAGGGGCTGTGACTCTCTTGAGTTGTTCCTCCATGCTAGCAATCTTTTGGAGGAGAAGAGTGTTGGTGTCAGACTCGACCGGGGCCAGATTGGCAGGGAACGGGTTTGGCATAGGCCTTCTTAGAAATTGAGGAGGTCGAGGATGTTGTGGCCTAACCACGAAATGACTTGCCGATTGGGCCGGCGCAATGATGACGGGAGTTTGTGGACGAGATGGGATTTTCTGTGAGATTTCCTGGTCGTTAGAGGTGTTGGTTTGAAGGCCACCCGTGGCCTGAGGGGGATTGGAAGAAGAAGAGGGGACAACTTTCCCTTTGAGAGCGGCTTGGACCGCTTGACGTTGAGTATCGTCCAATCGGGACAAGACATTGATGAGATCATTCAAATTAAAAGATGGGGAAGCTTCTCCGGATGTGGATTGAGTGATGGGTTGGGCTTGAGAGGAAGGCTCAACCACTTGGGTGGTGTCTACAACGTAGACTTGAGAGGGAGGATATTGAGAATGAGAAGAGTTCCCCTCATATTGAACAAAGCCTTGAGGAGGGACCTCATATTGAACAAATCCTTGAGAAGGAGCCTCATAGGATTGGTCGAACTGACCATCATCACAACCATCATATGAATACTCATAGTTGGCCATATTGACAATTTTACCTGAACGAAGTTTCATGATTATTATAAGGAACTATTTCACACAAACAAGTATGACTAGCAAAGCAAACACTCAAGTAAATTGTCAACCAAGTTATGATGATTGCACAAGGTTTTAATGTTCTTTGAGATTAGATAAAGATGGATTTTGGTGAAGTAGTTATCTCTCTCCTCAATATAGATCCTAGTTTCAATTTAAGTGTAATCTCCGGGTCAACTAGGTTCTTTCTCTCTCTTCACAAGCGTGAGGGTTAACTAAACTCCGAGGTTCTTCAAAGTTACAACCAGCCTAGCTTCCGTGAGAGAATCCATGGGTGCGAGGACTTATGGAGGTCTTTGTTAGGAAATTTTCAATCCAATGAGATGGAGTGCTCAATAGAGGGTCCTTCCCTTCCCAAGAAAGTGTAGGAGATCCTAAGGGTGTAGAGAGAGGAGCTCTATCAACCAAATGCCCTAGAATGCAAGCTAATGCAAATAGGATCAACAACAATATAGATATGAGCAATAATGAAAGCCACACAAGAGCAAAACAACAGCAGGAAAGTAGTTCTGTGAAAATAGAAAGAAATGGCGGCCAGACAGTGGTCGCTGAATCAGGAAATAGTGACTGCTTGACAGCCGCTGATTCTGTAACCGGTGCCTCTTCACAGAGGCGTTGAATCCAGTGAACAGTAAGCTGAAAAGAAACTACACCTTCGGATTAGGCGCTAAATCAGGGAGTGGCACCTCTGTGGGGTGGCACTGATTACAATAACAATAAATAATGGTAAAAATAAGGTGAATAGTAACTGAGAGAAATCTGTGCCTTAGAGTTAGGCACTGGATCAGTGAAGGGCGCCTCTCTAGAGGGGCGCTTATTACAACAATCAGTAATTAATAGTGGAACGAAAATGATGGGCGCCTCTGTGAGAGGTTGCTGATTATAAAAGTTGCTGCTGCCTGAGCAGTCACTGATTCTTCACAGAAATAGAAACCAACACAGACAGAGAAATAAAAGAAATTTTCTTCTTTAAATGTTATGGGACGGTCCAAAATCTGGAAAATCCGGTAGGGGATGTGCACGTGGTGCACAATGGGAGTGAAAAATTAATGCTACGTGGAGCACAAAGGAGGGGCGCACGTGGGTGCCAAAAGGAGGGGCATGCGTGGGTGTCAAAGGGGAGGGGCACACGTGGGTGCCAAGGGAGGGGTAATCAAAATAAAAATAACAAGTGTCCCACCGTGATCGCCAATTTGTGAACGATGTCACATAGACATTAAAAGAAAAAAAAAAGGAAACAAGAGAGAGGAATATATAATGAAAAGAAAGATGGGGGGAAAGTGCATGTGATGCTACTAAAGGAGTGTGATCGCCAGAGTGGTTACTTCAAAAGAAGAAAGTGATCGCAAAATACCTTGCAAGTGGGGTGTGATGTGAGTCCAACTTCCTCCATCAATCGGCCGGTCGATAAAGGGGGCTTTTGCTTTTGATTACCCTTAAAACAAAGACAAAGACAAGCAAATAGACATGGATTAGAAAACCAAGTGTGTAGTATCAACGCTCTATGAAAATAAATCTATGCAAGATGGGCATGAACACACCTTGTGTGTTTTTTTTGGTTTAAACCCCTTAAGGAGCAAAAGGTGGGAAAATATGAATGTTAATGCAAATAAATGCTAAAGGATGATCTAGCAAAGGGTGCTAGATAGATGATGGACGTGCAGTCTAACAGAATAAGAGAAATAAAAAAAAGCTAAAAGAGAAGAGTGAAGAACGTGGAGGAGGTCCTCCAACACCACTGCAGATAGCAAGGGAGAGCCTGAAGCACAACAGTAGGTAGCAGCAGAGGCTCAAATTGCACAACAGCAGCTAGCAGCAGAGGGGGGGCTCAAAGCACACAACAACGGGTAGCAGCAGAGGAAAAGAGAGAGGAGAACCTGCGATATTAAAAAAGACAAAACTCTCTCTTCCTCTTTTTGATGGCTCTTCTGCGACTACACTCTCTCTGTTCACGTTGTGGTTAAAGAACCGCCTGCCGGTTTCAAAAGGGGTATTTATAGATCAGAAGATCCTTGTTTCAATGGGATTAAAATAGGGAAAATGATCCCAGGACGTGGATCTCCCTTACAGAGAAGGATATGGAGCCAAAAATGATAAGGACGCCATGCAGAGGAGGTTGCAGACGAAGAGGACACGGAAGGGAATGAGCGACCAAGACCATGTCGTCAATTAAATGGGCACCCACGAAACTGTCATTCATTCCTGGTTAAATTATGGACTTTCCATAATTAAAAGCAAGAAAATGGCGCATGCTTGAAATGGCGTTCATTTATGAACGCCCGCTCAAAAGGGCGTCAATTCTTTGGAATTAATATCCAGTGGAAAATTGGAAAACCAGGACATGGCAACACTCCATAAGGGCATTCATTCAAATGACGTCTAGATAACAATCGTAAATCCCAAATAAATCCAAAAAAATGGAAAAACCTTCTTATTGAGCCAGTAATGAAGTCTACTTTGGGACATTACGTCGTGACATGAAATTTACTCAACATAGTATCGGTTTTGGCGTGTATACATCTTTGTGTAATTTTCTTTTATTAAGTCTAGTGATGCAAAGAGTCAAGAGTCAACATTATGTAACTTTTGATTATTAGTCAATAAAAATAAAGGTTTTGTCCAAATATTGTGCATTCATTCTCATGTGTGAATGTGGTAGTGCTCTGATTATATTGCTCGCTTAAGGCTTATCTTGCCGGCTGTTCACGTTCCTTAACATCTTCCGTTGTACAAAATCTCGGGGCGTGACAGTTAAGTTGGTATCAGCCTAGACATAAGTAAGTCCTAGGAAAATGTCTTGTCATAGGCTAAGTCTAAGGATTAAGGACCCACACCTTTGAACTAGGAAAAGAATTTCCGAACCTATGAGAAAATTGGGTAGAGCCCGGGATGAGATAGTCATTTAGACATTTATCCATAGGTAAATCTTCATATATTCCATAGGAAATAATTAATTGGTTTAATTTCTCAGGTACCATATTCTCACAATGGCTCACCGTGTAAACTGGGACGAGATGCAACAGACTATTGCGGGTCTTACATAGGCCCTCCAAACTGTGGTCCAAGCTGGCGCAAGGGTTGACATGGAAAATTTACATGGGAACTTCCGGAGTATGAATCCTCCGTGGTTCTCTGGATCATCCAACCCCGACGAAGTCAAAAATTGGATCGATGAGATGAACTAGATATTTGAGGTCATGCAATGCACCGACCAAGAGAAGGCCCGTCTCGCCACATTTCAACTGAACAAGGATACGCGTACTTGGCGGAAGGCCACCTCAGCACAACCTCAAAATGCTCAGCTTACATGGGATGGGTTTCTTACACTCTTCTGAGTAAAATACTTCTCTGAGCATGTCAAGGAGAGAAAGGGTGCAGAATTTGCCTCCTTAAGGCAAGGAATGATGTCCGTGGCGGAGTACGAGGTTCAATTCTCTCGTTTGGCCCCTTATGCTCCTCATCTGGCTAGTGCCGATATACTAAAGGCTAACCGATTTATGGATGGCTTAAGGCCCATCTTTATTACTCAACTTGGACCCCAAAATATCCGTACTTATACGGAGATTGTCCAACGGGCTCATTTATGTGAAAGGACCTTGGAGAAGGTCAAAAAATTCAATGGTAAAAGCGAGGAGTCAAGTCAGAGGTTTGACAAGCGAGGTCGAAAGGAAGAAAAATTCAGCATCACGGGATCTTACACAACCCGTGATAACAAGAAGAGGTCCCGTAGCAGGAATGGCAGCAGGAACGACAAAAATAAGAAGGTGAAAGAGGAAGAAAGGCAAGTCACAACGGCTTGCTCTTTCTGCGAAAAGTTTGGCCACTTGGCTGAGAAATGCTGGAAACACCTAGGGGCATGCTTACGTTATGGAAGTCGGGAGCTTCGGATGCTCGATTGCCCCCTCATGAAAGAGCAACCTTCTAACGGCGGACGCAAGCGGCAGGCTCATCTTAATGCCATTTTGGATGATGAAGAAGCACCCAAAGATGATGGGTTGATGGAAGGTACCATTCAAATCTATTCCCATCCTACTTTTGTACTATTTGATACCGGTGCTTCTCATTCCTTTATATCTACTACTTTTGTAAAAACCTTGCCAGTTTTGCCTGTTCCTCTACCTTCGGACCTAGCTATCACAACACCCTTAGGTCCCGGAATGAAACTTACAACCCACTACCCTAATAGTGAGGTAACTATAGAAGGTCATAACCTCCCCGCTAACTTAGTATGCCTTGACATGGAAGGTTATGATGCCATTCTAGGCGTAGATTGACTTGTTGATCACTATGCCTATATAAATTGTCACAATAGACGGATTTCTTTTCATAAATCGGGTCTTTCCCGATTTTCTTTCCTCGGCATCAAGTATAGGAAGTATCCTATTATCATTTCTTTTCTTCACGCCTGCAAACTCATCTCGTAAGGTTGTGAAGCTTTCCTTGCTTCCTTGATCATTACCGAGTCCAAGGAAATCATCCTTGAAGAGATTCCCATTGTCAACGAGTTCCTCGATGTCTTCCCATCTGAACTACCTGGTTTACCACCCGAAAGGGAAGTAAACTTCCCTATCGAACTCACTCCTGGAGCAGCACCTGTGTCAATAGCTCCTTACAGGATGTCCTCCACGGAACTCAAAGAATTAAAGAAGCAACTTCAGGAATTATTCGACAATGGCTTCATTTGACCTAGCACATCCCCTTGACGTGCGCCGGTTCTATTCGTCAGGAAGAAGGATGGATCCCTCAGGCTGTGCATCAACTACCAGTGGTTAAATCAACTCACCATAAAAAATAAATACCCTCTGCCGCGTATCGATGAGCTATTTGACCAGATCTCTGGAGCTAAATACTTCTCGAAGATCGACCTCAGGTCGGGCTACCATAAATTGAAGATCAAAGATGAAGACATTTACAAGACTGCATTCCGGAGTAGATATGGACATTACGAATTTGTAGTGATGCCGTTCGGCTTAACTAATGCTCCTGCAGCATTTATACAACTTATGAACAATGTCTTCAGGCCTTATCTCGACCGATTTGTGGTCGTATTTATTGATGATATTCTCATTTATTCCAAGACCAAGGAGGAACATGAAGAACATCTAATAATAGCTCTGCAAACCTTAAGGGAACATCAACTCTATGCGAAGCTTAGCAAGTGCGAGTTCTGGTTAAAGGAGGTCTCTTTCCTTGGCCATATTATTTCTAAGGAAGGTATCGCGATAGATCCTTCTAAGATTGAAGCTATCAAGAACTGGAGTCGACCAACGACCGTATCCGAAGTCAGGAGTTTTCTGGGTTTGGCTGGTTATTATAGACATTTCATCAAGGATTTCTCTAAGATCGCTGTCCCTTTGACTAGGCTTACAAGAAAGGAGAATCCCTTTGTATGGTCAAAGGACTGCGAGGAGAGTTTCATAACTCTTAAAGATCATTTAACCACTGCTCCTGTCTTAGCATTATCTACATCCGGCATTGGCCTTGGTTGCATCCTTATGCAACATGGCAAGGTGATTTGTTATGCTTCAAGACAACTGAAGCGTCATGAAGAAAACTACCCCGTGCATGATCTAGAGTTGGCTGCTGTTATTTTCTCCTTGAAAATCTGGCGGCATTACCTTTATGGGGAGAAGTTCACTATATTTTCGGACCACAAAAGTCTGAAATATCTTTTCACCTAAAAAGAGTTAAACATGAGACAACGAAGATGGTTGGAGTATCTCAAAGACTTCGACTTTTCTATACAATATCACCCAGGCAACACAAATTCTATCGCTAATGCTCTCAGCAGGAGACCGTTGGCAACTCTAGCAAGCCTCCAGAAAGGTACGACCTATCTCATAGAAGATTTTTCAAAGTTGAACCT
The DNA here is from genome assembly GCA_022559845.1 of Amorphophallus konjac. Lineage (NCBI taxonomy): Eukaryota > Viridiplantae > Streptophyta > Magnoliopsida > Alismatales > Araceae > Amorphophallus > Amorphophallus konjac. The sequence goes on from CM040117.1 coordinate 189,864,357, forward strand.
AGATGTTGATGTAGGAGGAGAAAGAAGTATTATTGCCAATATCCGGTTGCAACCTACATTAATAGAAGACCTAGTCAAGTTGCAAGAGAATGACCCCACATTGATGGAGATAAAAACCAATATTGATCAACGGCCAGAATTTTCTATTTCACCTGATGGAAGGCTATTTTTCAAAGATAGAATCTGTGTGTCAGATCATGCTGACACTAAGAAGCTGATCATGGAAGAAGCTCATAAATCAAGATATGCCATTCACCCTGGTGCTACCAAGATGTACCAAGATCTAAAAAGGGATTTTTGGTAGCCCAACATGAAGAGAGAGATAGCGGATTTTGTATCTCGCTGCCTCACTTGTCAACAAGTTAAAGCAGAACATCTAAAGCCCGCGGGTAAACTACGTCCCTTAGAAATTCCCGAATGGAAGTGAGAAAGTATATGGATGGATTTCATCATGGGTTTGCCCAAAATAAGAGGAGGACATGATGGGGTATGGTGATCATAGACCGTTTGACTAAATCCGCACACTTTCTACCAATCAAAAGTCGATGATCTGTGGATATTCTAGCAGCTTTATATATGTAGGAGATTGTCAAGCTACACGGTGTCCCTGTCACCATTATTTCTGATCAAGACTCTCGAATCACATCATAATTCTGGAAGGGTCTGCAACATACATTAGGGACCTGACTCAATTTTAGCACTACTTTCCATCCTCAAACCGATGGACAAACTGAGAGGATAAATCAGGTGGTAGAAGATATGCTCAGGACATGTGTTATTGATTTTGGTGGGAGTTGGCATGACCATTTACCTCTAGTGGAATTCGCCTACAAGAATAGCTATCAGGATAGCATTCAAATGGCACCATTCGAGGCATTGTATGGAAGAATTTTTCGCTCACCTATTTGCTGGAATGAAGTTGGAGAAAGATAACTTCTAGGCCCCGAAATCATCAGAGATGATACCGAGAAGGTAAAGCTTATTCGAGAGAGACTCCATATGGCTCAAGATAGACAAAAATCATATGATGACAATAGACGGCATGATCTGGAATTTCAAGTGGGAGACCACGTATTCCTTAAAGTTTCTCCAGGTCGAGGTATTCAAAGATTCGGCATCAAAGGCAAGCTCACTCCGAGATTCATTGGCCCTTTTAAAATTCTTGAAAGGGTTGGCGAAGTCGCATATCGGATAGCTTTGCCCCCTCAATTGGCTGGAGTCCATGATGTATTTCATATTTCTATGCTCAAAAGGTACTGTAGCGGCAAGAAAATGGTTCCAAGGCCACGTACCACCTTCTCTATTTATTTGTTGGGGAAGTCGTCTCGCGCCCGTAGAAGCCTGCAAACACCAGGAAACCAAAGAGGCGTCAGAAGGAGTCCCGAGTGTTACCCCAGGGGACAACCCTCCGATGCTTAAGTCAGTAAGGGATTAATGAGCAATAGAGGAGAGCAAAGTAAGGGAAGAATAGAGGTCGTAGTAGATGATCCGAGAGGCATATGGGTCCTTCGCACGCATGCTCGCCGCTCCCAACGGGTCCTCAGAGAGTGCTCACTGGGTGGTAAGACCATGCGGGAGGAGGATTCTCTCTAGTCGCTGTAGGTTGCCTCTCTATCGTAGTCGCAGGTCGGGTTGCTCTCTTCTGAGTAGGAGGCTCTTGTGACAGAAGTATCCACTGTGTCCTCTTACGCAGTAGTATGGGGCTTAGTAGAAGGATCTACCGTGCTCTTCTCTCTTGTCGATGTCCCTTTTATATGGGTTGTCCTGGAGCGAGGGACCTCATCCCTTGATAGGGAAGGGTCTGTTTAGTAGGGTAACGTTCCCCCACTATGTTGGCGGGAGTTTTCCGTTGGAGGGCGATAGCCTCGGCGCCGGTTGGTCCCTGGGCGAGTCTTACGGCGCTCATGGCGCGTGCTCGCCCGTTACGGGGTCAAGGCCGACGTCGTGGGGGAAACGATCGGTCGTCGGAGTGTCCTCCGACGAGAACCGTGCTTGGGCCGGCTCCATTGTGCGTCGTGGAATCTGATGCTCTGCTGGGCCGGTCCTCTTCTTATTGGGTTGAGTGTGGGTGCTCGCCTCTTGGCTGGGCTTAGCGCGCATGAATCTTAGTGGGCTGCCCGTTATTGGGCCGTTCCTGGGTCAAACTAGATTTACCCTCCTCACTTCCCCCCTACTCTTAGTTGCCGAGCACTTGTAGGGGACTAAGAGTAGCTTAAGAGAGGGTTCCTCTGGAGGGTGTGATCCGAAGATGATATCCTTGTACAGCGGGAGTTGGTATCTTCGAGACCTGCTTGGCGCGCAAGGCACCTCTGGCGGTGGTAGAAGTCACGTTGGCAATGATAACTCAGTGTCTTGTCCTGTTCTAGAGATGTGGGCTCAGAACTGTCACTTGGCCTCGATAGTCGTACCGCCGTAGAGGCTGGTGTCCCTTCGCCTGACCCTCAGGGGCAACTGTTGATCTGTAGTGGGGGATTTATAAGAAGTGCTGCACGGTTTCTCGCAAGCCATATCCACGTCTTGCTGGTCGTCGCACTCCATCGTAGGCGTCTTCCACCCTTGGCCTGGTGAGGATCCTTCTCTCTCTTCTCTTCTCTGCTTCGGTAGCGATGCCTCCGCATAGGAGAACCCTTAGCGTCGAGTCTTCCTCTTTAGAAGAGATGCCTCAAGGTCGGGGTTGTAGGCCGAGCACCTCAGGTGCAGGCACAAGTCGGCCTGGTTCCCCTCCTCTGGTGATCTATAGGGTATTCCATGGCTTGCGGGAGGCCTTCCAAATTTTCCCTTAGTACGACATCGTTTTCCCCTCTGCGGGAGACGACATAATGAGTCACCCTTCCGATAAGATCATGATTCCGGTAGCCTCCTTCCAGGCGGGCCTCCGTATTCCCGTGCATCCTTTCATTGAGTCCGTCCTCCATCACTATGGGCGGAATCCTGGGGGAATAACCCCCAATTCTTACAGCATCCTCTGTGGGTTTGTCTATGCATTCCACAGAGCGACGGTGGAGCCGAGCGTCGATCTATTCTGGAAATTCTTCCTTCTCCAGAGTTGTCCGTCCGACACCTATTTCGCCTATTTCAAGGCTCAGGCCCGCGACCATTTCATCACAGTCTCCCGTACTGCGTCCAACCGCAAAGGGTGGGCGGAGCGGTACGTATACCTGATCAAGTTGAAGGACTGGGAAAGGGCCTCTGATAGTTGGATGCGCAGTGGCTTTTCTCGCCCTTGGCGTGATTCAAAGCCTTCCCTCAATGGGGAGGGCCGTCAGAAGTTGAAAGCTGTTTCCCGATATCCCCTTACTGATGTAGACCTCATTTTGACCCTGACACTGCTTCGGGAGCTAGGGTTGTGTCCTCCGTTGCCACAAGGTATTGGTTTTATCTTCCTGCAGGGTCACGACGGTAGTAATTGATGTTTGACTAACCTTATCCTTATTTTCAGGGGCGGCTGAAGCACAGGGTTGGACCCCCGAGACCGTTCGGCTGCCGCAGCTCGCTCCTCGCCCCGTGGATCACGTTGCTCCAGGAGCCGGCGAAGTGTCGGTCGTCGGCCCTTCAGCTCAGGTCGCATTCACCTCGGGGAGGTTGCAGCATCCGGTCCCCATTGGCATTCCTTTGGCGCATTCTCCAGAAGCGTCGGTGGCTAGCGGAGGGCCTAGCCTTCGGCAGAGCTCCCCCGAAGCCACTCCTAGCGCACCTGGTGAAGAGTTCGCCATGGCTGGCAGTGGTCGAGCTTATCTGACCGAGGATGAGCTGGCGGAGATGGACAGTCGCTGCCGTTCGAGGAAGAGGGGGAGAGATTCGACCCCGGCCAGGAGTCGTCCCCCTTCTTCTGGGGCGCCTCCCCCCCAGTGTTCTTCTACCGCCGTCGCCTGTAGCGCCGGCAGCTGCTGCTCCGACGCCCGCCTCCGGAGGGCAGTGGCGTGAAAGGGGCAAAGCTCCTGCTGTCGCCGTAGTTGGTTATCTCCCTCCGCTGGTGGCCCCTGCACGTAGTCCGTCCTCGCGGCCTGAGGATTTGACGGCGGGACTGCCGGGGGTCATGACTGTCGTCGACCTCATGGTGCAGAGTGCTCGCTGGCACCAGCACGTCAGGGAGCTCGGCCCCGAGACTGCGAACGAGTTGACGGATGTTGCCGCGAGGAGCGCATGCCTGGCTGTCAGCGCCTTTGGACTGTGGAGGCATCATTTCATCGATGTTGTTCGTGAGTTGGAGGCTGGCTGGACCCTTCAGGTGGAGGCTGAAGGGCGTTTGAAGGAGTCTGAGGCTATCAACGCCGGGCTCCAAGAGCAGTTGGCCCAACTGAATCTGGCCCTTGCTGGTATGGAGCGCGATCAAGATGCCTTTCGGGCGCAGGGCGACGCGGTCAGGGAGCGAGCAGCGAAACTGGAGGTGGAGGCCTGAGCCATGAAGGCCCATGCCTAGGAGGTCGAGGCATGACTTGCTAGGCTGCACACCTCCCTGTCCTCGGCTGGCGTGGAGGCTGTGGAGAACTTCCGCTCCTCCTCGGCTTATCGTGCCGAGCTGACGGAGGCGGCTCTGGAGTACTACGGGCCGGCATGTAAGACCCCGAATTATTTAATTGAGCCCAATATATTTATTAAGCTTTTATTAATTAAGAATTGAATTCTTATTGAATTAATAATTGAATTTCAGATTTATTAATATTTAATTCGTTAGAAATAGTATAAGTGAAAATCCGACTACCTTATAAAAATCCATAAAAATAGTAAACAGGTTAAGGTCGATGTAGACAACAACTTTGTCTTCTGGCATTAAGCCATTATAAATCCATGGTTAGATCTAATTGGAGATTAAGCCCAAAAGTGCACACTTTTTAACCCTTACCTAACCTTAGTTTAAAACGTAAAATTCGGGCTTAATACTCAACCAAATTAGCTCAAATCAGAGTCAAATGAACGGCCATGAGCTAAGGATTAATAGCCCTCAATCAATTCGACACAAACCTAACCCTAGGAGGCGCTGCCGGCCGAGTGTGGTTGAGTCAACCATTTTGGCGTCGTTTTTAACACGTCTCTTGTTCCGTCAAATTCTCCCAGCTCAGAACTCTCCAGAAGATGTGTGAGCTATAGATAGAAAGCTCTTCGAGTCTAGTTTCTTTTGGTGGATGTGGGGTTTGCTGAAGTTTCAGATCTATGAAGATCTTGCTCGATTTGTGGAGGTGTGTCGACAGGCTATCGGCTTCCTTCTTCCTTCTTTGTTTCTTCAATTGAGGTAGGAATTCTCAACCAAAATTCGATCATGAATATATGATTTTGTTCCTCTCGACGAGATCTATCCAGTGGGACAGAAAGCCCTAATTTTTATCAGGTATCTAGAGAGCTATCGTGGGTTTTGTGAAGGGTGATCCAGTTCGTTCTTCATTCTAGGTTTTAAGTTCTCTCTTCGATTGAGGTAGGTTTAACAGGCCAAACTCTAATTAACTTATATGATGTAATCAGCATGTTGTTAGATTTCATTTAACGTAGAAAGCCTCAATTTTCTTTGAGCATGCTTGGAGAATTTCGATTTTTAGTGAGAGCATGTCTAGAACTTGATTTATATTGTGACCCTTTGAGTTAAAGCTTGATTGCGGGCTGATTTTGAGTTAGATAACTTGACCCATATATAGCTTATCATATATGGTTGGATTCAGCATCAAGTTAGCTTTCTTTTGACATAATAAGCCCCAAATTTCGTTATGTATGTTGAGAGAATTTCATGATTTAGTAGAAACATGTCAGAATTAGGTTTTTATGTGTTCATCATAGAATAGGTTAAGATTTAATTGATTTCTATTGAAATTAGTGTTTCAAATCGCTTGTTTATGAGCCTAGTATGTATATTAATAACCCTAGATCATGTGGTTAAGATCCCAACTCAATTGGACCTCAATTGGGTGAGTTCATACGTTTTCCGGAGGTTAAAGCCGTTTTTGTTCTTACAGGGGTCGACCCCTGGGGTCGACCCGTTTTCTGGAAGCCCTGGCAGGCCCGAGGGTCGACCCCTGGGGTCGACCCATACAGCCAAAATGTGGGGGTCGACCCATAGGGTCGACCCATTCTGCAGAAATTGTGGGGGTCGACCCCAGGGGTCGACCCATCTCACTGGCAGACCCCATTTTTACAGGGGTCGACCCCAGGGGTCGACCCGTGTACCAGAAACCCAGTTTTTTGTCTTTCTTCGACCCGAGGATCGATCCGGATCATTAGGGGATCGACCCATTTAACTTAGACCACTTGAAAAGTATATCCTTGAAGAACCAGTAACCTATTCATGTACCCCTTTGATTTCAATTAACATTGGTCCCTACATGCAAACGTAGTGTAAAAACATGCCATTTATCATCTTCATACAATGGTTAAATAGAAACCCACATGATCAGTGGTTAATGGTGAAACTAAATCTCTGTTAATGCATGCTATTTCATTCCTGTACGAGCTTGTTCCTTTACCTTATCATCTTGAATCATCCTTTGGCAAATTGGTTTAATGCAAATGATAATGGATAATCCTTGATATATTAACTTGGTAATTAGGATTAAATTGATTGTTAAGTTGTTGTTTTAGTCCCTATTACTCCAGTAGAATGGATTACTTACACACTTGAACGGTATACTATCAGTCGTTCTTTCTTGACCCCGTGGACCGAGTTTTGGTCCAGTTCTTGTAAAGCGGCACCGAGGTGACCGTATCAACCGAGTTTTTGTCTGGAATCCAAGGACATGTTAGTCCTTAAAAACTCATACTCTTGACAGAAATTCCTCTGATTAATTGGCCATTAAAATTGACTGAATGTCTGGACGTGTGGGACTTTGGGCCCATAAAAATAAATGCCATCGCATCATAAGGGCCCGGTCTGGTCCTGGGGAGAGCGCCCGAAAAATTACTGAGCCCATGGGATGCTAATGACATGGTGGGGTATTACACCGAAATACTTGCTTGCTTGTTGCGTCTATGACAAACATCTCTTGTTACTTGTTACTTGTTACTTGATCGCGAATGAATTGATATTACTTACTTGTGGCCAATTCTTTACTACTTTCTCTTGTTATATCTCCTATTGTAAATTCTTGACATCACATATTTCTTAGACCTTGCAAGATCTTGTTATTACGTTGTTTCATTATATCGTTATCGTCATTTATTTCTTTCTTAGTATTGCATATAAAAATATAATTAACTTGTTAATCACGTAAATTGCCTGTTATTTCCTACTGAGCGTCAGCTCATAGTTGTGTTTTCCCCCCTTTCCAGGCTTTTCAGGTGACGCGCTTACCGACGGGGAAGGGCAGGAGTGATGTCATGAGTGTGTCAGTTCTAGTGTGTTAGCAGTGTGTTATCTTACTTTTAGTTGTGTTTTGGAGAGCATTTAGTTTCAGTTATGTTATTGAGTTTTAGTTGTTGTAATTCCAGTTGTATTAAGTTGAATTTGAGGTTATTGTATCAATTGTGGTTGGTTAATGATCATTTAGTATTTCCATCTTGTAGCATTGTGTATTAGTTTAGATAGATCTCTCTCTTGCCAGCTCGTTCCCGACTGTACGTCCCGATATTCCGCGTCGGCGCGTGACAGTTTAGTTGGTATCAGAGCCCTAGGTTTCACATTCCTAGGTTTCCTAAGTTTAGGTTTTCTCGCATTGCATCCCAATAACCGGTATATCAAAAGGTGCTGTCCGAACGTTAGGCTACGCCTATCAGGAAGGTCGCATACTTGCGCGAGTGGTCTTCGGATCGATTATCTCCGCCAGGTACCGAGTTTTTGGTTGTGTCTAGGTGCATTAGATCCCTAACCTTGTAAAAGTCTAGGACCTGACTTTGTGAGAATGGGTAGAAACTTGGGTTAAGTTCATTTCTTAATCGTGTAATTATTTATCTTGATTAAACCTAAGTAATCTATTTCTCGTGTAGATGGCAGCTGATCGCGCTGAATGGAGGAACCTGCAGTGCACTGTTCAAGGCCTTACTCAGGCCCTTCAACAGGTAGCTCAGGCAGGAGCAACACAGCATGGCACCGGTGATTTATACCAGAATTTCCGCGGGATGAATCCGCCTAGATTTGCTGGTTCGACCGACCCCGACCAAGCCGAGCACTGGCTAGATGAGATGGGGAGAATCTTTGAAGTTATGCAATGCACCAACCAGGAGCGTGTCCTTTTGTCCACATTTCAACTGGAACGTGATGCACGTACTTAGTGGGATTCTATCAAGGCGACTCTCGGTGACCGGCAGGTTACGTGGGAAGAGTTCGAGGAATTCTTTAACAACAAGTATTTTTCTGATAGAGTGCAAGAGAAGAAAGCGACGGAGTTCGCGGCCCTGAAACAGCGAGGGTTGTCCGTGGCAGAGTATGAGGCTCAATTTGCACGGCTTTCTCATTATGCTACACATCTTATTTCCACCGAGAAAATGAAGGCGAAGCATTTTCTCAATGGTCTGAAGCTACATTATATTAATCAACTGGCACCGTTGGAGATTTCCACTTATTCCGAGATGGTAAGGAAAGCACAAGTTCTGGAGGATACTCTTGAGATGACGGAGGAGATCCGTGGCACATGCATGAAGAAGGAACGACCTACGTGTTAGGATCGGTGCGGAGGATTCAGAGGGGGGGTGAATGAATCCCACCCTTAAAAACTTTTCGGCTCAATAATAAAACTAGAACTCTAACAAAGCAAGACAACCAATCTGAAGAACAGGTAGAATATCCTTTTAAACCAAGGATCAAATACGTAACCTGCGCCCAAATAAACAACTAGCGGAAGCAGCACAGATATAAACGAGAATGCAATGTAACCTGTGAAGTAGATAGGAGATATGGAGCAACCAACCACTGCACAGAGATTTTTAGGTGGTTCGGTCCACGGACCTACATCCACCCCACACTCAAACCGAGTGTGGCTTCACTAACAGCTGGGCAACACAGCTTGCCAACAGACGCTGATACACAGCTTACCCAGGGGAACAACCTTCCCTCTTCCTCCGACACGGAGGGAACCTCTAGCAACCCATGGTCACTAGAAACCAGAGACTCACGTCTCTCTTCCTCTATACCAAGAGGGAACCCCACTAGTAGCAGCCCGCTACCAGTGAACCAGCCAGTAGCACTCTGCTACCAGCAATCCACCAGAGGCCTAGCCTCTCTTCCTCCTAGCCCGGAGGGAACCCACAAGCAGCCCCCCTGCTGCTTGCAAACCGGAGATCAGATCTCCCTTCTCCTGACCCACCAGGAGGAACCCGACCTCAGTCTAGAGGATCGGAAGAACAATAGCAATAGGAGTAAAAAAAAAATAGAAACCTGAAAAGCACAACAACGAAAGCTAGAAATGAACCACAATAGTCGTTCTGGATTTGATCCACAAATAGACTGAACAGATCTTCAATAGACTTCTCTCCTCTTCTTCTTTTCTTCCTCTTTTTTCTTCTTCTCAGCTCACGCACTTTTTCTGTTCTGCTCCTTCTCTCTTTCTTTCTCTTCTGCTCTCCTTTTCTCTCACGCTGTTCTCTCCTTCTTCTCTTCAACTCTTTTTCTTCTTGCCGGCTCACTCTTCTTCTATTTCTTCTTCTTCTCTTTTTGTGGATCGAAGGCTTTCTGCTCTCCAGGCTTTTTCTTCGATCAACCTCCATCTGAAGACGAAGGCTCCAATATATACCAGCAGCGGCTAGGGCGTGTGTCTTCCATATTACTTGCCCAATACTTGGCCCACGTGTCAGTAACTAGAGTCAGGTGGCGTCAACTCACTTGCTCCAAAGGGTTGACACAGCCTTCAAGGACATTCTACAGCAAATCTCAAGTCTGCTGCGTTGACTCCATCAGCCTGCTGCGTTGACGCATCGGTGATCCAGTGATCAAGTCTTCAACAGATAGACGTGCTGCGTCGACGCTCACAGCATGCTGCGTTGACGCATTGGTGTTCCAGCATCTGAACTTAGATGGCTTCTGCCCTCTCACGTTTCGTGTGGAGTGCGTTGACGCATTGTGCAACTGCGTCCACCCTCTGGTCACCTTGTCGATCCATCAACTTGCTGCGTCGACGCCACTTGATGAATGCGTTGACGCACCAGAGTAATCCAGTATGCCATTGGCTCTTCCTTCGTAACTGCTACGTCGATGCTGCTCTATTTTGGCGTTGACACAGTGAAACAACTCGTGAGGGTCTCTGCTTCGTGGAGTTAACATTGTGGATATCAGTGAAGGCTTCTTCAACTGATGCGTGGACGCTTTAAGCTCCCAGCGTCGACCCTGTACCTTTCTAGCAATAAGAATGAAATCAAGTGAAGGTATTATTGAATGAGAATTTAATTCATCACTGAATTGAACACATCATTCATATCTCATGGTTGTCATCATCAAAACCAGGGGCACAACAATCTCCCCCTTTTTGATGATGGCAACTATGAGGTGAATGCCATTAATGCCATTGCATCTAAACAACCATGGTTATTCATATCAAGCAAGGAGCTTTAGATTAATAGGAAATCTATTCATTGACTGAATCGAGCATTAATTTTGTCGTCCATTCAAGTTCAAGACTTTACATCATTGAACCAGACAAAAAGAAGAAAACATATAGTTAGTCAGCAGGATTGATGCAGATGCAATGAACTCTAGATGCAATGAGGTGAAGTTTAGATTCCAGCTTGACTTCATAATTCTCCTCCCCCTTTGACATCATCAGGAAGGGGGGTAGATGTGGGAGAGCTATGGAAAGTAACGATTGTATTTTCTGGCAGAAGAAGGTGTTTGTTGCTGACGAGAGGATTGCCCTTGAGGTGGCTGATGAGACTGCTGTCCTGAGGTAGATTGATCTCTGGCCAGTATATTCTTGATATCTTGAGAGATTTCGCCCAGCTGGTGACTTAGAGTGGTTCTTACATTGTCAATGGCAGAAGAGAGATCAGCTGTGACAGATTCCTTATTGTGAAACTTGTCTCCAAGTGACTGAATTGCTGTAGTCACTTTGTCAATCTTTTCTAACACAACTTTGAGGCATTGGGGAAGTGCATTGACAGGACTCTTGATGGTTTCAACTGCTATCCTCACATCATAGCACAGATCAGTAATCTTGGCAAAGGATGAAAAAGTTGTAGCTTGTTGGCTGTGCATCTCTTGCACCAAAGTGGCTAGTTTGTCAAGGAGAGATGATATGTGCTGCAAGACGGACCTTGTAGCTTGGTCAGATAGCATATTGGAGAGTAAAAATTTCTGCCACTCGGATAAGATAGAAACTTCAAATTGTACAATCCGAGCTGTCAGTTTGTTGAGATGATAGTTTGTAAACTCCATTAATTTGTCCATCTTTGCATCCTGACGCTGCAGCATCATAGACATGTGAGCGAACATCTCTTCAACAGTGGCTGGTGGTGGACCTGTATCAGAAGTTTGAAAAGGTCTCCTATAAACATCAATGGTTCCAGTTATAAGGGGTTCCATTGTAGGTGCAGAACCACTGGGTTCCCCAGTTTCCAACTGAGGGCTAGATGATCTAGCAAATGTGTCCTCAACCTTTGGTCTTTCGTCTCTCACATCTGATGGAATCTGTATCTCTGTCTAGTTCACTTGACTTTCATCCATAGTGGCTGTTCGTGATGCCTGACCTGTTTCTGATGGAGCTGTTTTCTGACTGGGAAGAATTCTAAATGGCTTACCATCAATGACTTTAAATCCCATGAACTTCTGAATGTAAGTAAGGGTGTAAACATTCCCTTGAGGAATGATTATTTTCTTCTCAGAACCAAGGTCGACACCCACTTTTCTAAAAGTGGCAGTTAATGGAGCAGCAAAAGGAAGTGTTCTGGACTGTGTCAGACAAGACCCCATAGTTTGAATCACTACATCAGGCAGGGAAATCTGTATTCTCTTCAGCATACAGTAAAGTATAAACCTTTGCATCTCAGTCACCCTTTCTCTACCACTGCTCTGTGGTGTGATCATTGAAGTGCAAATGTGGTGGAGCAGTCTATTCAATGGAGGGAATTGATTGGCTTTGAGACTGGCTAGATAGGTTTCCCTGACATCAGAATGATCACTGGGTTTGTCAGTCAGGAACGCAAAAGCATCGTGCTCATCGTACTCAAAATCATGCAGCTGAACTCCATTTTTGGGGATTTTCCAGGCTCGAGCAAACAGCTTATTTGTTAGTTCGAAACAAACATTCTTGACAGATGATGTAAGTTTTGGAACGTGTGGTTCATATTTCAAATTTTTGTAGAACTCTCTGACCAGGGTAGGATAATAGGCCTTATGGTTTGTGACAAACGACCACCAGCCCTGATAGTCTAAGGTCGGAAACAGTTCCGGAAAAACTGCAAGCATCTCATGGTCGGTAGCATCAACATACCGGGAGATGAGAACTTTCAGAGGTTCTTCTGCTGTGACTGGAAGAGATCTGTCCGTACCTTTCTGACCTGTTGCAGAGCCTGAAGATGAACCCTTCTTTTCTTTCCTGACATCAGATGCCTTCCGCTTTTTGGTTGGTGGACTAGGATTGCGGGGACGCGTCTCCTTCCTCTTCCCTTTATCGTGATCAGCTATGGAGCTGGGCTCCATTATGCCTTCGGCTGATGCTGAACGTCTGGGAGGTTCCTCTGCCCTCTTCTTCCCCTTTGTAGTGGATGTCAGAGGAGCCATGGTAGCGAGGTGAATGGAACAGGGAAAAAGCTGTGAGGGTTTTGGAGAACACAGAAGGTGGAACGACCAAGGGTTTTTGAAAGGAGTGGAGACGAGCAGTGGTCAAGCTACGCTTTTAAAGAAGCTACGAAGACCCTTTTAGTGAACGGTTCAGCCGGTTCAAGTCGGTGAACCGGATTGTGAGGAAGGTTGTATTAGAAGTAGTGCGTGGACGCCAAGGGACATTGCGTCTACGCAGTGAGGCAGATATGAACAAAAGAAACAAGATAAGTAGCCAGAAGGACATCCGTTCAAGGAATTTTCTTAAGATACTAAGATAATGAGTTGACATGCTTATATTCAAGAATTTAAGAGTTGCAGATCAAGTTCCCATGAAAGAGATGTATGTAAATAGGCTCCAAATCATTTAATGATAAAGAGAGGAAATAATCTTAAAACATCGAATTAAAAACCATGAACCACTAAAGCCACCTGTCTGGAGAAAAAGTGGAACTCTTTTCACACTAGAACCATTTTTATATCTGTCCCTTATATCTGTCAATTTTAAGAAGCCTTTCAGAGAGAGAGAAATTTAACTGGCATTGATGATAGACTCAGTTGAATAAGGAGCTTCAGATCAAACATACTCACAAGTTTTGATGATTTTCACATTTTCAGCATTTTCAACTTATTTTTAGGTTTTCATTTGCAGTCAAGTATAGCTAGCCTTTTGACACGAGTACACATGTTTATCAGACACCCGAGTCCCCGGTTACTCAGCATAGCAAACTATTCTGCATATACGAACCAGAGTTGGCAACTGACGTCATGACATGCCTATCAGCACTTCATAGGTGCATGAAGGTAGTTTCTCAGTTAATAGTTACCATTGCTCTGGAATAATTTATTTTTCACTTGAAGACAGAGATAGTAGTGCACCTCATGACTTGCTCTTCAGCACTTCTTTGGTGCATAGGGCTAGTTTCTCAGTGAATAACTACCATTGCTCTGCATTTTATTACATGTGTAATATATTGCATCTTCAGCGTTTATAAACAATTTCTGAGTTCATTATCAATACAAATATTAAATTCCTCTGCACACATTGGTTTCTTTACTTTTGAGCAATAAGGTTCGAGAGATGATAAGGTCCTAGTTTTATTAAAATGTCAGCTTTTGTTCCATACATAGTGCATTATTGGGTTCAAAAGTTCTTAAATTCAAATATCATAAGAATTATAGATCTCCTATCATTAGCATATCATAGAGCTATTCAGAACATATCTCATACTCAACAAGAATTATCACTTTAACTCCCCCTGAATTTAAGACATCATCTACATATCTCAGTGCTCTAGAGTTCTTCCCTCATACTAAGATGTCAAGAAGGCTTTATTGTGGGATAAGAACGGAAGGGACGGAATTGATGGACAAAACAAGTTGATGTGAGATAGGGAAGTTTCCAAAAGAAGGATATAACAGAGAGATTTTACCATGGCATAGCTGTTTTGACTCAGTTCTAGCTCACAAACCAATCCAGTTTCCAAATTATATTCCTCGGTGCGTTAACTGAACCTCAGTACTGCGTCAACTCATTCAACCAGAGGCACTTCACATCAGGTTCTCAGAAGCTGTCTGGTGCGTTAACTCTATTTCCACACTGCGTTAACTGACTTATCCAACCAGCAGTAACAACTCTGTACTTTATTCAGCATTTTGTCACCAAGAAATTAATCTTAAGCTAACTCCCCCTCAGACCATGTATGAAAGAAATTATAACAGCCAATAAAATGAGTATCAAGCTGAAACTGTATTCATGATGAGATGATTGAAGGAAAGATAGACACAACAAGCAAAGATGACTAAGCTCCCCCTGAGAACATGCAATGTTTGCCATGAAAACTAAACATATGAATTTGTGATTTATGCACATTCAGAATGAGGAAAAATTCAGAAACATCAATTCAGACAATGCAGATGAAGAGTGAATAAGAAAAAAACATTTAACATGCTATGCAGTAACACTAAAACCAGGAAGTGCAAGAAATTTACCTGAAAAGTTCGTGAAGGGGTTTTTCTTCTTGAGTGCCTTGGTTTATTACCCCTCTTTATTCTTCAGCTTCCAAGGCACACCTGCAGGTTAGCAAGCTATCTTGCACAAATAGGCACCCAAGAAATCTTGGGTCCTGAATTAGCAGTGACATTCCTAGCAGATTTTCTAAACAATCTCCTAGCAGCATGGTCATCAGATTTCATCAGGTAGCAATTATTCATTGAATGACCAATTGTACCACAATAATGGCAAGATGTAGCAGGTTTCAGATTGGATTTATGCACATTCTTATTAACATGATTTTTATGTGCATATGTATGAAAATTTCTGTTTATAGAATTAAAGTTCTGTTTACCAAAACCAGCATTGCTTTGGTATCCTGCCACGCAACAGGTTGCAGCCCTGTGACCCGGCTTTCCACAGTTAAAACAATGAGAGGAATTTATTCTCTTAAAATTCTCATGAACAACATGTCTATTTGTAGGGGTTTTAGCATGTTTAAAATTCTCTTTTCTATCCTGAGCATGCCAACAGTCCTTGGCTGTGTGGCCATGCTTTCCACAGTGAGAGTAGTTGAGAGAATTTCTTTCAAAAGTACCTGACCAGCATTCAGAGGTCTTGTGACCAATTTTGTTGCAGTTAAAACAGATGATGTGCTGGTTCATTGAAATAGACTTGTTTCTGTTAAAAACATGTTGGTTTGCAGGGAATTTAGCATGATATGAATAGAAGGTTTTCTTACCACTAGCAAACCAGCACTGAGCAATTGAGTGTCCTAATTTGCCACAATTAGAACATGTGACACTCCTTTTCTGAGATGAAAGATTTTTAACATGATATTTCCTAGCACTCAGATCATCCTTTTCCATCAATCTACATTAATGCATCAAATGACCAGGTTTATGACAGTAATGGCATGAGGTTTTCTTTTTAGATACATGTGAGTTTGTGTGAAGACTGTGATCAGCATGCACTGATGGACCCTTTTTATTCACTTTCTGTTTTCCAATCATTTTCTGATTTTCATCCAGTTTTTATGTTTTCTTAGCCTTATACTGAGGTGGAGATGATGAAGTAGAAGGTTTTTCCTGTTCAGAAGATTTAACAAAAACGATTTTCAAATTTGATCCATCGACCTTCCTCATGACTGGACTGTAGCCCAGTCCCTCTTTCTTAAAATTAGAGCTAGAAACAGAAGATGTCTGAATTTTGTTTTCAATGTTCTTTTTATTTATTGGATTATAGCCTAACCCCTCCTTCTGGAAGTTGACCTTTGTTCCCAGCAATTTGTTCAGATTATCCTGCCCATTAACAAATTTAGACAGGGAACTCTTCAAATCTAGAATTTCATTTCTTAAAGAGGTGATTTGTAACTCATAGCTGGCAATTTCTTGCTCACTGCAATTCACACATTCAGTTAACACCTTGTTAGTAGTTTTGTAATTTTCAATTTCTTGTTCCAGATTGCTCAATTTTTCAGGAACTTCAACATTAACTGTTTTTCCTTTTTCTAAGGTTAGAAGTCTCTCTGACATAGTGGAGTTCAGCATTTTTAACTTCTCATTTTCTTCTTAAGTTTGTCATTCTGAACCAATTCATTTATTAGAAGTTGATCTTCTGAATTGACTTCTTGCTTTCCTCTGTTTTCAAATTCCTTAAAGTCTTTTTGCTGTTTTTCAAGATCTTTCTGTAATTCTACGTTACAGATTTTAGCTTGCTTAGTTCTGAGCTAACACATTCAAATTCCTTCATCAATTTTTCATACTGATTTTTATGCGTGTGAATATCAGATATGCAGGCATTATGAAATTGCTTCATCTTAGAACAATTTTTACATGGAGAACTTGAACTAACTAACCCAGTACCCTTCTTCAATTTTTTATACTTTTTCCTTAACAGTTCATGAGATTCAAGCAGCTCAGAATATGCATTTTCCCAATCATCTAAATCATAGTTTTCAAAGGGATTTACCTGATCATCATTGTCCTCTTCATCACTTTGATTGTTGCTGTGATCAGTCCCATTGGCCATCATGCAGGCGTCCTCCCTTGACTGGAAGGCTATCTTCAGTTTGTCCAGGATTTCGGTGGCTGACCTGAATGATAAAAACACGAGTGTAAGGCCTTGTCAGTGGCAGCCTTCATAATTTCCATAGCCTTCATGTTTTGATCACACATGTATCTATCACTGTCAGTCCATTTGGACGTTTTCTTTGGCAGTATGTGTGGACCATGCGAAATCAACTTCCACAGATCCGGATCAAGTTGTTTAACATAGATACACAGACCTCTAAGCCACAACTTAAATCCAGAACCACTAAAGATCGGTGGATGCTTCATTGAATCAATTCAGGAGTAAAACCAAGCAATAAGACCCGATCAGAAATGCACCTATTAGACCAGCAGGATCCCCTACAGATCGTTGAATCTGGAGAAATAGGGAACCGCTCTGATACCAATTGTTAGGATCGGTGCGGAGGATTCAGAGGGCGGTGAATGAATCCCACCCTTAAAAACTTTTCGGCTCAATAATAAAACTAGAACTCTAACAAAGCAAGACAACCAATCTGAAGAACAGGTAGAATATCCTTTTAAACCAAGGATCAAATACGTAACCTGCGCCCAAATAAACAACTAGCGGAAGCAGCACAGATATAAATGAGAATGCAATGTAACATGTGAAGTAGATAGGAGATATAGAGCAACCAACCACTGCACAGAGATTTTTAGGTGGTTCGGTCCACGGACCTACATCCACCCCACACTCAAACCGAGTGTGGCTTCACTAACAGCTGAGCAACACAGCTTGCCAACAGACGCTGATACACAGCTTACCCAGGGGAACAACCTCCCCTCTTCCTCCTACACGGAGGGAACCTCTAGCAACCCACGGTCACTAGAAACCAGAGACTCACGTCTCTCTTCCTCTATACCAAGAGGGAACCCCACTAGTAGCAGCCCCGCTACCAGTGAACCAGCCAGTAGCACTCTGCTACTAGCAATCCACCAGAGGCCTAGCCTCTCTTCCTCCTAGCCCGGAGGGAACCCACAAGCAGCCCCCCTGCTGCTTGCAAATCGGAGATCAAATCTCCCTTCTCCTGACCCACCAGGAGGAACCCAACCTCAGTCCAGAGGATCGGAAGAACAATAGCAATAGGAGTATAAAAAAAATAAGAAACATGAAAAGCAGAACAACGAAAGCTGGAAATGAATCACAATAGTCATTCTGGATTTGATCCACGAACAGACTGAACAGATCTTCAATAGACTTCTCTCCTCTTCTTCTTTTCTTCCTCTTCTTTCTTCTTCTCAGCTCACGCACTTTTTCTATTCTGCTCCTTCTCTCTTTCTTTCTCTTCTGCTCTCCTTTTCCCTCACGCTATTCTCTCCTTTTTCTCTTCAACTCTTTTTCTTCTTTTTTTGTGGATCGAAGGCTTCCTGCTCTCCAAGCTTTTTCTTCGATCAGCCTCCATCTGAAGACGAAGGCTCCAATATATACCAGCAGCAGCTAGGGCGTGTGTCTTCCACATTACCTGCCCAATACTTGGCCCACGTGTCAGCAACTAGAGTCAGGTGGCGTCAACTCACTTGTTCCAAAGGGTTGACGCAGCCTTCAAGGACATTCTACAGCAAATCTCAAGTCTGCTGCAGTTGACTCCATCAGCCTGCTGCGTTGACGCATCGGTGATCCAGTGATCAAGTCTTCAACAGATAGACGTGCTGCGTCGACGCTCTCAGCATGCTGTGTTGACGCATTGGTGTTCCAGCATCTGAACTTAGATGGCTTCTGCCCTCTCACGTTTCGTGTGGAGTGCGTTGACGCATTGTGCAACTGCGTCCACCCTCTGGTCACCTTGTCGATCCATCAACCTGCTGCGTCGATGCCACTTGATGAATGCGTTGACGCACCAGAGTAATCCAGTAAGCCATTGGCTCTTCCTTTGTAACTGCTGCGTCGACGCTGCTCTATTTTGGCGTTGACGTAGTGAAACAACTCGTGAGGGTCTCTGCTTCGTGGAGTTAACATTGTGGATATCAGTGAAGGCTTCTTCAACTGATGCGTGGATACTTTAAGCTCCCAGCGTCGACCCTGTACCTTTCTAGCAATAAGAATGAAATCAAGTGAAGGTATTATTGAATGAGAATTTAATTCATCACTGAATTGAACACATCATTCATATCTCATGGTTGTCATCATAAAAACCAGGGGCACAACACTACGGGTTCCGGGAGTGTCAAACCCGGGTATATCAAGAAGATGCCCGCGAGTGGGTCGAGTTCGTGGACCGGAGCAGGATCATGGAAGGGAAAGATGCCGAAGCATGAAGATAAGAAGCCTGGCGCTATTATTCCATACATGGGCGTTTGCAAGTTTTGTAATAATCCTGGCCACAGGGTGGAGGATTACTGGCGCAAGCTAGGCGCATGCCTACGATGTGGAAGCAAGGAGCACCGTATCTCTGATTGCCCTCGTATGTCTGAGCAAGCTACCCCGGCAAAACCGCAAGTCTTCAAGAAACCACAAGGCAAGCTCCAAGCTCTACATGCTGAGGAAGCGGGAATAACCGAGGATGGTGGACTTGTCGAAGGTACACTTATTATATTCGACAAGCCAGCATTTGTTCTTTTCGATACTGGTGCAACACATTCCTTTATTTCTCGGAGATTTGCTAAGTCTTTAGCTGTGGAACCTGTTTTGATGAATTCTCCATTAGAAATATCAACCCCTATTGGTACTAGATCAGCAATCCAGTATTTCTATCCCTCTAGTACGGTTATGATTGGTGAACAGAACTTACCAGCAGATTTAGTCTGCATGGACATGAAGGATTATGATGTAATCCTAGGAGCAGATTGGTTGGCTCGATATGAGGTTAGTGTTCACTGCAGTTCTAGCTCAGTGTCTTTTACTAGGCACCCGAGATTTTCTTTTGTGGGTGTTAAGCATCACAACTCTGTGTCACTTATTTCGGCTCTTCGAGCTGATAAGCTGATGAGACGTGGATGTGAGGCTTTTCTAGCCTTTGTCTGTGCAACCCCTGAGCAGTAGATTGAGATCAAGGACATTCCTGTTGTCCGAGATTTTCCTGATGTCTTTCCAGAGGAACTACCAGGACTTCCGCCTGAGCGGGAAGTTATCTTTTCTATTGATCTTATTCCTGGCACATCTCCTATTTCTAAGGCTCCTTATCGTATGTCTCCTGGGGAACTGAGAGAGTTAAAGCAACAATTGATGGAATTACTCGAGAAGGGCTTCATTCGTCCTAGTACTTCTCCGTGGGGAGCCCCTATATTATTCGTCAGGAAGAAAGATGGTTCGATGAGGTTGTGCATTGATTATCGGCAAATAAACCAGCAGACTGTCAAGAACAAATATCCATTGCCGAGGATTGACGACTTATTTGACCAGATAGCGGGAGCTCAATATTTCTCTAAGATCGATCTTCGATCTGGATATCACCAGTTGCGGATTAAGGAAGAGGATATCTATAAATCAGCTTTCCGTAGCAGGTATGGTCATTTTGAATTTATCGTTATGCCTTTTGGTCTAACGAATGCTCCAGCAGCTTTCATGCAGTTGATGAACAATGCATTTCGGCCCTATCTTGATCAATGGGTCGTGATCTTTATTGATGACATCTTGATCTATTCCAAGAGTGAAGTGGAGCATGCTGAACATCTGAGGATGGCATTGCAGTTATTGAGAGATCATCAACTTTATGCCAAGTTCAGTAAGTGTGAATTCTGTCTGCAAGAGGTGTCCTTTCTCGGACATATCATTACGAAGCACGGTATTTCTGTTGATCCTTCGAAGGTTGAGGCAGTGAAGAATTGGGAACAACCTACCAGTGTGACAAAAGTTAGAAGTTTTCTAGGCCTGGCAGGCTATTATCGAAGATTTATCCAGGATTTCTCTAAGATTGCGGTACCTATGACAAGATTAACCCGCAAGGAGAACAAGTTTGATTGGTCCGAAGATTGTCAGCGAAGCTTTCAGACTTTGAAGGAGTGTTTGACTACTGCACCTGTATTGGCTTTACCTTCTGGTGAAGGAGGATTTGTCGTATATACTGATGCATCAGGTATTGGCTTAGGCTGTGTGCTCATGCAGCATGAGAAGGTGATTGCCTATTCTTCTAGGCAGTTAAGGAAGCACGAAGTGAATTATCCTGTTCATGATTTAGAACTGGCAGCAGTCGTGTTTGCTTTGAAGATTTAGAGGCACTACTTGTATGGAGAAACCTTCACGGTGTTTTCAAATCATAAGAGTCTGAAATATTTATTTTCTCAGAAGGAACTCAATATGCGGCAGCGCAGATGGTTGGAGTATTTGAAAGACTTCGACTTCTCGATTGAGTATCATCCTGGCAAGGGTAATGTTGTGGCAGATGCATTAAGCTGGAAGCCGGTAGCTAGACTGTCAAGTCTCATGTTACAAGAATGGAGATTACTGGAATAATTGTCCAGCCTGGATCTTAATATTGACAATGATCGGGTTATGATTGCTCAGATCCAACTTAAGCCCGAATTGTTGATGGAAATCAAGTCCTTGCAAGATAATGATCCCGAGTTGGTAGAGATCAAGGGAAGCTTGAGCAGCAGACCTGACTTCATGTTGGCCGATGATGGAAGATTATTATTCAAGGGCAGAACTTGTGTACCTGACGAAGCCGCAATAAAGAATAAGATTCTGGAGGAAGCTCATAGATCCAGATATACTATTCATCCTGGCGGCACTAAGATGTACCAAGATTTGAAAAGATCCTTTTGGTGGCCGAATATGAAAAGAGGAGTTGCAGATTTTGTGAGTAGATACTTGGTATGTCAACAAGTTAAGGCCGAACATTTCAGACCGGCAGGGAAACTGAAACCACTCGACATACCCCAATGGAAGTGGGAGAGCATTGGCATAGATTTCATTATGGGTCTACCTAAGACTCGTGGTGGATTTGATGCGATATGGGTGATTATCGACCGATTGACAAAGTCAGCTCATTTCTTACCAATTAAGTCCAAGTGGACGATTGATGTATTGGCTGCTTTGTATTTGAAGGAAGTGGTGAGACTCCATGGTATTCCAGTCAGCATTGTGTCTGATCGAGACCCCAGATTTACTTCACATTTCTGGAAGGGACTGCAAGAGTCTCTTGGTACTCGTCTGAATTTCAGTACTGCTTTTCATCCGCAGACAGATGGACAGACTGAAAGATCCAACCAGATAGTGGAAGATATGCTGCGAGCTTGCATGATTGATTTCGGTGGTAATTGGAGTGAGCATTTGGCATTAATTGAATTCACCTACAACAACAGTTACCAATCCAGTATACAGATGGCTCCTTTCGAAGCATTGTATGGTAGGAGTTGTCGTTCTCTGTTGTGTTGGGACGAGGTAGGTGAGAAACAGTGGCTTGGACCGGATCTTGTCTCAGAATCTTCATAGAACATCCGTATTATCCGAGACCAGTTACAAGTAGCCCAATCCAGACAGAAGAGTTATGCCGACAACAGGAGAAGAGCATTGGAATTTCAGGTTGGCGAGCATGTGTTCTTGAAGGTCTCTCCTTCGAGAGGGATCCGAAGATTTGGCATTCATGGCAAGCTGAGTCCGAGATACATTGGTCCATTCGAGATTCTAGATAGAGTGGGAGAGGTGGCATACAGACTGGCTTTACCACCGCATTTGTCTGGCGTACACAATGTTTTCCATGTGTCTATGTTACGGAAATATGTGTACGACCCCACTCATATCATTCAGCAAGTGGATTTTCAACTGAAGGAAGATTTGACCTATGAGGAAAGACCTGTCAAGATTCTGGACCGGAAGCAACAGTAACTCCGGAATCATTCGATACCGATGGTCAAGATTCAGTGGAGTCGGCGTGGGACCGAAGAAGCTACATGGGAGTCTGAAGAGACTATGCGGAAGCGGTATCCCGACCTATTCTAGGTGAGCAATCTCATTCCCTACTCTCAGTTTTAGTGCAGTGAATTTGGAGGACCAAATTCCTTTAAGTAGGGGAGGGTGTAAGACCCCGAATTATTTAATTGAGCCCAATATATTTATTAAGCTTTTATTAATTAAGAATTGAATTCTTATTGAATTAATAATTGAATTTCAGATTTATTAATATTTAATTTGTTAGAAATAGTATAAGTGAAAATCCTACTACCTTATAAAAATCTATAAAAATAGTAAACATGTTAAGGTCGATGTAGACAACAACTTTATCTTCTGGCATTAAGCCATTATAAGTCCGTGGTTAGATCTAATTGGAGATTAAGCCCAAAAGTGCACACTTTTTAACCCTTACCTAACCTTAGTTTAAAACGCAAAATTCGGGCGTAATACTCCACCAAATTAGCTCAAATTAGAGGCAAATGAACGGCCATGAGCTAAGGATTAATATCCCTCAATCAATTTGACACAAACCTAACCCTAGGAGGCGCAGCCGGCCGAGTGTGGTTGAGTCAACCATTTCGGCGTCGTTTTTAACACGTCTCTTGTTCCGTCGAATTCTCCCAGCTCAGAACTCTCCAGAAGATGTGTGAGCTATAGATAGAAAGCTCTTCGAGTCTAGTTTCTTTTGGTGGCTGTGGGGTTTGCTGAAGTTTCAGATCTAGGAAGATCTTGCTCGATTTCTGGAGGTGTGTCGGCAGGCCGTCGGCTTCCTTCTTCCTTCTTTGTTTCTTCAATTGAGGTAGGAATTCTCAACCAAAATTCGATCATGAATATATGATTTTGTTCCTCTCGACGAGATCTATCCAGTGGGACTGAAAGCCCCAATTTTTATCAGGTATCTAGAGAGCTATCGTGGGTTTTGTGAAGGGTGATCCAGTTCGTTCTTCCTTCTAGGTTTTAAGTTCTCTCTTCGATTGAGGTAGGTTTAACAGGACAAACTCTAATTAACTTATATGATGTAATCAACATGTTGTTAGCTTTCATTTAACGTAGAAAGTCCCAATTTTCTTTGAGCATGCTTGGAGAATTTTGATTTTTAGTGAGAGCATGTCTAGAACTTGATTTATATTGTGACCCTTTGAGTTAGAGCTTGATTGCGGGCTGATTTTGAGTTAGATAACTTGACCCATATATATCTTATCATATATGGTTGGATTCAGCATCAAGTTAGCTTTCTTTTGACATAAGAAGCCTCAAATTTCGTTATGTATATTGAGAGAATTTCATGATTTAGTAGAAGCATGTCAGAATTAGGTTTTTATGTGTTCATCATAGAATAGGTTAAGATTTAATTTATTTCTGTTGAAATTAGTGTTTCAAATCGCTTGTTTATGACCCTAGTATGTATATTAATAACCCTAGATCATGTGGTTAAGATCTCAACTCAATGGGACCTCAATTGGGTGAGTTCATACGTTTTCCGGAGGTTAAAGCCATTTTTATTCTTGCAGGGGTCGACCCGTTTTCTGGAAGACCTGGCAGGCCCGAGGGTCGACCCCTGGGGTCGACCCATACAGCCAGAATGTGGGGGTCGACCCATAGGGTCGGCCCATTCTGCAGAAATTGTGGGGGTCGACTCCAGGGGTCGACGCATCTCACTGGCAGACCCCATTTTTACAGGGGTCAACCCCAGGGGTCGACCCGTGTACCAGAAACCCAGTTTTTTGTCTTTCTTCGACCCAAGGATCGATCCGGATCATTAGGGGATCGACCCATTTAACTTAGACCAATTGAAAAGTACATTCTTGAAGAACCAGTAACCTATTCATGTACCCCTTTGATTTCAATTAACATTGGTCCCTACATGTAAACGTAGTGTAAAAACATGCCATTTATCATCTTCATACAATGGTTAAATGGAAACCCACATAATTAGTGGTTAATGGTGAAACTAAATCTCTGTTAATGCATGCTATTTCATTCCTGTACGAGCTTGTTCCTTTACCTTATCATCTTGAATCATCCTTTGGCAAATTGGTTTAATGCAAATGATAATGGATAATCCTTGATATATTAACTTGGTAATTAGGATTAAATTGATTGTTAAGTTGTTGTTTTAGTCCCTATTACTCCAGTAGAATGGATTACTTACACACTTGAACGGTATACTGTCAGCCGTTCTTTCTTGACCCCGTGGACCGAGTTTTGGTCCAGTTCTTGTAAAGCGGCACCGAGGTGACCGTATCAACCGAGTTTTTGTCTGGAATCCAAGGACATGTTAGTCCTTAAAAACTCATACTCTTGACAGAAATTCCTCTGATTAATTGGCCATTAAAATTGACTGAATGTCTGGACGTGTGGGACTTTGGGCCCATAAAAATAAATGCCATCGCATCATAAGGGCCCGGTCTGGTCCTGGGGAGAGCGCCCGAAAAATTACTGAGCCCATGGGATGCTAATGACATGGTGGGGCATTACACCGAAATACTTGCTTGCTTGTTGCGTCTATGACAAACATCTCTTGTTACTTGTTACTTGTTACTTGATCGCGAATGAATTGATATTACTTACTTGTGGCCAATTCTTTACTACTTTCTCTTGTTATATCTCCTGTTGTAAATTCTTGTACTTGTTATCTTGTTAATTCTTGACATCACATATTTCTTGCCCTTGCAAGATCTTGTTATTACGTTGTTTCATTATATCGTTATCGTCATTTATTTCTTTCTTAGTATTGCATATGAAAATGTAATTAACTTGTTAATCACGTAAATTGCCTGTTATTTCCTACTGAGCGTCAGCTCATAGTTGTGTTTTCCCCCCTTTCCAGGCTTTTCAGGTGACGCGCTTACCGACGGGGAAGGGCAGGAGTGATGTCATGAGTGTGTCAGTTCTAGTGTGTTAGCAGTGTGTTATCTTACTTTTAGTTGTGTTTTGGAGAGCATTTAGTTTCAGTTATGTTATTGAGTTTTAGTTGTTGTAATTCCAGTTGTATTAAGTTGAATTTGAGGTTATTGTATCAATTGTGGTTGGTTAATGATCATTTAGTATTTCCATCTTGTAGCATTGTGTATTATTTTAGATAGATCTCTCTCTTGCCAGCTCGTTCCCGACTGTACGTCCCGATATTCCGCGTCGGGGCGTGACACGGCACGTGACCGCGGCCTCTGGGAGGGCTAGAGTGCTGCTGTGAAGGCCATAGCAGGGCATTTTGACCTCGTGGCCCCGGTCCTCCCTCCTCATTCGACTCCTTATGGCTCGGAGGCCGTTGACGAAGAGGAGGGGCCTGATCCCGTAGAGGTGGGCGCCGAGCGGTCGATGTCGGACGCGGGTGAGCGAGCGCCCACAGATATTGTCGTGGTGGACTTGATCAACGAGCCACCTTCTCCTAGTGCTACTGCCGCATGTGCCCCTGCTGTGTCCAGGTCACGTGATGATGTAACTGGGGAAAGTCCTTGAGAGGATGCCCCTAGCTATCTTTTCCCTTTTTTTACACTTTCTGAGGCAGTAGCCTCTCTGCAATTTTCCTTTCTCTGAAATGAAAGCCTTCCTTTTGTTCGTAAAACTTGAGATTTCCTCCGTATACTTCCCTCTTTCTGAACTGTCGCAAGATCCTCTGGGGATATGAAGTGGCGTCCTTGATGAGGATTCTGAAGGAGCGCGACTTTCGGGATCCGCCTCTTCAATTTCCACGGATTCGATTGAGGCGGTGGGAGTCCTCATGCTTCTGGGGACTTCACTTCCTCTTATAAAAGGTGACCTTCGTAGCGCTCCGGTGATCAGCTTTGCACTAGCGAACCTTTGAGGGTAGCCTTCTTGTAGGATATCATCAGGAGAGTCTGGTACTTCATCGGATGATGAATTTCTGCAGGCTCGTCGTCGACCCTTGGCCCTATAGAGAAACCCAGCGCCGGTACGATGTCGACAGTGGCCTACGCCTAGAGAGGGTGGCCTGGTCTCTGAGTAGTATAGGCTCAGGTACCTGGACGGCTGGCGGGAGGCCTTGGAGAACGTTAACTGCTTATACGTCGGCAGGGGGATCTTGCTTCTTGAGCCCGATAAATTCCATCCCTGAAGGGACGAGAAGTATCAAGGTATTGCTGCTTTCTATCCCTCAACTAGTTCTTGTCACCTACCTTGCCGCTGCATAACCGTTGTTTGCTTCTTACAGGTGCTTGGTGAGATGCTCCCCATTGCTAGAACATCTTCCTATCTTCCGGTAGGAAGGGACGTAAGGAAGGGAGGGAGCTATTTTCCCTTCTTCCACTTTGTAGGCACGGGCATGCAGTTTGGACGACGACAGTTGGCTCCTTGGTTTGTAGGCATGGCCAGTACGCCTCTACTCTCCGTTGATGGGGACTCTTCGCACGTCGTCCGCGACGAGACAACCTCTCCTTTGAAGGTGGACGCCGATGGCGGTGGAGCCTTGCTTGTCCGTTTGCAGGCATGGCCAATTCGCTGGGGTGGCCTTCATAATGTGTTGGCCTTGTAGTATCGCTACCCCCCGTTGGGTAGGCCTACTGGTTCCCTGTAACGGGTGGGCCTCGTTGTTGCACTATCCCCTATCCGAGCAAGGGTGGCTGGAGCAGTCGGCCTAGTTTTCCTTGTACAGGTCTTCTACCAGTGAAGCCTTTTGTTGGCCCGGGAGCTTCATCCCTCTTCTATGGCATAGGAGGTTTCTCCGTCGGTACCCTCCCTCAGAACAAAAATGGGTACCTGGCGCCTACTCGGAGATTCAGCATGATTGTTGGCAGAGGATGATGTCCGGGAAGCGAGCTGTTGGAGTCATATGTCGCCGTTGCCGAGCACGTTTTGTCTCTCCATGTACTTGTATTTAGCCCATGTGAGGGTATTTTGCCAATTTTCGGCAGCTTTTATTTTGACTAAAGAAATATAAATTCCTTACTTTGGGGACAATACTGTTGTGTACCTTTTGTTGGAGTGCTTCTGCGTGCTCTTCTGGGCGATCCTCCGTGCTCATATTCCACAGTGTTCGCATCCTTCATGGGAACCCTTAGGTTACCTCTTTGTTTTCAAGGGGAGCCGTGCTCGCGCCTCTAGGAAACCCTTAGGCCACCTTGTCATTTTCAGGGGGAGCAGTGCTCGCGCCTCTTGGGAACCCTTAGGTTACCTTCCTATTTTCAAGGGGAGCAGTGATCGCGCCTCTAGGAAACCCTTAGGCTACCTCTTTCCTCGTTCGTGGGTAACTTACCTTAGTGGAGTAAGACTGGTGATGTTTCACTGGAAGTATTTCCTGAGGTTGATGGAGTTCCACGTCCTAGGTACCTCTCTCCCCCCCAGCGTCACTAGCCTATACGCTCCTTTGCCGAGTGCTTCTGCTACCCGGTATGGGCCTTCCCAGTTTGGTGCGAGTTTACCTGCGGCTCCCCGTGGGTCGGCCACGTTTGCTCGCCGTAGAACCAGATCTCCGGGGAAGAAGTGTCACTCTTTAACCCGGGCATTGTAGTATTGGGCCAGCTTCTGCTGATATGCCACAAGTTTCACTTGGGCGTTGGCTCTTCCTTCTTCGAGCAAGTCCAGGTTTTCTCACATTTCCTGGTTGTTCCTGGCCTCATTGAAATGTCCCACTCGTAACGAGGGGTTAGATATCTCCACCGAGACCACTGCCTCAGCTCCGTAGACGAGATGAAAAGGCGTCTCCCCGGTGGCGGCTCTAGCTGTGGTCCGGTGAGCCCACAGAATGCTTGGGATTGAATCAATCCATGAGTCACCCGCTTGGTCTAGGCGGGTCTTGATGCCATGGAGTAGAGTTTGGTTGGCGTTTTCCACCAACCCATTGGCTTGGGGGTGCCCCACCGAGGTGTTGTGGTTCCAGATCCCCAACTCCGAGCACTTCTTTTGGAAGGCAGTGCTCGCAAACTGTCTGCCATTATCGGTAGTGAGAACCCTAGGGACCCCAAACCGACAAATGATGCTTTGCAGCATGAATTTCCAGGCTGCTTCACTTGTTATCTTCCCCAATGGTTCGACTTCGATCCACTTGGTGAAGTAGTCGATGGCGACTATGAGGAACTTCTTACTCCCTTGTGCTTCAGGGAAGGGTCCCAGTATGTCAATCTCCCATCGAGCGAACGGGCGAGGCTCCGTCAAGGCGTGAGGCTACGTCATTGGCTGGTGGTGCAGGTGGGAATACTTCTAGCATTGAGGGCACCTCCAAACATAGTTGAGACAGTCTTGCTGCAAGGTGGGCCACCAATACCCTTATCAGATCAGAGTCCTTGCGAGTGCTCGTCCTCCCACATGGCTTCCGCAGAGTCCTTCATGGACTTCTTGGATGGTCTGGTTGGCCTCCATGGGGAAGAGGCACTTAAGTAGAGGAGCTGAGAGGGACCGGCGATATAGCCGGTTGTCCACCATTGTGAAGTGGGCCGCTCTTGCCATCGTGCATCGCGCCTCGGCGTGGTCGCTTGGGAGCTATTGTCGGAGGAGGAAATCGAGTAGAGGAT
Source organism: Amorphophallus konjac (assembly GCA_022559845.1). Taxonomy (NCBI): domain Eukaryota; kingdom Viridiplantae; phylum Streptophyta; class Magnoliopsida; order Alismatales; family Araceae; genus Amorphophallus; species Amorphophallus konjac. The sequence continues at coordinate 189,893,380 of CM040117.1, forward strand.
CCATCCAAGAAGGCTCGTAGTCGATGGCATTTACCTGGAGTGCTGGATCATCTATGCTCGGTGCTGATAGCTCCTCGATCAGGATTGACCTCAAACTGGAGACAAACTGGAGACTGCGGTGGCTGACGCTAGGCGGGAGAGAGCGTCTGCTCGAACGTTCTCTTCGTGTGGGATGTGGAACACTTCAAAGTGGGCGAATTCATTCGCCATGGCCTTGGCCTTCTCTAAATACTTCATCATGGAGGGATCACGGGCTTCGAACTCCCCACTGACTTGGTTGGCGATGAGCATGGAGTCGTTGTACGCCCGTACGCTTGTCGCCCCCAGGTGCCTCGCCATACGTAGCCCGGAGAGGAGTGCCTCGTACTCGGCCACATTGTTCATGGTCAGAAAGTTGAACCGCAGGGCGTGCTGTAGCTCCACTCCTTCCGGTGAGAGTAAGACCAACCCTGTGCCGCTGCCCGCTGCGTTGGAAGATCCGTCGACGTATAGCTCCCAGGTGGGTCCCGAGGACTCCTCGGGTGAGTCCTCGGCGGGTAGGGTGCACTCGGCGACAAAGTACGGGAGAGCCTAAGCTTTGATCGCTGTTCTTGGTCAGAACTTGATGTCGAATTCCCCTAGCTCGATGGCCCACTTGACCAGTCTTCCGGAAGCATCAGGGTTCTGAAGGATTTGCCGGAGGGTGAACTTTTCAGTCACGATGATCGGGTGAGCTAGGAAATACGGTCGGAGCTTGCGAGCAGCCATAATCAGTGCGAGGGTGAACTTTTCAGTCCGTGAATATCGAAACTCTGGTCCTTGTAGTGCTCGGCTAACATAGTAGACGGTCTTCATGACTCCTGCTTCCTCTTGTGCGAGCACAACGCTCATAGTGCTGGTCGTCACGGACATGTATAGGAGTAGCTGTTCCCCATTTTGGGGCTTGGCGAGGATAGGAGGAGTTGTCAGGTAGCGTTTCAATTCTTCGAACGCCTACTCGCACTCCTGGTCCTAGTCGATCCATCCCTTCTTTTTCGGTGCCAAGTTGGCTTGCTTGATCAGTCGAAAGAAGGGGAGACATCGTTTGGCGGCTCAGGATAGAAACCGAGCTAGAGAGGCGACGCGCCCAGTGAGGCACTGTACGTCCCTCACCCATTTCGGTCGCTCCATCTCTAACACTGCTCTGATCTGATCATGGTTGGCTTCGATCCCTTGGTGGGTAACGAGGAAACCATGGAATTTTCCCGATCGTACCCTGGACGCACATTTAGTAGGGTTGAGTTTCATGCTGTACCTTCTGAGTGTGGCGAAGGTCTCCGCCAAGTCGCGCAAGTGTTCAGGTGCTCGGAGGCTTTTCACGAGCATATCATCGATGTAGACCTCCATGTTGTGGCCGATCTGCGAGTCAAACATGTGGTTGACTAAGCGTTGATATGTAGTTCTAGCGTTCTTCAGCCCAAACGGCATGCGAGTGTAGTAGTATAGGCCATGGTCGATGAAGAACGCAGTCTTGTCCTGGTAGGGCTGGTGCATGCTGATCTGATGATACCCGGAATAGGCGTCGAGGAAGCTCAGCATCTCATGCCCGGCCGTAGCGTCGACCAGTTGGTCGATTCGGGGCATGGGGAAGCTGTCCTTGGGCGTGGCCTTGTTGAGGTCGGTGTAGTCTACGCACATCCGCCACTTCCCGTTGCTCTTGGGCACCAGGACCACGTTGGCTACCCAGTCTGGATACTGGGTAGGTCGGAGTAGCCCTGATCGCAACTTTTCTCCTACTTGCTCCCTGATAATGGCCTATCGCTCGGGGTTGTAGCGCCTCCGACGTTGCTGTACCGGGCGACAAGTGGGGTCCAACCTGAGTTGGTGCGTGATAACCTCCGGAGGAATTCCGAGAAGTTCATCCTCGGACCAAGCGAACACATCCTGGTTGGCCGCGAGGAAGCTCGTGTACGCTTGTTTGTCATGCTCGGCCAAGGTAGCGCCAATTTTTAGTGTTCTACTTGGGTCGCCCCCAATCTGGATGAGGCATAAATCCTTGACTGGCGTGCTCATGCTTGGACCCGGATCTTCGGTCCTCGCCTTCTTTTCTAGTAGCATTTCTTCGGGGCGTCGATCACGGGTGGAAATAAGGTAGCACCTCCTGGACTCTCGTTGATCGCCGCGGACTTCCCCCACGCCACGAGGAGTGGAGAACTTAAGCTTCTGGTGGTAGGAAGAGGGGACACCTTGAAGCGTGCCGAGGATCCCTCGGCCAATGATAGCGTTGTACCGTGTCATTGCACGCACTACGATAAAGTTAGGGATGAAGGTTACCTCTTTTGGTGCCATCCCGAACGTGATCGGGAGCGAAATATGCCCTTCCGGGTGGATAGTTGTGCCGGAGAACCCATATAGCGGCGTGTGCAGTGGCGCCAGACGTGACATATCCACACCCATGAGTACAAGATAGTCGTATGCAATAACATTGGGCCCACTTCCATTATCCACCAAGATGCGTCGTATAGTACACTGGTTGATGGTAGCAGAAACTACCAGAGCATCAGAATGGGGCGTCGCGACGCCTTCCAAGTCATCCTTGGAGAAGACTATGTGGTCTCCCGAATGACATGATGGGGAAAGTTCCTTGGAGGTGCCATCGCCTTGGTCTGCCGTGTTGAAGGCCGTTGCGTAGCGGCGCCTTTTGCTCGCGCTATCTCCCCCCACGGCGGGCCCTCCAGAGATCATCATGATCTCCTTGCCGTTGGGCCGATTGTCGATCGAAGGAGGCGTCTTCTGGTGTCTTTCGGCGACTTTGGCGAGGAGCTTGTCGAGGAGCCCCCGGCGGATGAGATCCTCGATAACATCCTTCAAGTTGATGCAGTCGGCGGTGTCGTGGCCATGGTCCCGATGGAACTGACAGTACTACTTCTTATTCCACGAGTTAGGATCCGACTTCATCCGAGAAGGCCATTTGAGGAATGGCTCCTCGCGGATCTCCATTAGGATCTGGTCGGGCGGGGCTGTCAGGTGCGTGTAATGGCTGTCCCCATCGCGTCGCTCCCGCTTGCCTCGACCCTCTCGTGGCTGGTCGGTGGCTCTCTTCCGGTCGGGCTGGTCAGTCCTGGCCGCGCGGCACAGGGCCGTAGTGTTCTCCTCGCAATGTGCATGCTTCTGGGCCAGTGTGAGGAGATCTGGAAGTGTCGTAGGGGCTTCAACCCCAAGTGCGCACCAGAGGATGTGGTCCCGCGTCCCCTGGGTGAGTGCCGTAGTGTTGATGCCGACGTCGAGGTGGGGGATACGGAGTGCCTCCGCACAGAAGTGGGAGACGAAGTCCCACAAGGTTTCTTCTTTCCCATGTCTGAGAGTGAGCAGGGTCACAGCAGATCTGGCTTCCTTTCGGTAGCCCACAAAGTTCTCCTTGAATAGCTTTTTGAGCTACCGGAAGGAGGAGATTGTCCCGGCTAGTAGGGACTCAAACCATGCTTGGGCGTTCTCCCCGAGAGTCGGGTGTTCTCCCGGAGAGTCATAACGAACGCCAGGCATTTCACGGTATCGGAGGCCCGGTGAAACACTAGGTGGGACTCGAAGCCGTGCAGGTGGTCCGCCGGGTCGGTGGTGCTGTCGTAGAAGGTGAAGGACGGCAGCTGAAGCTTCGATGGGATGGGAGCTTCCATGATCTCTCTGGAAAAGGGAGCGTAGAAGTCCAGATCGTCATCGATGAGGCCGCCATTCTTGGCGGCTAGGAGGACGTCGTCAAGGTATCAGACCTTGTCTTCTATCTTGTCGAACCGTTGGAGCCGACGGTCCGTTTTTGGGTTGGAATGGAGTGGGCTGCGTACCTTAGGCGCAGGCACGCTGCGCGACCGTCGGGTCCTTGTGATGGAGGCATTGGATGCCTCTCATACCTGTCGGAAGTTCCCTCCGGTCTGGTCCCTTTCACCTTTCTGTCGTTCGGGTGGGGCGAGTTGGGGCCTCTGGTCCCTGAGCTCCCGAAAAAATTCTGCTAGAGCTGGTATCTCCTGGCGGAGATCATCTAGGTCACCTGGGGTGACCTCTTGTCGGGGGTGAGCAAAAGAAGCTTCCTGCGATCCCCGGCGAGAGTTGGGTCCCTGGTGGGAGCCTCGCCCTCGGTTGTTGGCATTGCGGAGGCTTCCACGAGGCGCCATAGCTTTTCACTCTGCTTCCCACAGACGACGCCAAGAAGTGTAGCGGCAGGAAAATGATTCCTAGGCCACATACCACCTTCTCTATTTATTTGTTGGGGAAGTCGTCTCATGCCCGTGGAAGCCTACAAACACTAGGAAAGCAAAGAGGTGTCAGAAGGAGTCCCGGGTGTTACCCCAGGGGACAACCCTCCGATGCCTAAGTCAGCAAGGGATTAATGAGCAATAGAGGAGAGCAAAGTAAGGGAAGAATAGAGGTCATAGTAGATGATCCGAGAGGCGTATGGGTCCTCCGCACGCGTGCTCGCCGCTCCCAACGGGTCCTCGAAGAGTGCTTGTTGGGTGGTAAGACCGTGCGGGAGGAGGATTCTCTCTAGTCGATGTAGGTTGCCTCTCTGTTGTAGTCGCAGGTCAGGTTGCTCTCTTCTCAGTAGGAGGCTCTTATGGCAGAAGTATCCACCGTGTCCTCTTGCGTAGTAGTATGGGGCTTAGTAGAAGGATCTATCGTGCTCTTCTCTCTTGTCCATGTCCCTTTTATATGGGTTGTCCTGGAGCGAGGGACCTCATCTCTTGATAGGGAAGGGTCTGTTTAGTAGGGTAATGTTCCCCCGCTATGTTGGCTGGAGTTTCCCGTTGGAGGCCGATAGCCTCGGCACCGACCGGTCCCTGGGCGAGTCTTACGGCACTCATGGCGCGTGCTCGCCCGTTACGGGGTCAAGGCCGACGTCGTGGGGGCAACGGTTGGTCGTTGGAGTGTCCTCTGGCGAGAACCGCGCTTGGGCCAGCTCCATTGTGCATCGTGGAATCCGATGCTCTGCTGGGCCAGTCCTCTTCTTATTGGGTTGAGTGTGGGCGCTCGCCTCTTGGCTGGGCTTAGCGCGCATGAATCTTAGTGGGCTCCCCGTTATTTTGCCATTCCTGAGGCAAACTAGATTTACCCTCCTCATGTACGTTTATGACCCTTTCCTTATTATAAGTCATGATGACTTGGTGATCCAAAAGGATTTGACATACGAGCAAAAGCTAATCAAAATTATAGATCGAGAGATACGTCAGCTTCGGAATAAAACTATTCCCATGGTAAAAATCTGGTGGAATAAAGGTTCAAACCAAGATGCAACATGGGAGATGGAGGAAGCTATGCGTAAGAGATTCCTGAAACTATTCAATTGTAAGTATACTATCCCTGAAACCCATGCAATGAATTTGGGGACCAAATTCTTTTTAAGTGGGAGAGGGTGTAATGCCCGAAATTTTCTAAGAAAATTTTTAGAATTAAATATAATTATTTACATTTATGGGTTACTTAAATGAATTAAGGATTAGTTAAATCAATTTAAGTGGCCTAAATTAAGCAAAAGGGTTAAGCCCACTTAAAGTAGGCCCATAGATCTAAATCTAAGTCTTTTAGGCCCAAGCCCACATCTAGAGACGTAATTAGGGATTTTAAATAGATAAATAAGATAAATAAGGAATAAATATAGGAGGAGTTTGAAGATAATTCAAATTCTGGCGCCCTGGAAGGTGGCGGTCTATCGCAAGACCGCCATATCCAAGCGGCGGTCAAGAGAGGACCGCTACTTCATTCCGAAAATGGGACTCTTGGAAACGTAGAAAAATGGGATCTTTCCCATCCTAAGCCTGATTATTTGAAGCTACCTGGCATGTAAACTTATCTAGGACTCTTGGGGATCGATCTTAACCCCAAATAGGACTCCCAAATCGATCTAATCCTCTGTCTTAACTCAAACTCTATAAATAGGCCCTAACTTCGACTCGTGCGAGCCCTAATGTTGGATCACGTATTTCAAAGGTAAGGAGACATTACCTCAGGTTGGTTCTTTAAGAGATTTTATTATTCTTTATGTCATCTAACTTCCCTCAAATTTTCGTGCTAGGAGGTCAAGCCGTTAAGAAGTTAGAACCCTCGAAAGTTGCTGGTTCCCTGCAGTTCGCACAGGAACGAGTTTTCTCCGAGAAAGAATAGGAAATTATAAGCCCCAGATGAGGTAATTTCAAGTTGTGTCTTTAAAGTTATTCGTTTCCCTTTATGTCTTCTACCTATTATCCAAATTTCATGAATTTAGGTCAAGCGGATAAAGAATTAGAAGGCCAGGAAATCGCCGATTCCACGCAGGACGCGCAGGAGCCAGCATCGTCTTCCAGTCCAAAATTCGAAGTCTAGAGCCTTTTTCATTGGTAGGTTATCTCATGAACGGCTCAAACATCATGTTAGGAATAAAAGCCCTCTGTTCCCTCCGATTTTCATTGATTATACACGTCGTATTTGATGTTTTATCCTAACTGCGCATTCAACCTATTTCTGCATGCATATCCCTGCACCTTAATAGAAAAGATGATAACTTTGGCCTAATCCATGCGACCCATGCATCTTCATGACTTAATTTTGTTCTATCATTTCATATCTATTTGTCTAGCATGATTTTCATGTATTATTTGCTTTAGAATAGGCCTTGCATACCGTTTTAACTTTTGTCTGTAGCAGGAAGGAAACGGTCTCTTTGAGACTGCTATCTCCAGATAGCGACTGCCCGATAGACTGCTAATTGATGATAGCGGCCATGCCTTGATCGCTACATGTTTTCTATAGCCTGTTTATACATATATGTAATCCCTAGTATACTTGATAGTAATCGTGCTTTAGCCGTGTTATTTCTGGCACCCTCTCATGGTTAGAAGATTCATGATTTCTGCTAAGTCTGGTTTCACGTTAGTATGTTTTAACTTTATTTTCATATATGTTAATTTCATGTCAAAATCATATACTCTTGTATTAAAGTAATATTTCATATGCTTTATGGACTTGTTTCATGGATGATTTGATCGCTGTTTCTATACGTTTCACTCTCATCTTGAGTCTTTCTTCAGTACATGGCACGTATTCTGGTACAATGTCATTAGTTACGCTTGCACTTATAGGCACACTCTCTTAGACTTGTGATCCTCTCCGTTGGATATTCATTCCACCGGACTAGGTGATTTTGTTTCCAGGCCTCCGTAAGTCTCCGTGAGCTTGAGATTCCTACTAGGACGCCGAGCTAGTTGTACCATAAAAGCCCAATGGATTAGAAAGCACATATCATACCGACGTTTTTCTGAACCCTAGCTAGTTGCGGCCATCAGGAGTCTGCCACTATCAAGTAGCAGCCCTCCCGTGACCGTTTTCTGCCAGACTGATCCCTGCGTCGACTCTTTTACACTCTGGCGTCGACTTTGTCTAGTGACGGTCCTGACCAAACCGTTACTTCATAATAACGGTCCTTTCATGACCGTCTCTTCAAGAAACGGCCCAGGCATGACCGTTTTCTATTTCAAGTGTTCTTAACTCGAGGTTTGACCCATGGGTTGATTTTCCTATATTCCCAGATGGTCTATTGATTATCCAGAACCTAACACCTTACTAAATAAATTATTAATGAAGTATGGAAACTATTAAATGTACCGTTATGCTGCCGGATTCCTCCCGTAGCATGACCTTATTCTTAATTCAACCTTGGAACTCTCATATTCATAATTGGTGCATTCTTACCTTGATGTTGTTATCATGAACTATAGTTTGAACTTGTTATTATCGGCCTACATTATTTATATTTCTCGTGGAAGTAGCTTGATTTATAACTTGAAGATGCAAGAGCGGGCACGGACAGTGTCCAAGGGCTCGACACTAGCCCCCTCGGCGGATGGCCGGAAACATACTATTATCCATAGGGTATGATGAACACTGGCGTCACATTGCGTCGGGAGTCCTTTTTTTATAGACGAGTGAAAACAACGAGACACATCATGAAATTATACATTATTGTTACATGACTTTCTAGTGCATAGCCTTTATAGTTATGAAAAGTACATTCTTGTTACATGCAAGTACATTCTTGTTACATGAAAGGCCACATTATATTCTTGCTAGATCATTCTCTCATTCTACATGAACTCTCTTATCTCTAGGACAATTGTGTTGTTACTTTGGTTTCATTAGTATGATTTATCGCATTTCTTTTATCTTACCTTCTAGAGTTAAAATGTTAATTACATAAACATTGCCTTCATGTTGATACGAAGATACCTACTGGGCAAGTGTGCTCATTCCCTACCTTTTCTATCCTTTTTAGGAAATTCTAGCTGGTCAAATTCGGACTATTCAAGTGGTGGATCCGATAGCGAATGATACACGAATGAAGCCGTAGATATGAGTCCTTACATTAAGACATGAGTCATTATGTGATTTTCTTTTACTGAGTCTAGTGATGCAAAGAGTCAAGAGTCAACATTATGTAACTTTTGATTATTATTCAATAAAAGTAAAGGTTTTGTCTAATTATTGTGCATTCATTCTCATGTGTGGATGTGGTAGCGCTCTGATTATATTGCTCGCTTCAGGCTTATCTTGCTGGCTGTTCATGTTCCCGAACATCTTCCACTTTACAAAATCTCAAGGCGTGACATGGCACTTTAAATCAACACATCTGTATTGATGTACAGATTCATACTGCCCTACTTAACTTCTGAAATATGGATGAGTATAAACCAAATCACTAATAACAAAATAAAAAGCAAAAGCAAAATCTGAAAATATGCAGTAGTGTCAGGCGACAAAAAGAAAAATAAGTTTTATTCTTACCGGCTGAAGACATGATGAGCTTCCTCCTCCTCCTCAACCTTCGTACACTTTGTATATGTAAATGGGATCAGAGGAACAAAATATAATTAGTGGGTTACAATGAAATAAATTATAAGTAGATGCAATTGTAAATCCAGCTATAACAACCCCCATTAAGTCTTCCTACAAAATTAGTAATGTAGTAAACTCAAAAAATCATGGATTGCCTTATGTAAACAAGAGTATCAGAAATAAATGAGAAAGAAAACCCAAGCAAATAGATCATCCAACATGAAAACAGGGTGAAAAATCAATCTACACACAAAATCATGGATTGCCTTATGTAAACAACACTTATCATGCATAAATGAGAAAGAAAACTCAAGCAAATAGATCATCCAGCATGAAAAAAAAGGGTGAGAAATCAATCTGCACACAAAATAATGGATTGCCTTATGTAAACAACACTATCAGAAATACATGTGAAAGAAAACCCAAGCAAATAGATTATCCAGCATGGAAAAAAGGGTGAAGAATCAATCTGCACACAAAATCCTGGATTGCCTGATGTAAACAACACAATCAGAAATAAATGTGAAAGAAAACCCAAGCAAATAGATCATCCAACATGAAATAAAGGGTGAAAAATGAATCTGCACCTAAAATCATGGATTGCCTTATGTAAACAACACTATCGGAAATAAATGTGAAAGAAAACTCAAGCAAACAGATCATCCAGCATGAAATAAAGAGTGAAAAATCAATCTTCACACATCCGATCATGGATTGCCTTACGTAAACAACACTATCAGAAATAAATGAGAAAAAAAACCCAAGAAAATTGATCGTCCAGCATGAAAAAAGGGTGAAAAATCAATCTGGACACATCTGATCGTCATATATAAACATATGTTATACAAGGGGTAAAAGGGTTTCTCTGAATGGTGGTCACGGATCAACGCCTAGATTGAGGTAGGAGTAGAATGTCCAATACCAGTGAATAAGTGGCTCGTTTGAGGCCACCGACGATGCAATGGATGCCGTCGAACCCACCGGTGAAGGAGCTTGCACAGAGGAAGGAAGGCAGGCAACCTCATCTCCACAGCTGTTTGCAACCATTGCTAGACTTCTTGTAGAGGAACCCTGCTTAAGGTGGGATGTAGTGGCATACCTGCAGCATCGTCGCGTCTCGTCTCATAGAAGGACGCCTCGACATTGTCGCGTCTCGTCAGGGCAGGAACCGTAGTCGTCACTACGCAGGGAGGCCGGGCTACAGCAGTCGACGTTGTGTCCTCTCACTTGCAACACATAGTAACCGTAGCTGATGGGAGGCATCTGTGAGAGGGAGCAACTGATGAGTGCCACCCCTGAACCCTAGCCGTAGGGTAGATGCCGTGAGAGGCAGATGCAAAGGGGAAAGGCAGATGCGAAAGGGAAATGACTCCATTTGCCCCTCTTCCCATCGGCCAACCCTACCCCGCTATCGTATTCGACCTCCCAATGTGAATTGGTTGTTCGTGTGACCAGCACCCAATCCCGGCTATCGATCGGCCTATTCGAACCCCGTTATCAAAGGTAAATCGGGATGCGCCGCCAGAATACATGTGCTTATTCTCACCCTGCCCCATTATCAAAGGGGGCCTATAAGTTTCGTACGCAAGTGAACAGTAACCGCGAGCAAAATGTCCATGGATGTCTGGTGGGTGGAGGTGGCGAGTTACTACTCTTGCGATGGCGGTGCTGGTCTTGCTGCTGATGCAGCGGTGCTACGGCGAGCTATTGCCGTGGAGAGAAGGGAATGACGTGCGGTGCAGCTGCTCCTGCCACTGCTGTGGTGCGCTGCCACTGCCGGGTGTTAGGAAGAAGGGGATGGGGAAGGGCGCGGCGCGGTTGGAGGGAGTGAGGAAGAGGGTGGTGGAGAGGGGGAAGAAGAAGGGCAAAAAAGGAAACCATATGATGACCAACAAATCCGGTGGAGAGGGGGAAAGGCACGACACGGCTGTTTCACTCACCTTTCTCAATCCTTCACTGGTATTAAAGAGGTCGATCCGCCATCATCCTGCTCCATTGCTGTTATGCTGCAGATCTCGACTCCCTCCCCATTTTACAAAACCAGCCGCCCAGCCAACCTCGCCCACCGTCGATCGCCGCCACGGGTGCTTCCTCAACTGGATCACACTTGCCTGCCACACCCATCTCCGCCAGTAGGCCTCGACCCGCTACGTCACTGCGTGTTGCTTCCGGCCACCCCTGCTGCTACCTTCGAACAAATTGCCCATCGCCAGTACACCTGCGCCGCTCGAGGGCCTCGCCCCACTACTCGCCGTCGCCAGTCAACCATGTTGCGATCTTCAGAAACTTGACAAACTGAATGGAATCAATTATGATATGTGGCACCGGAAAATAAGATATGCACTTATTCATGACAATATAGAATATGTCATTGACACTAATACCGTAAAAATTAATGAAACATCTAACGAATTGAAAAAGGGAAAACATGAGCAATAATTGATAGATGACAAAAAGGCTAAGAGCCTAATGCAACTGTTCATGAAGGATATTTGATTAAAATTTTAAAAACTTATAAGACCTCCAATGAGCTATGGAAAATAATTAAGGAGAAGTATGACACCAAAACTAAGGTGAATATTCAACTCCTATTGCATTATTACAATACGTGTAAGATGCAGGAAGGTAATAACGTAGTAGAGCATGTAAATAAAATGATTGTCATGGCTAAGGAGTTATTTACTATTGAAACTAAAATTCTAGAGAAGATGTAGGTGGTAACTATATTGAATAATTTGCCAGCATCAGTAGATATGGCTGCCACAACATCAAGAATGAGCGGTTCCACTCTAAGTATCACGTACTTGCCAGCTAAATTAGTAATTGAGCAAGACATAGTGGCCAAGAGAAGAGAACTAGAGATGAACTTGCAGGAGGCCAATGCTGTACACAAGAAGCCCAAAGACTATAATCACCAGCTTGGAGCATAAAAGTCCTAGTTCAAGGTCAGCAAGTTCCAAGGAAAAAGAAAGAAGACTCCTCGTAGTGCTTACTACACTTGTAGGAAGTTTGACAACTTCAAGATAAGCTATCCCCAAAGGCAAGGGAATGAGCTTGGAAACAAACACCTAGAAACTAGAGGAGCTAAAAAGAGGAAATTCATCGGCGTCACAAAATGAAACACCGCGACGACCGATTCAAATGAATAGTGGGTCAATTCTGTTAGGTGCAAGGCCGAGATCTAGAGGGGGGTGAATAGTCCCCCTTTCAAAATTTATGCTCGAATTAAAAATTCAAACCAAATCAAATTAAACTACATAGAAATGAATGATAGATCGCAAAGCTCTCTGACAGAATGGATGCTTCAAATAGAACTGATATCGAACACTATGCACGCTTCTACCAGACACAAGGTCAAACACTTAGTGTGAGCGTCGTCACTTGACGTTTGTTTAAACGAAAGGTGTGTAATTAAAGAGTGCTGGTGAAAGATGGAGATGTGAACTAACACTTGAAAAGAGGGAGCACGTGGTGCTCTAAGTGATCGTGATCGCCAGAGGAAGTGAAACTCCTCAAATGGAAGAACAAGGGATCGCGTATGGTACCTGTGAGAGGGGAGATGTGGTGTCCTTTGCTTCCTCTTCAATTGGCCGGCCAATCGAAGAGGGTTCCTTCTATATTGATTACCCTGAAACACCAAAACAAATAAGGAAAGAGAGACACAGAATTAGTCTGATGAATAGTGTAGCAGCTGCTCAAATGGATAACAAAACATGCAATAGGCGTAGGAACACACCTATGTGTGTTTTAAACCCCTTAAGTGTTAAGGGTGGGGTTCATGCATGAAATGACTAGTGCAAGTGCTGTGGTGATCTGGCGATGCCAGCATGTGTACTGTGAGAATGAATCCAACGATGTTGGATATGGGTGAGTAGTGCACGGGAAGGATGGAAAAATGCAAATAATGAGTGCAAATAATGAAAGGGTGAGAGAGAAGAACGGAGGGATCCCCTCCACTGGGCGACGTTGCGGAGGAAGAGTCTCCTGGCTTGAAGAGATGGAGGAAGAAATCTTCTGGCAGGGAGAAGTGGTGGAAATCACAACTAACGAATGTTATTCTGACTCCCTGCCCAAATGCCCCCGTATGTTCCCTGTATTTCTCTCTGATGCCTCCTCTGATCTCCCTCTCTCTCTGCACCCACCGATTCTTCTTCCTTTTCTTCTTCTTTTTTTTCTCTCTCCCCCTCTCACTGCTGTGGGAGCGCTCAAAAGAGAAGGTATTTATATGGGAGAAATTCCTTCATTGGGAAGGGATTAAAACAAGGAAGGATTCCTTTCCAGAAAAATGGCAGGGATCAAGAAATGGCAACAGTCACCCGGGGAAGGAGATCTTCGGCCGATAGAAATGGAATGGGAAATAGCGTCATCCGTGATAGCCGCTATTTGAAATAGCGTCTACCAAAACGGACGCAAATTCTTGGGACAAATTTAGCAATATTAAGACTTTCTAAAATAAATAACGTCTTCCATAGCAGGCGGTAATTAAATGGCGTCTCCAAAGGAGGTCGCTCATTCTTAATCAAAATATAGCAATTTGTTAAATTAAAAACTAATTAGCGTCTGCCATGGAAGTCGCTATTTATCGAAATTGCTATTAAATACCCCAAGAAATAGCGTCCTTTAAGGAAGGCACTAAGTTCAAATAGCGTCCACGTGGGAAGACGCAGATTTCACAAATTACCCAAGAACGAGAAATACCCATCTCATTCAGTTCTAAAGTAGAATCCACTTGGGGCATTACATGGTGACATAAGATTTACTAAGGCTAATATTAAATTTAGCGTGTCTACAGCTGCCCCGCCTTGACGTCTACTTTGCAAGGGAGCGACACGGAATGGAGTGTAGTGGAAATGAAAAGTAGTGGAGTGGCGTGGACTGAAAAGTGGGTGTCAAGGTGTGATGTGACATGCTTATGACACTAACTTTTAGGAATCTTTTCATGGGCCCAGAATGAAACAACCTTGGATGATTACGAGAAAGGATCAGTTGGATGAAATTAAACTAAGCAAAATGTGCACATAGTGCACAAAGGACACCATTGGAGAGCGATTACCAGCAAATGTGGACGTACTACAACTAAGGTGGAAGAAAAAAAACTAAGAAGTTAGGATAGGAGTTCGATCAACGATGCTTCCAAGGAACCAGCCTCAATAGCTTCAAAAGAACTTGGTACTCGATCCAGAGTGGAATATATCATGTCGACATCAATTGAAGGCGAGTGGATTCCAATAAGACTTGAACAAGGGAATATTTTCTAGCAATCGAGCTCAAAGCCCTACATGATGCATGCTGGGCTAAAAGAGAAATTTGAAATCAAACTAAGAATAGAAAATAATCAAGGATAATATTGCTAAACCATCCAGACTTAGTCAAGAATCTAGATCTCTAAATTGACACTGAGTCGAAGCTCGTTTATCCACGCATCAACCTAGAAACTGGAACCATTGTCCCAAGTCTTGGGTGACTCAACGGCATATCCGTGTGATCAAGACTCTCCTGGAATCATCATTATTTTTGGTGAAGGGGAACTCAAATTCCAGGTTCATCCAAACCACAAGGTCCTTGACGTGCTATAGTAATGTAGATACCATATAGTAAAATGCATACAGTGATGGGGTGGTGTTACCCAAGATGTCACGCCCCGACGCGGAATATCGGGACGTACAGTCGGGAACGAGCTGGCAAGAGAGAGATCTATCTAAAATAATACACAATGCTACAAGATGGAAATACTGAATGATCATTAACCAACCACAACTGATACAATAACCTCAAATTCAACTTAATACCACTGGAATTACAACCACTAAAACTCAATAACATAACTGAAACTACATGCTCTCCAAAACACAACTAAAAGTAAGATAACACACTGCTAACACACTAGAACTGATACACTCATGACATCACTCCTGGCCTTCCCCGTCGGTAAGCGCGTCACCTGAAAAGCCTAGAAAGGGGGGAAAACACAACTATGAGCTGACGCTCAGTAGGAAATAACAGGCAATTTACGTGATTAACAAGTTAATTATATTTTCATATGCAATACTAAGAAAGAAATAAATGACGATAACGATATAATGAAACAACGTAATAACAAGATCTTGCAAGGTCAAGAAATATGTGATGTCAAGAATTAACAAGATAACAAGTACAAGAATTTACAACAGGAGATATAACAAGAGACAGTAGTAAAGAATTGGCCACAAGTAAGTAATATCAATTCATTCGCGATCAAGTAACAAGTAACAAGTAACAAGTAACAAGAGATGTTTGTCATAGATGCAACAAGCAAGCAAGTATTTCGGTGTAATGTCCCACCATGTCATTAGCATCCCATGGGCTCAGTAATTTTTCGGGCGCTCTCCCCAGGACCAGACCGGGCCCTTATGATGCGATGTCATTTATTTTTATGGGCCCAAAGTCCCACACGTCCAGACATTCAGTCAAATTTAATGGCCAATTAATCAGAGGAATTTCTGTCAAGAGTATGAGTTTTTAAGGACTAACATGTTCTTGAATTCCAGACAAAAACTCGGTTGATACGGTCACCTCGGTGCCGCTTTACAAGAACTGGACCAAAACTCGGTCCACGGGGTCAAGAAAGAACGGCTGACAGTATACCATTCAAGTGTGTAAGTAATCCATTCTACTGGAGTAATAGGGACTAAAACAGCAACTTAACAATCAATTTAATCCTAATTACCAAGTTAATATATCAAGGATTATCCATTATCATTTGCATTAAACCAATTTACCAAAGGATGATTCAAGATGATAAGGTAAAGGAACAAGCTCGTACAGGAATGAAATAGCATGTATTAACAGAGATTTAGTTTCAGCATTAACCACTAATTATGTGGGTTTCTATTTAACCATTGTATGAAGATGATAAATGGCATGTTTTTACACTACGTTTGCATGTAGGGACCAATGTAAATTGAAATCAAAGGGGTACATGAATAGGTTACTGGTTCTTCAAGAATATACTTTTCAGTTGGTCTAAGTTAAATGGGTCGATCGCCTAATGATCCGGATCGATACTCGGGTCGAAGAACGATAAAAACTGGGTTTCTGGTACACGGGTCGACCCCTGGGGTCGACCCCTGTAAAAATGGGGTCTGCCAGTGAGATGGGTCGACCCCTGGGGTCGACCCCCACAATTTCTGCAGAATGGGTCGACCCCTGGGGTCGACCCTCGGGCCTGCCAGGGCTTCCAAAAAATGGGTCGACCCCAGGGGTCGACCCCTGCAAGAACAAACACAGCTGTAACCTCCGGAAAACATATAAACTCACCCAATTAAGATCCAATTGAGTTGGGATCTTAACCACATGATCTAGGGTTATTAATATACATACTAGGGCCATAAAACAAGCGATTTGAAACACTAATTTCAAAAGAAATCAATTAAATCTTAACCTATTCTATGATGAACACATAAAAACCTAATTCTTGACATGTTTCTACTAAATCATGAAATTCTCTCAATATACATAACGAAATTTGGGGCTTCTTATGTCAAAAGAAAGCTAACTTGATGCTGAATCCAACCATATATGATAAGCTATATGTGGATCAAGTTATCTAACTCAAAATCAGCCCGCAATCAAGCTCTAACTCAAAGGGTCACAATATAAATCAAGTTCTAGACATGCTCTCACTAAAAATCGAAATTCTCCAAGCATGCTCAATTAAAATTGGGGCTTTCTACGTTAAATGAAAGCTAACAACATGCTGATTACATCATATAAGTTAATTAGAGTTTGGCCTGTTAAACCTACCTCAATCGAAGAGAGAACTTAAAACCTAAAATGAAGAACGAACTGGATCACCCTTCACAAAACCCACGATAGCTCTCTAGATACCTGATAAACATTGGGGCTTTCTGTCCCACTGGATAGATCCTGTCGAGAGGAACAAAATCATATATTCATGATCGAATTTTGGTTGAGAATTCCTACCTCAATTGAAGAAACAAAGAAGGAAGAAGGAAGCCGACGGCCTGTCGACACACCTCAACAAATCGAGCAAGATCTTCCTAGATCTGAAACTTCAGCAAACCCCACAGCCACCAAAAGAAACTAGACTCGAAGAGCTTTTTATCTATAGCTCACACAGCTTCTGGAGAGTTCTGAGCTGTGAGAAATCGACGGAACAAGAGACGTATTAAAAACGGCGCCGAAATGGTTGACTCAACCAAACTCGGCCGGTTGCACCTCCTAGGGTTAGGTTTGTGTCGAATTGATTGAGGGCTATTAATCCTTAGCTCATGGCCGTTCATTTGCCTCTGATTTGAGCTAATTTGGTTGTGTATTAAGCCTGAATTTTACGTTTTAAACTAAGGTTATGTAAGGGTTAAAAAGTGTGCACTTTTGGGCTTAATCTCCAATTAGATCTAACCACGGATTTATAATGGCTTAATGCCAGAAGACAAAGTTGTTGTCTACATCGACCTTAACATGTTTACTATTTTTATAGATTTTTATAAGGTAGTCGGATTTTCACTTATACTATTTCTAACGAATTAAATATTAATAAACCCAAAATTCAATGATTAATTCAATAAGAATTCAATTCTTAATTAATAAAAGCTTAATAAATATATTGGGCTCAATTAAATAATTCGGGGTCTTACACCCTCCCCTACTTAAAGGAATTTGGTCCTCCAAATTCACTGCACTAAAACTGAGAGTAGGGAATGAGATCGCTCACCTAGAATAAATCGGGATACCGCTTCCGCATAGTCTCTTCAGACTCCCATGTAGCTTCTTCGGTCCCACGCCGACTCCACTGAATCTTGACCATCGGTATCGAACGATTCCGGAGTTGCTGTTGCTTCCGGTCCAGAATCTTGACAGGTCTTTCCTCATAGGTCAACTCTTCCTTCAGTTGAAAATCCACTTGCTGAATGATATGAGTGGGGTCGTACACATATTTCCGTAACATAGACACATGGAAAACATTGTGTACGCCAGACAAATGCGGTGGTAAAGCCAGTCTGTATGCCACCTCTCCCACTCTATCTAGAATCTTGAATGGACCAATGTATCTCGGACTCAGCTTGCCATGAATGCCAAATCTTCGGATCCCTCTCGTCGGAGAGACCTTTAAGAACACATGCTCGCCAACCTGAAATTCTAATGCTCTTCTTCTATTGTCGGCATAACTCTTCTGTCTTGACTGGGCTACTTGTAATCGGTCTCGGATAATACGTATGTTCTGTGATGATTCTGAGACAAGATCCGGTCCAAGCCACTGTTTCTCACCTACCTCATCCCAACATAACGGAGAACGACAACTCCTACCATACAATGCTTCAAAAGGAGCCATCTGTATGCTGGACTGGTAACTGTTGTTGTAGGCGAATTCAATCAATGCCAAGTAATCACTCCAACTGCCTCCAAAATCAATCATGCATGCTCTAAGCATATCTTCCACTATCTGGTTGGTTCTTTCAGTCTGTCCATCGGTCTGCGGATGAAAAGCAGTACTGAAATTCAGACGAGTACCAAGAGACTCTTGCAGTCCCTTCCAGAAATGTGAAGTAAATCTGGGGTCTCGATCAGACACAATGCTGACTGGAATACCATGGAGTCTCACCACTTCCTTCAAATACAAAGCAGCCAATACATCAATCGTCCACTTGGACTTAATTGGTAAGAAATGAGCTGACTTTGTCAATCGGTCGATAATCACCCATATCGCATCAAATCCACCACGAGTCTTAGGTAGACCCATAATGAAATCCATGCTAATGCTCTCCCACTTCCATTGGGGTATGTCGAGTGGTTTCAGTTTCCCTACCGGTCTGAAATGTTCGGCCTTAACTTGTTGACATACCAAGCATCTACTCACAAAATCTGCAACTCCTCTTTTCATATTCGGCCACCAAAAGGATCTTTTCAAATCTCGGTACATCTTAGTGCCACCAGGATGAATAGTATATCTGGATCTATGAGCTTCCTCCAGAATCTTGTTCTTTATTGCGGCTTCGTCAGGTACACAAGTTCTGCCCTTGAATAATAATCTTCCATCATCGGCCAACATGAAGTCAGGTCTGCTGCTCAAGCTTCCCTTGATCTCTACCAACTCGGGATCATTATCTTGCAAGGACTTGATTTCCATCAACAATTCGGGCTTAAGTTGGATCTGAGCAATCATAACCCGATCATTGTCAATATTAAGATCCAGGCTGGACAATTGTTCCAGTAATCTCCATTCTTGTAACATGAGACTTGACAGTCTAGCTACCGGCTTCAGGCTTAATGCATCTGCCACAACATTACCCTTGCCAGGATGATACTCAATCGAGAAGTCGAAATCTTTCAAATACTCCAACCATCTGCGCTGCCGCATATTGAGTTCCTTCTGAGAAAATAAATATTTCAGACTCTTATGATCTGAAAACACCGTGAAGGTTTCTCCATACAAGTAGTGCCTCCAAATCTTCAAAGCAAACATGACTGCTGCCAGTTCTAAATCATGAACAGGATAATTCTCTTCGTGCTTCCTTAACTGCCTAGAAGAATAGGCAATCACCTTCCCATGCTGCATGAGCACACAGCCTAAGCCAATACCTGATGCATCAGTATATACGACAAATCCTCCTTCACCAGAAGGTAAAGCCAATACAGGTGCAGTAGTCAAACACTCCTTCAAAGTCTGAAAGCTTCGCTGACAATCTTCGGACCAATCAAACTTGTTCTCCTTGCGGGTTAATCTTGTCATAGGTACCGCAATCTTAGAGAAATCCTGGATAAATCTTCGATAATAGCCTGCCAGGCCTAGAAAACTTCTAACTTCTGTCACACTGGTAGGCTGTTCCCAATTCTCCACTGCCTCAACCTTCGAAGGATCAACAGAAATACCGTCCTTCGTAATGATATGTCCGAGAAAGGACACCTCTTGCAGCCAGAATTCACACTTACTAAACTTGGCATAAAGTTGATGATCTCTCAATAACTGCAATGCCATCCTCAGATGTTCAGCATGCTCCACTTCACTCTTGGAATAGATCAAGATGTCATCAATAAAGACCACGACCCATTGATCAAGATAGGGCCGAAATGCATTGTTCATCAACTGCATGAAAGCTGCTGGAGCATTCGTTAGACCAAAAGGTATAACGGCAAATTCAAAATGACCATACATGCTGCGGAAAGCTGATTTATAGATATCATCTTCCTTAATCCGCAACTGGTGATATCCAGATCGAAGATCGATCTTAGAGAAATATTAAGCTCCCGCTATCTGGTCAAATAACTCGTAAATCCTCGACAATGGATATTTGTTCTTGACAGTCTGCTGGTTTATTTGTCGATAATCAATGCACAACCTCATCGAACCATCTTTCTTCCTGACGAATAATACAGGGGCTTCCCACGGAGAAGTGTTAGGACGAATGAAGCCCTTCTCGAGTAATTCCATCAACTGCTGCTTCAATTCCCTCAGTTCCGCAGGAGACATACGATAAGGAGCCTTGAAAATAGGAGATGTGCCAGGAATACGATCAATAGAAAAGATAACTTTCCGCTCAGGCGGAAGTCCTGGTAGTCCCTCTGGAAAGACATCAGGAAAATCTCGGACAATAGGAATATCCTTGATCTCAATCTGCTGCTCAGGGGTTGCACAGACAAAGGCTAGAAAAGCCTCACATCCACATCTCATCAGCTTGTCAGCTCGAAGAGCCGAAATAAGTGACACAGAGTTGTGATGCTTAACACCCACAAAAGAAAGTCTCGGGTGCCTAGAAAAAGACACTGAGCTAGAACTACAGTGAACACTAGCCTCATATCGAGCCAACCAATCTGCTCCTAGGATTACATCATAATCCTTCATGTCCATGCAGACTAAATCTGCTGGTAAGTTCTGTTCACCAATCATAACCGTACTAGAGGGATAGAAATACTGGATTGCTGATCTAGTACCAATAGGGGTTGATATTTCTAACGGAGAATTCATCAAAACAGGTTCCACAGCTAAAGACTTAGCAAATCTCCGAGAAATAAAGGAAAGTGTTGCACCAGTATCTAAAAGAACAAATGCTGGCTTGTCGAGTATAATAAGTGTACCTTCGACGAGTCCACCATCCTCGGTTATTCCCGCTTCCTCAGCATGTAGAGCTTGGAGCTTGCCTTGTGGTTTCTTGAAGACTTGCGGTTTTGCTGGGGTAGCTTGCTCAGACATACGAGGGCAATCAGAGATACGGTGCTCCTGGCTTCCACATCGTAGGCATGCGCCTAGCTTGCGCCAGCAATCCTCCACCCTGTGGCCAGGATTATTACAAAACTTGCAAACGCCCATGTATGGAATAATAGGGCCAGGCTTCTTATCTTCATGCTTCGACATCTTTCCCTTCCATGATCCTGCTCCGGTCCACGAACTCGACCCACTCGCGGGCCTCTTCTTGATATACCCGGGTTTGACACTCCCGAAACCCATAGGTCGTTCCTTCTTCATGCCTGTGCCACGGATCCTCTCCGTCATCTCAAGAGTATCCTCCAGAACTTGTGCTGTCCTTACCATCTCGGAATAAGTGGAAATCTCCAACGGTGCCAGTTGATTAATATAATGTAGCTTCAGACCATTGAGAAAACGCTTCGCCTTCATTTTCTCGGTGGAAATAAGATGTGTAGCATAACGAGAAAGCCGTGCAAATTGAGCCTCATACTCTGCCACGGACAACCCTCGCTATTTCAGGGCCGCGAACTCCGTCACTTTCTTCTCTTGCACTCTATCAGAAAAATACTTGTTGTTAAAGAATTCCTCGAACTCTTCCCACGTAACCTACCGGTCACCGAGAGTCGCCTTGATAGAATCCCACCAAGTACGTGCATCACATTCCAGTTGAAATGTGGACAAAAGGACACGCTCCTGGTTGGTGCATTGCATAACTTCGAAGATCCTCCCCATTTCATCTAGCCAGTGCTCGGCTTGGTCGGGGTCGGTCGAACCCGCGAATCTTGGCGGATTCATTCCTCGGAAGTTCTGGTATAGATCACCGGTGCCATGATTTGCAGCTCCTGCTTGAGCCACTTGCTGAAGGGCCTGAGTAAGGCCTTGAACCGTGCACTGCAGGTTCCTCCATTCAGCGCGATCCGCTGCCATCTACACGAG
The DNA here is from genome assembly GCA_022559845.1 of Amorphophallus konjac. Taxonomy (NCBI): domain Eukaryota; kingdom Viridiplantae; phylum Streptophyta; class Magnoliopsida; order Alismatales; family Araceae; genus Amorphophallus; species Amorphophallus konjac. Next base: position 189,915,308 of record CM040117.1, read on the forward strand.
AAATAGATTACTTAGGTTCAATCAAGATAGATAATTACATGATTAAGAAATGAACTTAACCCAAGTTTCTACCCATTCTCACCAGGTCAAGTCCTAGACTTTAACAGGATTAGGGATCTAATGCACCTAGACACAACCAAAAACTCGGTACCTGGCGGAGATAATCGATCCGAAGACCACTCGCGCAAGTATGCGACCTTCCCGATAGGCGTAGCCTAACGTTCGGACAGCACCTTTTGATATACCGATTATTGGGATGCAATGCGAGAAAACCTAAACTTAGGAAACCTAGGAATGTGAAACCTAGGGCTCTGATACCAACTAAACTGTCACGCCCCGACGCGGAATATCGGGACGTACAGTCGGGAACGAGCTGGCAAGAGAGAGATCTATCTAAAATAATACACAATGCTACAAGATGGAAATACTGAATGATCATTAACCAACCACAACTGATAAAATAACCTCAAATTCAACTTAATACCACTGGAATTACAACCACTAAAACTCAATAACATAACTGAAACTACATGCTCTCCAAAACACAACTAAAAGTAAGATAACACACTGCTAACACACTAGAACTGATACACTCATGACATCACTCCTGCCCTTCCCCGTCGGTAAGCGCGTCACCTGAAAAGCCTGGAAAGGGGAGAAAACACAACTATGAGATGACGCTCAGTAGGAAATAACAGGCAATTTACGTGATTAACAAGTTAATTACATTTTCATATGCAATACTAAGAAAGGAATAAATGACGATAACGATATAATGAAACAACGTAATAACAAGATCTTGCAAGGTCAAGAAATATGTGATGTCAAGAATTAACAAGATAACAAGTACAAGAATTTACAACAGGAGATATAACAAGAGACAGTAGTAAAGAATTGGCCACAAGTAAGTAATATCAATTCATTCGCGATCAAGTAACAAGTAACAAGTAACAAGAGATGTCTGTCATAGACGCAACAAGCAAGCAAGTATTTCGGTGTAATGCCCCACCATGTCATTAGCATCCCATGGGCTCAGTAATTTTTCGGGCGCTCTCCCCAAGACCAGACCGGGCCCTTATGATGCGATGGCATTTATTTTTATGGGCCCAAAGTCCCACACGTCCAGACATTCAGTCAAATTTAATGGCCAATTAATCAGAGGAATTTCTGTCAAGAGTATGAGTTTTTAAGGACTAACATGTCCTTGAATTCCAGACAAAAACTTGGTTGATACGGTCACCTCGGTGCCGCTTTACAAGAACTGGACCAAAACTCGGTCCACGGGGTCAAGAAAGAACGGCTGACAGTATACCGTTCAAGTGTGTAAGTAATCCATTCTACTGGAGTAATAGGGACTAAAACAGCAACTTAACAATCAATTTAATCCTAATTACCAAGTTAATATATCAAGGATTATCCATTATCATTTGCATTAAACCAATTTGCCAAAGGATGATTCAAGATGATAAGGTAAAGGAACAAGCTCGTACAGGAATGAAATAGCATGCATTAACAGAGATTTAGTTTCACCATAACCACTAATTATGTGGGTTTCTATTTAACCATTGTATGAAGATGATAAATGGCATGTTTTTACACTACGTTTACATGTAGGGACCAATATAAATTGAAATCAAAGGGGTACATGAATAGGTTACTGGTTCTTCAAGAATATACTTTTCAATTGGTCTAAGTTAAATGGGTCGATCCCCTAATGATCCGGATCGATCCTCGGGTCAAAGAACGACAAAAACTGGGTTTTTGTTACACGGGTCGACCCCTGGGGTCGACCCCTGTAAAAATGGGGTCTGCCAGTGAGATGGGTCGACCCCCACAATTTCTGTAGAATGGGTCGACCCCTGGGGTCGACCCCCACACTCTGGCTGTATGGGTCGACCCCAGGGGTTGACCCTTGCTGGGTGCTGGATGGGTCGACCCCTGGGGTCGACCCTCGGGCCTGCCAGGGATTCCAGAAAACGGGTCGACCCCAGGGGTCGACCCCTACAAGAACAAACACGGCTGTAACCTCCGGAAAACATATAAACTCACCCAATTGAGATCCAATTGAGTTGGGATCTTAACCACATGATCTAGGGTTATTAATATACATACTATGGTCATAAAACAAGTGATTTGAAACACTAATTTCAACAGAAATCAATTAAATCTTAACCTATTCTATGATTGTCACGCCCCGAGCGCGGAAGATACCCGGAGATGCGCGACGTGTCTATATCAATCATGTCAATCAGAGTGGTCGTGTATTCGACACAAAGACAGAGATGCGTAAAATAGCAAGATAACCCAATCCTTTATTTCATAATGGATAGACTATTACAAATCTAATACTCTGTTTACTAAAAAGGAAAAGAATACAGATTTGACTCAAGAAACTATAGAAAAGACTAGATGACACTTGGAGAATCTCTATCTCTTTCACTCTTGATCATTCCCATCCGATTGACTTCCATCGTCGTTGGACTTACCTGAAAAGTAAAAAGGGACAAACGGAATGAGCGAACGCTCAGTAGGAAATTATATCTCAAGTACTAGCAAGGGGTTTAAGTAATTACATTTTCATGAATGCAATAAAGCTATGCATGCCCGCATGAAACGACAAGATAGAGAAAATGTAATATCAAAGAAATAAGATGAACTTAATCATGGACTTCCAACAAGATGACCAGTATATTCAAGGTATTCAAGCAAGCACGTTTAACAAGTCATGTCAAGAACTTTGGCTATCATGTATCAAGCAAGTAAATTACCCTTTTTCGGGCCACGCATTTCATGTAAAGTCAAGTACGATTCAAGTACAAGATGTGTGTGGAATGTCCAATCAAGCAAGTCAAGTACTCGGTATAATGCCAGATACCTTATCATTTTAACTCCCATGGGCACAAGTACTTTCGGGTGCTCCTCCCAGGACCAGATCGGGCCCTATATGCGCAGGCATTTATCATATATTTTTGACATCCACTCTTGTTTATATAGCCAATATAGAATTTCAATATTCAAGCTTGTAGACATGTATGACAACTTTGACAGAATAGAGTCCAAAAATATGACAAAGGACATAAATTGGCGATAATAACGGTATAATCACGATGTCGATAAAACTAGGTGGAATATGGTTCCCTTAACTTAGGTACCATGACAAATCAATATGGACATTCTTTATATAGAATTGAGGTCCACATGAACATTCGATCAAGCAAGATACCCTCATTCTTATCATAGAATTGGGGTTTACAAGAACGACGCGATATGGCATGATATCATCATCCCATCAAGAATTTCTTATGATATACTCTTTGTATAATCATAAGGGCCGGTATACCATGTTTCTTTAGATTGACATGGCAAGGATCGTGTAATGGGTTTTTAGGGTACAACCAGCTCAGTCGGCCTTGAGGGAATCCAAGGCTACGAGGAGTCTTACGGAGGTCTCTATGACTAACTCGCTAGTCCAAAGGAACGGAATGTCCAAAGGAGAGCTTGTATGTCAATGAGAATTGAGTGTGATCGATAAAACACCGTGAAAAGTGGGACTATACTCACGGAGTGGAGAATAGTGCCGATATATATGTATATGTATAATATATAAACCATCGGTTAGCAAATCAGAGGAAAAATCAGTTTACAGTAAAATAACGACTTAGGTCAAGTCGTTTCTCAATTAATTAATGCCTAACAGAAGGGCGTTTACACATGCTCCGTTTTGCAGAATTTTTAATAATTCAATAATTTATTTAAAACGCGCCTTCGGCAGGGGCGTTTCTTCAAGAGTTGACGACTACAGTAGCAGGCGTCTTTTTATTTACAATATTTTTCAGAACATATTTATTTTCAGAAATTATCAAAAATGCGCCCTTGTCAGGGGCGTTAATCATTAAATTCTTATTTTCATAGAATATATATTCTAGGATTTTAACAGATACGCGCCCTAGTAAGGGGCGTTTATTTTTAATTCACGCCCTATGATGGGGCGTTTACATATGGAAAACGACCTAGTCTAGGTCGTGAATTCAAGAGATACCATGAATTTTCATGGGCAGTAATAATTTCAGGATAATAGAATTCATGGAGAACGAATGTATGGTCATGACAATAAAATTAGCAAGTTTGAAGACATGTGATCATGCATTATTGTAGGATCATTATTTCATAGATACTCAATTCTTAACATGGGTGATTAATGATTAAATGAAATTAACGCCTGTGTGCAGGGCGTCAAATCCAAAATTTGACGACCTTGGCAGGGTCGTGACTTGTAAAGTAGCGCCCTAGTCTGGGGCGTGTATTTCATAGTCACGCCCTTGCTAAGGACGTTTCTTTCCAGAAATTAACAGAAAGTCGTTCAGAAACTATAGTAAACCAAACCATGTACATGCATGATAATTATTGTACTGTATCAATTTAGTTTGGGCTACAGTGACTTGAGAAAATCCTACCTTATGAGGATTATCTGATGGAGAAACGTGAAGATCTGGTTGAGAATACTAGACTCTGAAGCTTCTAACAGTAGCAAATAGCAGCAGGCAGGGCTTGACGGAGGATGGAGTTGTTCTGTCAAAGAACCTTTGTTCTTCGGTAGATCACTAGAACTTTCCTACAGGGGAATATGAAGAGATGTTAGAAATTTCTTTATAATGCTTGGCTGAAGATGGAAGATAGAAGAACTTACCCTTGTTCTCCACGAAGTCCAGGCTTCTTCAACCTGTAAGAAGAGAAGGAGATGAAGAACGTTAGTTCTTCATATACTTGAAACAGAAGAAAGGAAAGAAGAACAGTTCTGTTCTTCACTTACCGTCGCAGAGGCTTGGATCAAATAGGTTTAGGGTTTGTCAAACGAGAGATTTTATAGGATTTTGGGAATCCTGACAATAGTTAGTGTTTGATTGGAAGTAATATTTCCAAGATTGAGTTATTACCACATTCGGACTCTTTCTCATAGTTATCACTTACCCTGGATAAGTTCTGGGTTCGAACGGTTCCGAATGGAATTAACGACTTTGGTAAGGGCGTGTATTCTTTAATTGACGCCTTGCATAAGGGCGTTTCGTGTTTTAAAACACGCCCAAGATAGGGGCGTTTATTTTACTTACCCATTTGGTCGCGTGAGAACTGACGACCGCAGGTGTGGGCGTCCTTTCTTTATTCACGCCATGGATAGAGGCGTTTCTTTATAAATTAACGCCTTAATAAGAGGCGTTATTTTTAATTTTGTTTTATTTCATCCAATTAACCCTATTCCTTTTATATATTACTTCTGTAATATATATGTTTTAATTCATTTCAATTATTCATTTATTAGGGTTGCTACAATGATGAACACATAAAAATCTAATTCTTGACATGCTTCTACTAAATCATGAAATTCTCTCAATATACATAACGAAATTTGGGGCTTCTTATGTCAAAAGAAAGCTAACTTGATGCTGAATCCAACCATATCTGATAATCTATATGTGGATCAAGGTATCTAACTCAAAATCAGCCCGCAATCAAGCTCTAACTCAAAGGGTCACAATATAAATAAAGTTCTAGACATGCTCTCACTAAAAATCAAAATTCTCCAAGCTTGCTCAATGAAAATTGGGGCTTTCTACGTTAAATGAAATCTAACAACATGATGATTACATACTATAAGTTAATTAGAGTTTGGCCTGTTAAACCTTCCTCAATCGAAGAGAGAACTTAAAACCTAAAATGAAGAACGAACTGGATCACCCTTCACAAAACCCACGATAGCTCTCTAGATACCTGATAAAAATTAGGGCTTTCAGTCCCACTGGATAGATCTCGTCGAGAGGAACAAAATCATATATTCATGATCGAATTTTGGTTGAGAATTCCTACCTCAATTGAAAAAACAAAGAAGGAAGAAGGAAGCCGACGGCCTGCCGACACACCTCCACAAATCGAGCAAGATCTTCCTAGATCTGAACTTTTAGCAAACCCCACAGCCACCAAAAGAAACTAGACTCGAAGAGCTTTCTATCTATAGCTCACACAGCTTCTGGAGAGTTTTGAGCTGTGAGAAATCGATGGAACAAGAGACGTGTTAAAAACGGCGCCGAAATGGTTGACTCAACCAAACTCGGCCGGCTGCGCCTCCTAGGGTTAGGTTTGTGTCGAATTGATTGAGGGCTATTAATCCTTAGCTCATGGCCATTCATTTGCCACTGATTTGAGCTAATTTGGTTGTGTATTAAGTCTGAATTTTGCGTTTTAAACTAAGGTTAGGTAATGGTTAAAAAGTGTGCACTTTTGGGCTTAATCTCCAATTAGATCTAATCACGGATTTATAATGGCTTAATGCCAGAAGACAAAGTTATTGTCTACATCGACCTTAACCTATTTACTATTTTTATGGATTTTTATAAGGTAGTCGGATTTTCACTTATACTATTTCTAACGAATTAAATATTAATAAACCGAAAATTCAATGATTAATTCAATAAGAATTCAATTCTTAATTGATAAAAGCTTAATAAATATATTGGGCTCAATTAAATAATTCGGGGTCTTACACAAGATGTTGCCTGAACGCCTCATAAATCTGTAGAACCTGTCTTCCTGCACTCACAAATGGTCAGACCAAAATCCACAAATTTTCAAGCGTAACAACTAGAAGCCAACAAAGCACTCATGATTAAATGGCATCAATGGTAATGGTCGCCAATTAAAATTAGCGTCGGAGATGACGAACGCGAATTCTTTATAAATTAAAATGCCGAATTCAAGCGAAATAAGAAATAGTGTCCGTGATGGAAGACACTTATTCCACAAATCAAAATAAGGAAATCAAGAAACGACGTCTGCAGGGGCAGATGCGCATTGAAAATGCATCCGAGATACCGGACGCGGATTCCCCGACAATTTGAAGTTTAGAAACCCTTCCCAGAAACAACTCCCAGAGCTCCCAGACCCTGCTATTTCCTAAGATTTCCCTATATAAATACTTTCCCTGTGAGAAAACCCAAATCTCTGCGATTTGAACCTTCAGAAGCTTTCTCCTTCATCCTACTACGCACGTGGATCCGCAACTCAACCTCTCTCAAGGGCTTCATTCCATCCTCCTCCATTCAGTACCTGTATTCATGGAACGCTTGACTCAACGCCAGGAGAAAACGCCCAGGATTGCTCTGCCCAGGATTAGTGAAATCAATGGCCATATTAGCATAATAATCCTCCTCAATCAGGTTAATTCTTGTCGTACTAACTTTTGTAGACACGCCAAAATTGATGCTATGTTGAGTAAATCTTATGTCACCATGTGACGCCCCAAAGCGGACTTCAATATTGGTTTAATATGAAGTTTTTCTATTTTTCATAAGTTAATTGTGATTTCTTGCCTTTTTTTGGAATTGACGCCTTAAGTAGGGGCGTCTTTTAAATTGACGGCATTGACAAGGGCGCTTCTTATAAAAATGGACGACTACCAATACGGGCGTCATTTTCTGGATTTACTGGAAATCACGGATCACAAATTAAATGAAAATTGAGGAATTGATGTCTCTCTTGAAGGCGTTGATTATTTGACGTCTGTATGACAGGCGTCAGTTCATCATTTTAAATAAGAAAAGATAATTGTTTCTATAATTAAATCCAGGAATTGACGACGTTATGAAAGTCATTATTTGAATTAACGCCTTTGGTTGTGTCGTCATTTTTAATTGACGCCCTTCAAGGGGTCGTCATTTTCAATTCTGTCTCCCTTTTGTCTCCTTCTTTCTCTTAACGATTCCTTCCCCGTTTTGAGCCTCCTGTTCGATTGGGAAGAGGGTTTCTTGATGGAGGATTATTACCTTATTTTAATCCTTGTTTAGTAAGGATTCTTGGCCCTATAAATACACCTCCTGGGTCTCTTCGCGCGAGGCATGAGAAGAAGAAGAAGGGAGAGAGCTGACAGAGAGGAGAGTGTTTTATTTGATTGCAGGTTGTTGTTTTCTCTTCTTCCAGGCGGATCCTGCTGCTTCCATGGCTAATTCTCCACCGTCTGCTGCAACCATCGCCTATTGAAGCCAACACTCTTTCTCCCTTTACTGCTGCACGCACAGCAGCAAGGAATCCTCTTCTTAGCTTGATTTAATTATTTTTATCAATAGCATATCATCATCATTGCATCTCTTTTTCTAGCTCTCTGTTAGAAATCTCATACCCCCTATATCTTGTTGCATTAGCATATTCATCCATATTTTCCAAACCTTGTTGCTCCTTTTAGGGGTTTTAAAAATCAAAACACACAAGGTGTGTTCATGCTCAATTCGATTGATTTCATATTCTTAGAACGTTGATACTACACCCTTTTGGCTAATCCATATCTTTGCTTGTTTTGTGTGTTCTTATAAGGTAATCAAAGCTAAAAAACCCCCCTTCATCGGCCGGTCGGTAGAAGGAGGAAGAAAGGATTCATAATCTCCCCCGTTAAACACAAGGTACATGCGATCATCTTCTTCTTTGAGGTAACCCCTCTGGCGATCACATTCGCCTTAGCATCCTACGCATGCTCCCATTCACCCCCTTATATTTTCCATATTATTATTCTTCTTTTTCATTAAGTGGGATTTTTCATAATCTACAAATTGGCGATCACGGTGGGACTTCTTGTGTTTTTAGTTTGATTACCCCTCCCATGTGCTCCACGTAGCACACTCCCTTCGGCGCCCTCGCGTGCCCCTCCCATTGACACCCTCGCGTGTCCCTCCATTGTGCTCCACGTAGCACCCTCCCACTGACATCCTCGCGTGTCCCTCCTTTGGTACCCTCGCGTACCCCTCCATTGTACTCCACGTAGCACCCTCCCATTGGCGCCCTCGGTGCCCCTCCTTTGACACCCTCGCGTGTCCCTCCCTTGTGCTCCACGTAGCACACTCCCCATTGTGCACCGCGTGCACACCTCCACTGATTAGCCTTTGTTTATGATTTCTGATTTCTGTCTGATTGCCAGGGCTGCCGGTTCTTTGAACTGAAATAACGCCGCCCTACCTGCTGCCGTCATTTTATAATTCACGCCTTGTACAGAGGCGTCATTTCGTCATAAAATGCCTTACAGCGAGGCGTCATTTGCATTGTTATTGCCGTTGCTCGATCACTGTGTATTTGTTTTGACGCCCCAATTCCCGGACGTCATTTGCTCATTGAACGCCTTAGATCAAGGCGTCATTTTCTTCAATATTGGTGGTTTGGTTATTTCCTGAATATTGTTTACAGTGCCTCACGCCCCTGCCCAGAGGTGTCATTTCCACTGTTCGTAGCAATTAGCGCCTGCAAGCCAGGCGCTTTTTATTCCTTTAGCGACCTGCCCTGGGTCGTCTTTTTGTTCTGTGCCCACAGAACTACTCATTCTGTCTGTTTACTTGACTGACTATATATCTGTTGTTTGATACTACCTGTTTGCATTCATCTCTGCATACGGTTTGGGAGACCTCCTCTCCCCACACTTTTTAGGAGTTACACCCCTCTTGGTAAAGGAAGGACCCTCCATTGAGCATTCCGTCTCTTTGGACCGAGAATTCCTAAGCCAAGCCTCCGTAAGTCCTCGCACCCGTGGATTCCCTCACGGACGCCAGGCAGGTTGTACCATTGAAGTACCCGGAGTATAGTTGGCCCATTCGTTGGAAAGGAGAGAGAAAAATCTAGAAACCCGGAGATTATACCCGAATTTTCAACCAGGATCCACCTTCAAAAGAGAGAACCCAATATTGAACTCAACATAATTTTCAAAAAAGATCTTAAAAGTTTGCGCTCATTACAACTTGTGTGTTTCTTTTGCTTGAGAAGGTGATATTCATTGATTATATCTCATTGCTAAAAATTTATTTCTTTCTCCTTAAGAATGAAATTGTGTTCAGGTAAAATTATAAATATGGGCAACTACGGGTACACTTATGATGGTTACGAGGAGGTCACTCTGACCCGTTCTATGAGATTCCTTCTCAGGATTCTGTTTATTATGAGGGAAACTATCATTCTTCTTCTAATCAGGTCCACATGGTGGATGCCACCACTACTGCTTTGGAGGTTGAGCCTTCTTCCGAGGCCCAACCGACTACTCAGAATACTCCCGGGGACACATCCCCTTCTTTAATTTTAATGAGTTTCTCAAAACTATTGCTCAGCGGGATGACTCCCAGCGTCAGGCAGCTCAAGCCGCCCTCCTAAAAGGAAAGTTCATCCCGTCATCTTCTAGCCCTCCCCAGGCTATGGGTGGCCACTCCGTTAATTCCCCCAACGACCCGGCGGTCGTCCCTAGGGTGCCCTCGCGCCCATCAACCCCTGTTATGACTATGCCGGCCCAACCAGCAAGTCACTCCGTTGCTAGGCCTCAACAACCTCATGTTTCCCAAATTTTAAGAAGGCCTATGACAAACCAACACTCTTTTCATCAGGCCCCAGCCGAGTCTGATAGCCATGCTCTGCTCCTCCAAAAGATGGCTAGTATGGAGGAACAGCTTAAGAGGGTCACTGCATCCAAGATTGCTCCCGAGATCATGCTTCCCCCTATGCCGGTTTTTCATCTACCACCGTCTGAAATGCCGAATTTTCGGCGGTATAATGGCACGGGCAACCCGAACATCCATTTGAAGGACTTTATGTATGAAGCATCATTTTGGCAAGATAATAAGAATTCGTTGGCTTATCTCTTTAGACGGTCTTTGGATGGCCCCGCACTAGAATGGTTTTATTCTCTGGAGCCGGCTGATGCCGACGATTTTGATATAGTTCAACGGAAGTTCATACAGAAGTATAAGGACCGTGTAGGTCCCTCCTTGTCTGTTACTGATTTAGTTGCTGAGAAGATGAAGCCCGAGGAGGACTTCGTCTCATTTGCTGATAGGTGGAGGGCCATGGCCGAGAAGCTAAAAGACACATTGTCGGAGACGGAACAAGTCAAGATGATAATATCAAACTCCACTCCGCAATTCCGTCATATTTTGGCCATGAATAAATTAAACACTATGGAGGAGCTCTATGAAAGCGCTAGATATATACAGACGCAAATGAAAGATTCGTCAATTATGGGCATGTTCGAGCCAAGGCCGAAGGTGATAAAGAGGAATGTCAACATTGGCAATACTGGTGCGACCACCGAAGGTACTATTACTAATGAGCAGGTTGGCGCGTTCGGCAATTCCACACCCTTCCGCCACCCTCCAAACCAAGGGCCGTCACCACAACAGCCCGCCTTCCAGAGTCAAGTCCACCAGCCAAATAACAACCCTCCCCAGACCTTACGGCCTCCTCCACCTCCTCAACAACAACCTCACTTTGCTCCACAAAATCAAATCCCACAATATCACCAAATGCCCCCACCGGCCAATTATGCATCACAACAATTTCAACAATCCAGAAGGCCATTGGGTCCTCGAAGGGCACAATACTCACCTCTACCTGAAAGCCTATTAGACATCTTTAATGCCCTCATGGCCGCCAACCTGCTCACATTGCCGAAGGAAAGAGCAATATGGCCGCAACATGTAGACACCTCCCGGTATTGCGTCTTCCACCGACAGCCGAGGCACAATATTGATCATTGCTTTCATTTCACAGATTACATACATGACATGAATGACCAAGGTGAGATTGACTGGGATAAGATGAGGAAAGTTATTGCTACTCCAAAGGCCCGAAGGCCTCCTCGGCAGCCATCGGCTCAACAGCATCAGCAGCACGGTCAACAACAACAAGCCTTCCAGCAACAAAAGGCTCCTGCACCCCAACCCAATATGGGGATTGTTAATAATCCGCTATCGGAGCACCCGGTTCCAAATCAACAAGTGAATCTTGTCACCTCAATCCATGAAGTGGAGAGAGGGCAAATTTGGCATAATGAAAATGCCTCTGTCGGGGCTATTAACCAAAATTCCAATCCACCACAACCACCGTCATTGTTAAGAAGGCACCATCCTATCCCTCCTTCCCAACCACAACGTCCCCTCATACGTTCTTCAGGGCCACTCACTGCAAACCCTATCCCTTCACGACCTCTTCTTTTATGCCAATCCACAAATTCTTCATCACACCAAAACCCTCCACCAAATAGACCTCCCCTTATCCGCCACTCGCCGACAGTCATCGCTCCTCCCGTTCCACCTCCAGCTACCACTACTATGATTCCAAGGCCCCTCCTTGTTACCCAATCCCCGTCACCACATTCTGATAACCCCCAGCCGGCGAAGCCTCTTATAAGAACCCCTCCTCTCACCATTCCTGCACCTACACCCAACACTACTCCCTCTATTTCCTCACCCTTTTACCCACTCCAAGCCTGACAGAGGCTCCAAGAACGATGGTACTCCGTAGCGGATGGATGTTTCACCGAGTGTTTCCCCAGCGGGAGCAGGAGCCAACACAAGAGCAAGGAGAACAAGAACAAGAGTCTACACCGGGCACAGAATATGATTTATTGAAGCATTTGGACAGAACACCGGCCCGTATTTCTATCTTGGAATTACTCAAGAGATCTACCACACATCAGTAAGCCTTGAAACAATATCTGCAAAGAGTAATGGTGAATGAAGATATTCCAGCCGAAAAAGTCACCACTGTTTTAAATCCAGCTAACAATCAGCCGGCCATCACTTTTTATGAACATGAATTGGCTCCGTAGCCAGCCAGGAAGTATGCACTGTGCATCCCCTTTGATATCAATAAGATAGCCGTGAAACAATGTTTGGTTGATACTGGGGCATCCATTAATGTTCTGCCGTCAAGCACTTTGAAAATGTGTGGTATTCCAGAAAGTCAGATCATGCCATCCATAATTACCGTCACTGCTTATGACAACACTAGAAAGCCGCCATTAGGAATGGTCACTTTAAAAGTTGCTTTGGGTCCAGTCTCGGTCACAGTAGATTTCCATATTCTGGATATGGACCCGACCTTTAATGGAATTTTGGGTCGCCCGTACATTCAAGAACTTGATGCTGTGCCTTCGACAAATCATCAATGTATAAAGTTTCCACACAAAGGGCGCATCATTAAAGTCACTAGCATGCCCATCTTACCGACCGAAGACATACATTCTGCAACATCAGTGCCTTCTATGTGGCCTTCTAATAGGCCTTTGCTTTCAGTTTTGGATGTTGCCGATCTGCGGCAAGATTTGATAAGATCATCCCCTACCACTCAAATGCTACCATAACCATCCACAAGCAAGAAGAAGAAGGGTTTGATGAATACCCTAGGATGGAACATTCTGATGAAAATGGGCTATAGAACTGGAAAAGGCCTGGGTGTCAATCACCAAGGGAAAGTCAAGCCTGTCAAGCCTCAAAAGATGACTCCCCGAGGTGGTCTAGGGTACAAAGCACCGAACAAGGATGAAAAAGAGCCGTGGGCCGTCATGACTTCCACTCTCAAAACGGACCGGCAACCTCTCACATGGACCCTACAAACACATTTTGTAACAGGGGGTATTCAAAATGATAATGAGCAGACAACGGTAATTACTTCCATGCTGGATGGCCAAGATGTGCATGCACGGCAGTTTGCTCGCCATATAGCACCGTTAGCCACATATAAAGCATTGGAGTCATTAAGGTCAGACAAGCGGAGAAAGATGGATGATCCTGAATGTGACTGGTATAGATGGTTCGACATGAATGATATCTCCATTGCCCTAAGTCGTCTCTTCATGCCGATTGATCCAGAATGGCCACCGTTGATTCATGAACTAATTGAGAAGCCGGCAGTAATTACAAATAAGAGGCAGCTTCTGAGTAACTATACAGATACTGGGGAGCCTAATGTGCTGTTTGAGGAGGGTTTCAATATAGACAGGCTGTGGGCCGGCCTTTTCTTTACCAAATCCATTCATCCAACGGCTGTTGTCCGTTTAATTGATCAAGTGTTTTTCTCAGATATTCCCAGACCGCCCGCGGTCTTAATAAAGTTTTCTCCAAATTCACTTCAAGTTTCTCTTCCGATCCCTCCATTGCTCCTCAAGCAATTTTGAAAACTTTCCATTACACCCCCGCGTGGGTCATCATTCACCCAATCCTTTGATGATCTGTCAATTTCAACACTCCACCCCATTTTACCCTCTCATTGCTTTCTCCTTGAAAACGAAAAAAAAACGCCAAAATTCAAACTTCCCAATCCATCTCCATTGAGGAGACCTCCTATCTGCTTCCTGAGTGTATCCCGATCCTGGGGCCGCTCTTCCCAGATTCATTAAGTGACCTCCCCTATCCCTCCGGTGAGGGGACTTCGTCTGTATCACCTCCTGTACCCGCTTTTCCTCTCCTCCTTCATTTTTATTGAATTCTAGTGATCAGGCGAGTTGTTCTTTCTCTTCTAGTGTTCAAAATCATGGGGTAGCTTCACATAAGAGATCCAAGGGTAAGCAGATTCCCCGTAGATTCTTGTTGGAGTTAGCTAGAAGATACCGGGCATGTTTAACGCTTCCCGAATTTTTGGAAAATCCAATTATCCTGCCAGAAATAGAATATGAGGATACCTGTGCTTTTGATGAGGGTTTTGGTTCTAATGAAATAATGAATGATGAAGACCCTATTGAAGAGGGGGATGAAGGTTATGAAGAATATGAGGACGAGGCTGATGCTTTTGCCAGTGGCATCAGCCTCAGTAGAAGAGCCTACCAAAGAAATAAATCTGGGTACAGAAGAAGACCCTAGGTTTGTCCTCATTAGTAAGAACTTGCCGCCATCCGAAGAGGAGGCGCTTATTTTGGTACTTCAAGAATACAAGGGCACGTTTGCGTGGAGTTATGAAGATATGCCTGGACTAGACCCTGCGCTCGTTGAACATCGACTTACACTTAAGCCAGGGTCCATTCCAATCAAGCAACGGTTGAGACGTTTCCACCCTAATATGGCATTAAAAATGAAAGAAGAGGTCGATAAGCTTCATAAGGCTAGGTTTGTTAGAGTTGTCCTCTATCCCAATTGGGTGGCTAACATTGTCCCAGTCATGAAGAAAGATGGAAAGGTTCGAATTTGTATAGACTTCCGGGACCTCAACCGCGCGTGTCCTAAAGACGACTTCCCCCTCCCTCATATTGATGTTTTGATTGACAACACGACAGGATATGAGACTCTCTCCTTTATGGATGGCTTTTCAGGTTATAATCAGATTCGCTTGGCTGAGGAGGATCAAGAGAAAACATCGTTTACTACACCATGGGGAACTTATTGCTATGTGGTCATGCCATTTGGACTTAAGAACGCTGGAGCCACCTATCAAAGGGCTATGATGGCTATTTTTCACGATATGATCCACATTTATATAGAGGTGTATGTTGACGACCTGGTAGTAAAATCAAGAACAAGGATTGAGCATCCCAGGGTTCTAACCAAAGTCTTGCAAAGGGCACGGGAGTATCAATTAAAAATGAACCCTAAGAAGTGCGTATTTGGTGTTTCATCAGGGAAGTTGCTTGGATTCATTGTAAGTAAGAGGGGTATTGAGATTGATCCCAATAAGGCGAAGGCCATAAGAGAAATGCCTCCTCCCAGGAATTTGAAGGAAGTTCGGGGATTAATCGGGAGGTTGCAATTTATTCGCCGATTTGTTTCCCAGCATTCACAAAGATGCAAGCCGTTCTACAAGCTTACCAAGCCGAGAGTCAAGTTTCTTTATGATGACAAGTGTCAGGCATCTTTTGACATATTGAAGGGTTATCTATCAAATCCTCATGTCCTGAGGCCGCCAGTTCCAGGCAAACCGCTTGTTCTTTATATTTCTATCCTGGATGACTCTGTAGGCGCTGTCCTAGCCCAAGTTGATGAAGAAGGAAAAGAGAGGGCAGCCTACTACTTGTCGAAACTTCTTAACCCCTGCGAGCAGAGGTACTCAGCCGTAGAGAAGACTTGTGCAGCTTTAGTCTGGGTAGTTCAGAAACTTAAGCATTATTTCTTAGCTCACGAGGTTCACCTCATTGCTCGTATGAATCCAATCAAGTTCCTTCTTGAAAAATCTGTTCCCACCGACCGATTGGCACGATGGCAAAGCTTCCTTTCTCAGTTCGACATCATCTACATTCAGCAAAAAGCGATTAAAGGCTATGCCATAGCAGAACATCTTGCTCATCATCCTCTCCCTAGATTTGACCCTGTTCGCTCAGAGTTTCCAGATGAGGAACTAATGTCCGTCAATCAGTCCAACTCAATGTGGACGTTACATTTTGATGGAGCTTTGAATTCAAAAGGGAAAGGGATTGGCGTTGTTCTTCTATCACCGGAGGGTATCACTATTCCACTCGCCTCTCAGCTTGCATTTCCAGTTACAAACAATATAGCTGAATATGAGGCTCTTCTGGCCGGACTGGAGGCCGCTAATCAACTCGATGTTACCCACTTGCGAATTGTAGGTGATAGTCAGCTTATTCTTCGCCAAGTGCTCTCCAAGTGTCGCACGCTCAATCCTAAACTCAAACCCTATCAGGAATTGACCTCTGCTTATACCAAGCTTTTCACTAGATTAACCTTTGTACATGTTCCTCGTGATCATAATATCTTGGCTGATGCTCTCGCTTCTCTTGCTTCTTCCTTGGCTTTCCCTCCCGAGAAGGATTCCCACTCCATCATTGTTCACAAGCGGCTCACTCCCGCTATTCAAGATCCCACTTTCCTTAGGATTAAGGAAGAGGTGCTTAGGAAGGTTGAGCAAGGCAGGATCATTGAGAATAAGGAGGTCATGCTATTGGACTTAGAGGAAGAATTGGACGATGAGGAAAAGCCGTGGTATTATGAAATTGCTAAGTATTGCCAGGATCAATCATATCCTGAAGAAGCCATGGCTGAAGAAAAGAGAGCCATTAGAAGGGTTGCCCAGCGATACACCCTAATTGGAGGTGTGCTTTACAGAAGAGGTCTCATTGGAGTTTTATTAAGATGCCTAAATGATGATGAATCTTGGAAAGTTGTGGAAGAGGCCCATTCGGGAGTGTGTGGTGGTCATGTCAATAGCCAGATGCTTGCTAAGAAGATCCTTAGGCTAGGTTTCTATTGGCCCACTCTAGAAGAGGATTATTCTATCTATGTTCGAAGGTGTGTTAAGTGCCAAGTGCACGCCGACAAAATTCATTATCCTACTTCTTCACTCCATCCTGTATCTTCCCCATGGCCTTTCTCCATGTGGGCTTTCGATATCATTGGACCTCTTGGTGATCCGACCCTCCTCACAAAACCAAAGTCATTCATACTGACGGCGACAGAATACTTCACCAAGTGGGCGGAAGCGGAAGCTTACGTGGAGATAAAAGTGTCAACCGTATGTATATTCATAATGAAGAATATCATCGTAAGGTTCGGCATCCCAAGTACCATCGTCACTGACAATGGACCCCAATTCATCTCTCAAGAACTCCAGGACCTCTGCAACAGGTATAACATTGCATTGCATCATTCATCTCCTTATTATCCGCAGGGCAATGGCCAAGCAGAGGCAAATAATAAAACTTTGATTAAAATTGTCAAGAAAACGTGTGAGGCTAACAAATTTGCCGATTGGCCAGAAAAATTGGTTGAAGCTCTTTGGGCCTATCGCACTTCCATTCGTACCCCTACTGGGCAAACACCCTTCGCCCTCACTTATGGAATGGAGGCGGTAGTTCCTTACGAGATTCTTATTCCTTCTCTGTGAGTACAATTGGACAAGGAATTCTCTATTGATGAGCATCGTGAATCCCTCCTTGCCCAGTTGGAACCCCTAGATGAGAAGTGTCTGGCCGCCGCCGAACATGCGCGTGTCTATCAAAACAGGCTTTCACGTTTTTATCAAAAGAAAGTGATTGAGAGAAAATTCAAAGTTGGTGAATTGGTAATTAAAAGAATCTTTGTAAAACCTAGTGGACCTCGTTCAAAACTCCAACCAAACTGGGAAGGCCCCTTTGCTATAAAAGATGTTTATCCTGGCAACACTTATAAATTGATTAATGCTGAAGGCGAAGAGCTAACCCATCTTTGGAATGGTCTCTATCTAAAGAAATACTATCCCTAAAAACAAGAAAAAACAAAAAAAAACAAAAAAAAAATAAACAAAAAATTTGGAGGCTGGTATGGTACATGGGCCACGAACCCGAAAAAATCAAAATCCTTAATTCATTCTTCAGTCTCGACGATTTAATTCCTTGGGTCAATTCGCACACACTACACGCTTTATTCTTAAACTCGAGCAGCCCGGAATTCGAGGAAAGTCCGACCCAAACTAAGAATGTAAAAGCCTTACCTATTCTCTTCCTTTCGGCTCACGAGAGGGAATACAAGTTAGGGGTTACCAACCAAGCCTGCCCGCCGCCCTAGTAGGTGGAAGTCAGGGCCCAAAAGGGAACAAAATGCTTAAAGCCCAAGTACAATTAGGTCTTTATCTGTTTAAGAAAAGAAGAAAAGAAAAGGAAGTTATGATAAAATAAAGCATGTCAAGAGGGCAAAGTCCCCGCAAGGAAAACCTTAGTCGTAAGCATGCATGAATAAGGGCAAAAAGAGCAACAAAATTTCCCTAAGCCAAAGATCGAATCCCAACAGGCATTAGGGCAGGGGAGGAGTGTGCCCCATTCTTGAAAACCTTTCGTGAGCTTCCTTAATCATTCTTCTTTTCTCCCTCCATGGTGGGTTGTGAACTCGAAGAATGGCGAAGGCCGACTAAGAAGGATGGGCTGCAAGAGAATATGAGTAAACGCCTAAGTACAAGTCACGTTGACTCTTTTGTTAAGTCTCTTGAGAAAGTCTAATGAATTTTTGATTATGATGGTTAAGGTTTCACAGCTCATACTATGCTTACCTCCAAAACAAAAAAATTTAAATCAAAATTCACACCTCTTAGAATAGGCATTCTTTTCAAAATTAACAACCCTATCGAAGGCGCCACTTTCAAAACGAAAATACAAATATATATATATATATATATATATATATATAAATAATAACAAAAAATCATAGAATTTCAAGCCCTTTGTTTCTCATATGCTTGGTTGCATCTTTTATTTCCAGTTAGCATTTGCCTGCTTGCATGGCGCATTTTATATCTATCATTTGCCTTCATTGATTAAAGGCTTGGCCCCTTGACCCATTATCAAGGTCACAGTTAAGACATCCCTTGCTCATTGAGCAAGGGGCCAAGTCGAACAGATGGATTAACCTGCTTGTTCAAGTGTGAGCTACAAGCGCAGGGCAAAAGTAAAAGGCGAGAAGGAAAAGAAGATACAAGTACACAACTGCACAAGTGCTCATGTAACAAAAATTTCAATCTCATATATATATATCACGAATATCTGAGTACAGGTGTGAGGGTGGAGGAGTACAAGTAAGTCTCTCAACTCTCGCCTCCACCCTCCTCTCTCCTACTCTCGGCCTCACTCTCGTCCTCCCGACGAGGTGCTGGTGGAGGGGGCATGGACCCCCGGGAAGTAGCTGGAGCTCGAGCCGGCTCCTCTGCCTCGCTCATCTGCTTGAGAGAGGAAACTGCCACAAAAGTAGAGCTGGTGAAGCTGTACCCTGCAACTCGCGCCCGCTCCCGACCTCGCTGAAGCCGCTCCTCGGTCGCTCGTAGCCGCTCCTGTGCAACGGCTAACTGGGCCCTTAAGGCTGTAAGCTCCCGATCACAAGCTGACCGCTCCTCACGGTCCCGGGCACGCTTCGCCTGGTGCTGCTCATGATCCCAGGCACGCTCTGCCTGGTACTGTTCGCGGTCCCAGACACGCTCCGCCTGGTGCTCCTCGCGCTCCCGAGCACGCTCTCTCCGCTCCATCTCGAGGGTGACTCGCAGCTCCGCCACGTCCTGAGGCAGCTCCTCTTGCCGCCTCAAGGCTCGCTCCAGCTCTGTGACCCGCTGCTCGCGGATCGCTAACTCTGTCCCGGCCAGGGCAGCCCGGGTATGTGCCGCCTGTAACTGTGAAGACTGCAAACATTCAAACAAATCATCAGTTCCACATTTAATGCAATAATTCAATAATTCATGCAATAATTCAACATACAATTGAAAATAAATAACTCACCTGGGTGGCCATCGCCCGCTGTCCCTCCTCGATGCAAGTAAGAGCGGCCCAGAGCTCCTCGGTCTGTAAGAAACGATTTTCATGAGTATATCACATAAATAATTTAATGCAAAATTGAGTTTGAGTTTAATGGCGTACCCGTGTGGCGAGGGCGCGCTCTGCCGCCTTGGCCCGTGTCACTGCTCCTGCTAGCTGCTCTGCTAGTGCAGTCGCCTCTACACTAGGCCCTCTCGAGCTAGAGGCCTCTCCCGTCTCTCTCGCTACTGCTGCTGCCTGCTGGGCACGCTATATTAATTAAGATTTTCAGTGGCTAATCATCAATATTTTTTTTTTTGCATATAGGAATAAATTAAACACTCACCAGGATCTCAAGGTCTGCCCGGGTGGCAGCCAACTGGGCCTCCAAGCTATGGAGGTGGGTCTGCATGTCCATCGCCACTATATCCCGTGCGTCCTGCATCCACCACATATTAGTCACATGATAGAAATACATAAGCATTTGCATTTAATAAGTGCATTCATACATACCCCTAGGACCTTCATCTGGGGTCGGACGGCGTAAACCTCCCAGTAGCGTCGGAGGTACTCAGAGCTGTCCGTCGCCTGTGAAGTGACCCGGGTCCCGCCACGCTGCCAGTCTGCGTATTGGTCAGAGAACCACACTCTCCAGTCTATCACCTTCATGCGACCGCGCGTCTTCTTACCTATCCCCCGCGACTCTCCTACCTTGATCCACTCCTGGTGTAGGTCGAGGGTCCTCATCACCAGCCTAAGCCGTAGCGGCTCAATCTCGTTCTGGCAATGAACCCAAAGCTCATGCCTGAAACGAGGTCGGCCCGCTACAACCCAGGGCTGGCCCTCATCGGTCATACCCTTATAGGGCCTCCACCTCACCTGCATTCACAAGCACACATATCAATCATCCATCATATCACATTCTATAATAAAAAATAAAAAATTGCATCAAACATACATACCAGTGAGGCGGGGAAGTCTCGAAACTCCCGTCGTAACACTCGCAACTCGTAGGCGAGTGGGGCTCCGATCACCACCGGTAGCCAGTGCCCTGCTAAGGGGAAAGATCCCTCGTCTCCAGGCCGTGGGTCAGCGCGCCTCATCGGCATGTACAAGTGGCTCCATATCTACATTCATGCATCACATTAGCAAAGCATTCATATGCATGTGCATTCTAATAAGAAAACAGCAAAGAAAGAAAATGCATACATGAAGAAAAGGTGAAAAGCCACTGACGGTCGTCTCTCGACCTGTCCCTGTGGACAGGTCGGCTATCAAGTACGCCAGCAGCACTGCTCCCCAGGCGTATCGGCCGACGCCCTCCAAGTCCTCGAGTATCCCCAGGAAGCGGCAGTTGATGACATCACCCTTCGTGCCGGGCAGCAGCCTCCCGAGCATCAAAAATAGAAATCTCCTCAATTCTCTGTCTGCTCTCTCCCTGTTGGCTGGGTCCTGGCAGTAGGCAGCCCTAGCCCCATCTACCAATCTCTGCGAAAACTGCTCTAAGGACTCCCTGGATCTCTGCCTAGAGTCCCCCAATCCCATAGCTATGGTAAGGTCAGTGCGGAAGATGGTCCTACACTCGCTAGGTGTCTCGTAGACGGTCTCTAGCCCTAGCAGTCTCTGGGTAAGCTCGCTATAATCGGGTAGGGTGATCCCGCTCACAGCCTCCCCATCTACCCTCAGCCCGGTAATCCTAGCCACATCCTCTAGGCTAGGAACCATGTGACCCCACAGCATCAGGAATGCCCTGCTAGACCTATCCCATCTCTCTCTGAGAACCTGGATCAAGGGAAGGTCGGGTCTGACTGGCTCAATGCTAAGGAAAGCCCCAAACCCCATAGCATCTATCCTAGCTCTCTGGAACTCGGGGAGCTCATAATAAACAGCTCGGACCTGGACCCAAGAAATCCGCCTCCTCATCAACCCCTGCATGCATATAAAGAGAACATTTTGTTTAAGTTTTCATGTGGAAGTTCATTTGATGAGATATTTGCCGTTTGGTTAATGGACAACCTATCTAGGGTCGTGGTTTTCATAATTGACGCCCCTAGGGGCAACATTATTTCTAAATGGGTTTCTGGTGATGTTGTGCGTTCATTAAATTAACAACCCAGCTTGGGTCGTTGTTTATTTTAAAGACGCCCCTATGGGAGGCGTTGTTTTGAAACTAATTTCCTAAATTCCGAGAGATTTTTAAATTAACGACCATCCCTGGGTCATCAATTGTTTAAGTAAACGCCCCTGTGGGGGACGTTGCTCAAAATGAGTAATTTTGGCACGAAAAGAAATTCTGGACATTTTTTTTAACTGACGACCACTCCATTGGTCGTTGTTTATTGAATTAACGCCCCGATAGGGGGCGTGGTTTTCCTGAGGTAGTTAATGTGCAAAATTGAAATAAACAAAGACACATGCATTTTAAATTTAATAAAATCACAGGGAAATAATAGCATGGAGCTAAACATGATGAAATTTAAAATAATGACATGCTACAGGGCGTGGTTTTCATGCGATTAATTATTTTCCAAAAAAATGAAATAATGGAATTGACGACCCATTCTGGGACGTCGTTTTAATTAACGACATCCCTGGGGGCGTCATTTGTCTGGGTCACTGGTCTACCCTCTCCCGAGAGCTATGGAAATGGAATAAAATGAAAATAAAATAAAAATAAAATGGAAAAATGGGTGTGGGGAAGCCTACCTTCTGCCGTCTGGGTCCAATCAATCCCCCACGGAGGGGCTCCCTTGCCCTGCCGTGGTCGCCGAAGTTGGCCGGGCCGCCGCCACCGCCGCCGGTGGTTCCTCTCCTCCTTCTTCTTCTCCGTCGCCATCCTCTTCCTCGTCTTCTCCCTCTTCTTCGTCTTCTCCATCCTCTTCCTCATCTTCTCCCTCTTCACCTTCATCTCCTTCGTCTTCTTCTTCTCTATCCTCTTCACCGGCCGCCGCCGCCGGTGCGTCTTCGGCCGCCGCGGGGGGAAGCTCCTCCACGGCCGGCTCCTCTTCCAGGTCCACCACGGTCGGGGCAGACACCCTCAGCCGCTTGTGAGCGCCGCCAGCCATAGGATTAAGCAGGGAGAGAGAGTAGAGAGAGTGAGAATGAGAGAGAGAGATGGGATGGGGGGTTTCGGTTAGGGTTTGCAGAAGAAGAAATGGGAATGAACGAAGGAAGAAGAAAGGGGGGAAATAGGGTTTAACGGTCGAGAATAATTGACGCCCGAGTGGAAGTCGTGTTTTGTTAAATTGGCGGTTTGAGGAAAGGCGTGGCTTTTAGATTTGACGCCCTGAGGTTGGGCGTCATTTGTTATTTGCATGGGAATTTGTAATCGTCGTCAGGCGCATTAATGGGAACTGATTGATGTGAGTGGGTGTTATTATTGCCCCTTTTAATTTGACGACGATTAGAACGGGCGTCCATTTTTGAACACGCGACGTGAGAAAAGGCGTTATTTTTCTGAGAAATTAAGAAATTATTTTGAAGATAATTTGAAAATTTGAATTGATTAACGCCTTATCTAAGGACATGAGTTAAGAAACGCCAGTGCCCTGGGCGTCAATTACGATTTTGAAATGTAATGGACGACATTAGCTGAGGCGTGTATTAAGAAATTGACGCCGTTGATGGAGGCGCTGTTAAGAACAGAGAGCCCGAAACTCATCTTTATCAGACAGAATTGCATAAATTGGAAGAGATGATCATTTTAATTCATTGTTTTGGCTCAAATAAGAACATAATTTTTATTAAAAGAAATCATGATTACATTCTCTAAGCCACTGTGGGCCTTATCTTTTTGAGAGCCAGTACATAAGCTTTACATTTATCTTCTTCTTCTTCAACATGAGTCTTGGATCTGTGAAGAAGTCCCACCTTCCATTGAGCCATTATGGTCTTGATTTCTTCATGATCTCCGTTTGAGCATAGTTCTCTTCTCTTGATTGGAGGAAGGTGAGAAGGTTCTTCGAAGAGATGTCGAGGAAGCCCGAGTTGTGGGAGGCACCGGTGTGCGTTGTAAAGGAAGAAGTCGGTACCACCAATTAAACGGAGCTCGATGCCGGAGGATAACCTTGAGCAAAGTTCTTGGGTTTTGAGAAAACCCGGTGTACATGTAAAATTGCTCTTTGGCATTGATTTGAAGTAATCCCTCCATTCATTCCTCTTCTTGAGCTTGGGAACGCTATTGGTCACCCTTTCACATAGGCCCAATGAGTCTGTCATATACCGAAGTGGGCTCTTGGAGAAGATTTTGGAGGCCGCTTGGTTTGCTTGACATTGATCAAATTTAAAGTGGAAGTCTATCCAACAAGCTAGAAGAAGCATTGACCCAAATAGGGGCCGCCCTAGTGAAGCCGAAGTGAGCCCATTGTATAGGTTGGCTAATATTGCCCCACTTATTCTTTTCCCCTCCCACATGCTAGCTATAGCACTTAGGTGTTGCTCCTTTAAATGGTCTTCCAATGAAGGGAATAATATAGCTCCCACTACACATATGACAAACCCTTTCATCACTCTCTCCAAAAGATCTTCATCTTCTTGAACCTTGTCCATGTTTTTGTACACCCATGAAGCCAACTTCAAAAGGTTGATTCCCTTATTGGCCTTCATTTGACTCACCAAATTTGGACTTTGGACAAGACTCATGAGCATGTCATGGGCTTGGTCATAAGAGCCATCCTTGATTCCTCTCCTTGCTTCATCCTTTTCAAACCCAAGAGCATCTCCACTTCTTCTAGGAGTATGGTAGCTTCAAAAGTTGGGAAGAGGAAAGTGTGAGTATGAGGGTGCCATAATTCTATAAGAGCTCCAATTGAAGCCCAATCGAGGTGAATGTCATTGTAATGAGTGGCATGGGTGATGAGGCCAAGAAGGTTCCATCTAGAGAGGAAGGATTTCATATCTAATGAAAGTTTTGAAAGTAATAAAGGAAGCCATTTGATTTTCAGAAATCTCCTTGGACCAGGAATAATGGGGTAATCCTGAAAACATAAAACGTTAAAAGAAAGGAAGAAGAAAGAACATCAGAAATTTTGAAAAGAAAGAAAGTCAGAACAGAAATAAAAAGTTTAAGCACAAAGAACACTTACTTGATCTTTAGCAATTCTCCCACTGATATGGCCTGGCACTTCACAAATCCTTGGGAAACTCATCCTTGGCTTCTTGGAAAGCCTTTGTTGCATCATCTGGTTCATCCTTCTGATAGTGTTATGCTACTAATTCTTCTGCTTCGGTCTTCTGCTACTGCCTAACAGAAGATGGCTAAGGTACTCTGTACTTCGATGTTCTGATGTTTGGAAACACCAACAGTTGCCCTATTTATAGTATTTTGAACGTTAACGGGTAGCATGGTTTGTGTCTGAATAAAACGATTTGCTGGAAGTTTAACTCCGAGCAGGAAACGAAAACAGCTAATTAACGACGTGCTTTGTGGCGTCATTTGTTCAATTGACGACATCTTCACGGTCGTCATTTATCCAGCGCCTCTATGGAGGGCGTCAATTGCATTCCAATTCCAAGTTAAACCTTTAATGCAATTAACGCCCCTTTAGGGGTCGTCATTTCTTGTTTTGACGCTGACCAGAAGGGTCGTCATTTTCGAGCTTACGCTTTTGAAATGCTGGATTATTCATGAACTTAAGTGCTGTCATATCATGATTAGATTGTTTATATCAAGCACTTATGATCATATTTTGAGCTAATGATCTTTTTGAACTAATGAGCTTTAGTGCAGGTTGTGTAAGTCTGGAAGTATTTGCATAAGTTTAAGCATCATGGTTGCAAGTTCTAAAGCCTACATTCCATTCCCAAGTCTACACATTCTAAAGTCTGTACATTCGTTTTCAAGCCTACATTCCATTCCCAAGTCTATACATTTCATCCACCCAAGTCTATACATCCATATTCTCTTCACCAAGTCTATACATTTCATCCATCCAAGTCTATACATCCATATTCTCTTCACCAAGTCTATACATTTCATCCATCCAAGTCTATACATCCATATTCTCTTCACCAAGTCTGTACATCCCCAAGTCTATATATTCGTTCCTAAGTCCATACATTCTCTGAGTCTATACATTCTACCCACCTAAGTCTATACATTCTCCGAGTCTATACGTTCCAAAGTCTATACACTCCATTCCATAAGTCTATACATTGCTAAGTCTGTACATTCATAAGCCATAAGTCTACACATCTCAATGTTAAGTCTACACATTCATTCTTCATCCATAAGTCTATACATTTCAAAAGTCTGTACGTTGCATAAAAATTTAATAAATTCTCAAAATTCTAATAAAAATTCAATAAATTCTCAAAATTTCAATAAAAATTCAAAAATTCTCATAAAAATTCAAAAAATTCCCAAAAAATTCCAAATAAATCTAAAAAAATTGTCAAATTCAAATCAATGTTGTTAAGTATACTTTATGCATCTTTATATCATGGCTAATGAAATTTTGAGTACAGGTTAAGAAGCTCTTGGTCCCATCAACTGGGCCTCAGCATCCGAGCCCCACGGTGACTGCACCTCATTTCTCACATGCTCATGTTATCACCATCTTCCTGTATGCTTCCTGTATGCATTGTTACTATAAGGTATCTACGCTATTATAGCATATCAAGGACCTTGTGGTTCTGATGAACTTGGAATTTGAGTTCCCCTTCATCAAAAACAGTGATAATTCCAGGGGAGTCTTGATCACACGGATAGGCCGTTGAGTCATTTAAGGTTTGGGACGATGGTTCCACTTTCTGAGTTGATGCGTAGACAAACGGGCTTCGGCTTAGTATCCGCTCAGAGATCTGGATTCTTGACCAAATCTAGATGGCTTAATAATATTATCCTTGATTATTTTCTATTTTTAGTTTGTTTTACTTTTCCTTTTAGCCCAGCATGCATCATGTAGGACTTTGAGCTTAATGATGAAAATCTTCATATTACGCCAATAATGAAGGTCGCTCGCTCGTAATTGAGTTGACATGAGATATTCCATTCTAAATCAAGTACTTTATTCTCCTTGAAGCCGCTCAGGCTGGTCTCTTGACAATCATCCCTTTGCTGGATCTTTATCTCAATTCACTTTATTTTTGCAAACCCACCTTGGTTGTAGCACTTCCACATTGGCTGGTAACCGCTCTCCAATGGTGCCTTCCTGTCGTGCCCTCGTGCACATTTTGTTTATCTAGTTTAGTCTCCTTCATTCAGCTAATCGATGCTTTCTTGGAATCATCCGGAGTTGTTTTATTCAGAATCTTGGAAAGATTTCCAACACTTAGTGTCAGAGGCGTGTCGCATCACACCTTGGCATCTACTTATCAGTACATTCCACTTCATTCCGCTTGTTTCACTTTTCGCTTCATTCCGTCTCACTCCCTTGCAAAGCAGACACCAAGGCGGGGCAGCTGTAGACACGCCAAAATTGATGCTATGTTGAGTAAATCTCATGTCACCATGTGACGGCCCAAAGCGGACTTCAATATTGGCTTAATGTGAAGTTTTTCTATTTTTCATGAGTTAATTGTGATTTCTTACCTTTTTTTGGAATTGACGCCTTAAGTAGGGGCGTCTTTTAAATTGACGGCATTGACAAGGGCACTTCTTATAAAAATGGACGACTACTAATACGGGCGTCACTTTCTGGATTTACTGGAAATCACGGATCACAAATTAAATGAAAATTGAGGAATTGACGTCTCTCTTGAAGGCGTTGATTATTTGACGTCTGTATGACAGGCGTCAGTTCATCATTTTAAATAAGGAAAGTTAATTGTTTCTATAATTAAATCTAGGAATTGACGACGTTATGAAAGTCATTATTTGAATTAACGCCTTTGGTTGTGTCGTCATTTTTAATTGACGCCCTTCAAGGGGTCGTCATTTTCAATTCCGTCTCCCATTTGTCTCCTTCTTTCCCTTAACGATTCCTTCCCCGTTTTGAGCCTCCTGTTCGATTGGGAAGAGGGTTTCTTGATGGAGGATTATTACCTTGTTTTAATCCTTGTTTAGCAAGGATTCTTGGCCCTATAAATACACCTCCTGGGTCTCTTCGTGCGAGGCATGAGAAGAAGAAGAAGGGAGAGAGCTGACAGAGAGGAGAGTGTTTTATTTGATTGCAGGTTGTTGTTTTCTCTTCTTCCAGGCGGATCCTGCTGCTTCCATGGCTAATTCTCCACCGTCTGGTGCAACCATCGCCTATTGAAGCCAACACTCTTTCTCCCTTTACTGCTGCACGCACAGCAGCAAGGAATCCTCTTCTTAGCTTGATTTAATTATTTTTATCAATAGCATATCATCATCATTGCATCTCCTTTTCTGGCTCTCTGTTAGAAATCTCATACCCCCTATATCTTGTTGCATTAGCATATTCATCCATATTTTCCAAACCTTGTTGCTCCTTTTAGGGGTTTTAAAAATCAAAACACACAAGGTGTGTTCATGCTCAATTCGATTGATTTCATATTCTTAGAACGTTGATACTACACCCTTTTGGCTAATCCATATCTTTACTTGTTTTGTGTGTTCTTACAAGGTAATCAAAGCTAAAACCCCCCTTCATCAGCCGGTCGGTAGAAGGAGGAAGAAAGGATTCACAATCTCCCCCGTTAAACACAAGGTACATGCGATCATCTTCTTCTTTGAGGTAACCCCTCTGGCGATCACATTCCTCTTAGCATCCTACGCATGCTCCCATTCACCCCCTTATATTTTCCATATTATTCTTCTTCTTTTTCATAATCTACAACTTTCCCATCCGTTTACGGTTGCATGTGTTAATATTGACTTCTCAGAAACCCTGAACTCCCAATATCTTCCTCCTCTACACCATATCACCAAGGCTGTACATCGCTTCTGCATGCACTTTCACTTTCACCTCGCAGCTTCCATGATGCTCCTTAATCCTTTTATTTCTTTCTCTTTTCAGGACTACCCTAACATCCCGGGGGCAAGAAGATACACTAAAAACAAATGGCTTCCATTGCTCATGTCCAAAATCACGCTTGAGATGCACTCTTTCTTGTCTAGGTGGCATCTCTTGGGATTGGTCACCCACGCAAAACACTACCAGGACGTGCACTTGGACTGGGCCGTGATTGGCGCCCTCGTGGAGATATGGCACCCTGACACCCACACATTCTTATTCCCCACATTTGAAGCCACGGTGTTGCTAGAAGAGACAGAGATGCTGCTTGGGCGGAAGAGATTGAAGCAAGGGGATGAAGAGAAGATGGCGTCCATGACCCAGCCCATAAGCGCTACGGAAATCCTCACCGGCCTAATCCCAAGCTCCAACATCGTGGGTCAAATCAGAGTGAACAAGGGGATTAATCTGATGAATCTTGCAGCCTGGGTGTATAAACAAATTAGTCAAGCTAAAGAGGAAGACATGGAGAGCGTGATGAAAGCTTTTGTGATCTTCTTAGCGGGAGCCCTATTGTTCCCCACGGCAGATGATTTCTTAGAAGAGGAACAGCTGAGTGCGATCAGTACAATCTGGGAAGGAAAGAGGATGGGCCCTACAGTCCTGGCTTACCTCTACAGTGGGCTTACTTCGGCCGCCATGGGTAGGCCCTTGCATGGGTCTATGTTACTTCTTACTAGTTGGGTGGATATCCACCTTAAATTTGACCCATGTGGGGAATCCCAACAGTCGTCCAAGATCTTCTCCAGGAGCCCACTCTACTACATGACAGGCGCCCTTGGGCTGAGTGACAAGGTGGTCAACAGGGTGCCCAGGCTAAAGAAAAGGGTGGACTGGCGAGAGCACTTCAAGACCATGCCCCGGACGATTTTTACTTGTGCATCAGGCTTCCTCAAAACTCAAGACCTTCGTGCCCGACTCTCCCCTGGTGTGGAACTCCAACTTATTGGCGTCACAGATTTCCTTTTGTAAAATGCACACCGGTGCCTCCCTCAACTGGGCATGCCACGTCATCACATGGAGATGCCTCTCATCTACCACCCATCAAGAAAAGGGTCATCCCTAGCCAAGAAGATGAAGAGGAGGTCAACACTATCAAGGCTCTATGGAAGGTGAACAAGTTGCATAAGCCAGCGGAACATGTGGAAGAGAATGGTGAGATGTGTGAGCCCTATGTGAGAGAACTTAGGAAGATGAGGGCCTAAGTTGCTCATAAACGATGTATCTTTTCCTCTCATTTCAATAAAAATCAGTCTTTTATTTTCCTTGAGCCAAATCAAGAGTGAGAATTCCCAAAATCATGAATGATCCTCTGCTGTTTCAACAATTATCACTTTCGGGGAAATGGCGTCCCATGTCGTAGCCGCTCTTTAAAATTGCGTCCGTTACAACAGCCGCCAATTCTTTGCCATTTCTTGAGTTTTAAAATTCAACCTCCAAAATCAGCGTCTGCATATGAGGACGCTTATTCATAAAATATTCCTTGAAAAATGTAATTTCCACAAATAACGTCTCTCCACACAGACGCTCATTCTTGAAACCATTTCATTTTCAAATCGCGCCCTTTCACAAATAGCGTCTTCCCACAAAGGCGCTAAATAATTTTAATTTTCATAAAAATAAAAATAAGCGTCCACATTTGCGAACGTAGATTCTTTTCGTAACCGAAGACATAACGTGCGCCCTTTCCTCTTTCTCTCTTCTTCTTCCTCATTCTCTGATGTGACACGACCCCTCGGATCTAGATTCGCAAGCAACCGAACCGAACGGCGGACCCACTCAAGCGGGTTCACCCACGTCGCGCACACCCGGGTCTGTAGGTGGACCGGCAATAGTGGTGAGGGTTCAAGGATGGATCTCGCCTATCCGGGGATTTGACTAGCTTGGGCTGAACCCTTAAGGGCCTGAGATGCCCAATTCTGTGGGCGGCCAGCACGCCAAGGGCGTGGGATGTAGTGGCTCTCTCACAACTCGCTCCGCGATGGCACTCAATTAGATGGCAATTTGAGATCGGGCACTCGCCTCACCGCCGACGGGCAACTAGAAACGATACTAAGACAAGCAATAGTAAAACCAGCAGAGGATGGGGGCTCAAAGCTCACTTGATCGGTGTGAAGACACCGATCCCGGTCGGAGACGAGGGCGAGCGGGGAGGCGTGGGCTACCCACACGCCGCGCCGATGACGCTTCGGCCGAAGACCTGCTAGTACAAAACTACTCCTCGTGCAGGAGGGTGATCGTGGGGTGGGAAAATAGAGGTTACATTCAAACACTACCTCCACGCAGGGAGGGGCGCTAAGCCAGCCAGGCGGGGAAGGGAAAATAGCTAAGGAGGTAGCCGATTGATCCCACCGTTGGTTCTGCCCGCCTGTCTGCCCGTCTGATAGGTGCTCGCTGTTGACGCTGCCGAGGACGATCCTGAACTCAGAAGCCAACGAAACCAGTGCCAAATTGTCACTGAATGGTCCGAGATAACTCCTAAATTTTCTTGTGAGCTCTGGATGTCGCCGACAGCCGGGTCCGAATCTGGAACTGAACTGTTCTGTTCTGGCTCGGATTGACTCCAGAACTCTGCAGCAGGATGAAGAAGCCGTCACGAACACTCCTGAGCTCCGAAGGTGACGTAGCTTTTATTGACACGACCGTGGGAGGATTCTCTTCGATCAGCAACCAAGGAGCCCACCAGAGAAGGTCAGAGCAGAGAGTAGGGCCCGTAGAGTGAAGGTGGGTCAGTTCAGGCCCTGACGGGACTGTCCTGCGCACCTCGGGGAGAAAAATTGGAACTCTATGGTCCGAGATCCAAATGGATCCCTTCTTGTTGGTGCTGACATAGGTCTTGGAGGAGAAGGCCTCATCCAAAAATCACATCCAAAGGCATCCTGTAGAAGCCGTGGTCGTGTCTGCACTTGGGCTCAGGTTCTCTGCCAGAGCAGCTTTGCGCAGTCGGGGGAGAATGGCTCCTCTGGGCAGCAGTGATATCGGATGTCGGCGAAACCACCTCGCCTGCGAAGCTGCCTCGACGAGCTTTTCAGAAATTTATGGCACGCCACCTGAAGATGTGTGATGACTCCAGGGCAGGCTCTGCAATTCGCTGGTACTTCTACTTCTGCTGCTGGACTGGGTAGCAATGGTAGATAGGGAAGGATAAAGGGGGAGAGGAGTGGGAGGACGGGTGGGAAGGGGCTGTGGGCTTTCCTTGGTTGGGAGGGGAGGTGGGGAGGGTCACCACAGGTTGGTTAAGGGGGAGAGAAGGCTAGAGGGGGCGGAGTTAGCAGAGGAGGGAGATGGGGTCAAAATCTGCTAGGGATGGGAGAGAGGAAGGGGCACAAGTGACCCTTGAGGGAGGGAGGATGTGTTTGAATTGGGTCTTATGGTGGGTGATCAATGGTGGTCTTGGGAAGGGGAAGGGGTGTGTTGGGAGTTGGAGAGGTGTGATGGGGAAGGGAAGGGGTGGCTTGGGAAAAGGATTGGTTGCTTGGGGAAGAGGAAGGGTTGCTTGGGAGAATGCAAAGGTGCCTAGGAGAGGGGAATTCCACCTAGGGGTTGGAGGGGAATTGAATGAGTGTATGGGGAAGGGGGAGGGGCCTTAATGAGAGGTGAATGGGGAGGAGAGAGAGAGAATTTTGAAATTGGGGGTGGGGAGGAGAGAGAATGGGGTTCGCCCCCTTTGGAGAGAGAGAGAGAGAGAGAGAGAGAGAGAGAGAGCTTCTCACTCCAAGGAAGAAAATTCTCTGGGAATTCAAATTTTTCTCAATATCTCCTTAGCTTCAAATGGAAGAAATGGGGTCCTATTTATAGGGATCCCACAATTTACAATAAGTCCATGACTTTTACACTAATGACAGGAAACCAAGGGGAAGGGGGGCGCCCATGGGCCTAGCCCATTGAATTGGGCCCAGTAACTTTATCAAACCAGCATAATGACTCAAGACCAAGGTAAATGACTCATTAACCTAGGTACTAGACTTAAATAAAAGGAAAATTACATGATAAGAAAAAACTACATCATATGACTCGAAATAAAGTGACGAACAAGATGAAGCACAGCTGGCAAGCATCAGGATCCTCGAACAAATGAGATCGCCGGTGATGTCCCCATCATTCTCATCTCTCCAAACTTGTTCCAATCTCTCCCGAAACCCTTTTCTCCCCAAAAACCCCCCTTCTTCCTTACCTCTCCGACGATGTCTACCCCAGGCAAGCGACGGCGTGTGACGGACCCCGACGTCGTCGACCTTGGCGACAACGGAGAGGCATCGGTGGAGGAGATGATGGAGGGGTCGGCGGTTGAGGCGGTTGAGGGAGGTGCGGCAGTCGAGGGAGAGCAAGCGGCGGTGGTGGAGATGGCACAGGCGGGCACGGGGGAGCAGGGTGCTCCGATAGCAGCGTTAGCGGCAGAGGAGGTGGCGATGGTGGAGGAAGCGGAGGGGGCACCCCCGGTGGTGGGGACGCTCCCGACAATAGAAGAAGAGGAAGATGAGGGCGAGGGGGAGACAACAGAGAGCAACGACGATTGGGAGGAGGAATAAGAAGGAGGAGAAGGAGAGGAAGGAGGAGACCGCGGTGGAAATGGTGGAGGCACCGATGGCGGCGGCCGCACCCTCGGTGGCGGCGGCACCCTCGACGGCGGTTCATCACCGGCAGCAACCCCCCCGCCGGCCACTGCGGGGGGCGGTGGACCAAGCTGTCCCAAAGAAGGTGAGTGGCCCTCCCCTTCTCCCCCCCCCTTTTTTTTGGCTTTACCAGGGGGACGGTGAGCGAGAGGGGCGGGAGGAAAGAGACGAAGGAATGGCGTCCCGTTAGGGGGGCGCCAAAAGTAATAAACGTCCACCGTGGTGGACGCTACTTGTTTTATTTATTTAAAACATAAAAAAGGAAAAAAACAAAAATGACGACGTGCAAAGTGGTCGCAAAAAACAAAAGACGACCATTAGGCTAGACGCAGAAAACCATTTTTTGGGTTTTTATAAAAAAAAGGAAAATTAAATGGCGACCACTGGGGTAGACGTTAAAGGGAAATAGTGTACATGATGGTGGATGCCAAAATCCATTTTTTAATTTTTATCAGAAATATAGGGAGAAGAAATAGCGACTCCTATTGCAGACGCTAAAAGGAAATAGCGGCCACGATGGTGGACGCAGAAAACCATTTTTTTCTCTTCTTTTTTTTGTTATCAGGGGTAATATTTCTTCAGGTACAAACCATTCCAGGGGTGAGCCAATTCCTCGCCATCTGCATTAATCAATTGATATGCATTACCAAGATATGCTTCTTTTATTACATACAGCCCTTCCCAGTTTGGTTGGAGTTTTGAGCATGGTCCACCTGATTTTACAAAGATTCTTTTAATGACTATTTCACCAACCTTAAATTTTCTCTCAATCACCTTCTTTTGATAGAACCGTGAAAGCCTATTTTGATATACCCTTGCATGTTCAGCGGCGGCCAGACGCCTTTCATCTAAGAGTTCCAATTGTTCGTGGAGAGACTCGCGACGCTCGTCAATTGATAACTCCTTGTCCAACTGAACCCTAAGAGAGGGTACAAGAATCTCATAGGGAACTAATGCCTCCATTCCGTAAGTGAGGGCAAAAGGAGTCTGCCCAGTGGGTGTACGAATGGAAGTGCGATAGGCCCATAGAGCTTCAATTAGCTTCTCTGGCCAATCCGCGAATTTGTTAGCTTCACAGGTTTTCTTGATGATTTTAACGAGAGTTTTATTTGTTGCCTATGCTTGTCCATTGCCCTGTGGATAATAAGGAGATGAATGATGCAATACAATGTTATACCTGATGCAGAGGTCCTGAAGCTCTTGAGAGATGAATTGTTGTCCGTTGTCGGTGATGATGATACTTGGGATGTCGAACCTTGCGATGATGTTCTTCATGATGAATTTACAAACTGTTGACGCTTTAATCTCCACATAGGCTTCTGCATCCACCCACTTGGTAAAGTACTCCGTGGCCATCAGTATGAAATATTTGGGTTTGGCAAGGAGGTTATGTTTTATATATTTGTGCAAATATTGTGTGTAGAGGCAAAAAAGTGGTTCCTAGTCATCGTATCACACTTTTAAGATTTGTTTATTGAGGAAGGGCAACCGGTCACTCGTGAAAGCCTACAAACACTAGAACAAAAGCGTCAGAAAGAGCCTTGGGCGTGACCCCAGGGGATAACCCTTTGATGCTTAAGTCAAAGGTGTCCTTCGAAGCGAACTATAAGAGGGTGAGAGGTAGGAGAGCTTAAGAGTGGAGTGGACAAGCCTGTGTGTGGGGATGTAAGCTCCTAGAGTGCTCGGAGAGCCTGGGAAGTGCTTGAAGAGCCTTGGGAGTCCTCGAAATAGTGGGTGAAGGTCTCTTCTATCTCTACGTGTCTCTGTCTCTGTATGTCTGTCCCTCCTAGGTCCAATAGGGGACCTATTTATATGGGTTGTTCTGGCGGTGGCCGTCAGTTCCTCAATGGAGAAAGGGCATGGGTCGTGGAGTAATGCCTCCTTGATCGTGCGGAGAGTTGCCCATTATTCACCTGCCTATTTTGGAAGAGGGGCCTCATGGCAAGAATCTCAGCATTGTGGGGGTGACCCAATCCTTTCCAGGGAGAGCCCCGTGACGGTGGCAGCGTCTGCTCCATTGGGAGAACATTATGGCACGCATACCGCACACAATGATTTCTCTGATGAGCCAACATAGCTTTGTTGTCCCCAGTTGGGCCATGGCACATGGGCCAAGGCTCGGCCCGCCTTAGGTTGCCTGCACCGGGCTGAATTGGGCCTATACTAGGCTTGGCGACGTTGGGCTGTACTGGGCCTGGCGATATTGGGTCCTTTTGGGCCGGGCGAGCATTCCCCTCCTCACTAGCTCCCCACTCTCGGGCGCCGAGCATGCTCGGAGCCCTGGAGGAACTTCCACCGAATCAGTTGAGGGGGATTTTTTAAAAGGATCTCCTCGCATAATTTGACTCTATGGCGCGCAGGCCTCGTCACCTACAGCAGTTATTTGAGCCCAAGGTAGCCCTCATCGGGGTGTCAGATGACGTCACCGTCATCATGGCGTAGTGATGAGTGCTCATAATTCTAGGATAATTTACGTCACACACATCACTTTAAGTGCACACAATTAGACAATTATGCATATTTTATAGCTAAACTCAACCTCACTTGAATTAAGGCCTTTTATGTAAATTAACTTAATTTATGGATAATTAATGAATAACAAGGGGTTGAGGGGCATGATGATTAATTTCCCATTTGCATAATTGTGAGCACTCATGATTTTTATGTTCAATGTAATACTTTTTTATGAATTTAATTCAAATATTGTGTGTGCAGGACACTCTCGGCATTTGCTAGAAGGGCCAGGGGTGAATTTGTTACAGAACCAGGGCAAGGGATGCCGTAGGGCGCAACCCCCTTTCCCTCCTCTTGTTGACCAAGTCAAAGCAAGCCGCCATGCCTTATTTGTGTGAATAGAGAAATAAGAAAGAATATTTATGGAATTATTTTGTGGAGAAATTATTGGAGAGGAATTAGGGGGATCCTTGTCCAATTAGGAAACCAGCCCAAGGAAGCCCTGTGCGCTATAAATACTTGCCCAAGAGCAACCGGCCGAAGAGCTTAGCCTATTTTTCATGCTTTTCTGTTCTTCCTTTCAATTTAGTATCTTCAGTAAAGTTCTTTGTTTTTAAATGCGCTTCAATTTCTTCTTCTTCCTATTCTCGTAATTCTCTCTTCTTTTCAAGTTATTTCCAGTTTTCCAAAGTTCAGTTTCTGCGTTTTTACTGTTCATCTACGCTTTTACAGATTCTATTCTTCCCTCGATTTCACTTTCTTCCAATCATCTTCTCCATCTGCACTCTTCATCAAACTTCTCTCTCTTCATGATCTTTAACTTTCTCTTCTTCCACATCTCCTAATTCTTCTCCGTTTTAAATTTGTTTTTATTCTTCTTAGGCTCTCTTTTCATTATTTTATTATCTTTTCTCAACCCGTAACCCTCCAATCTCCCTCCTATCTCTTCTTTGTTCACTCTGTTCTTAACTATTTTTCTTCTAAAATTCTTCTTCTATCTGCTTCTATCCCTCTTCCTCTATTTTCTTCAAAGATCCCTTTTGCGGAGATTCTCTTCTTCGATGCTTTAAAGGCGACGTTCCTCTCCAAGGCGGGGCGATCCATCACAATGGCTCGGCACGGCGTGGGCGTCGCTACTCTTCTAAAATCTTTGGCTTTATTTCTTCCCTTGTTCATTATTTTTATGCAACTTTTAATTTTTAGTTTTCATAAGACATTGTAATCTTTCCTCTTAGCAATAAAATTCAATCTTTTGCAATTGTATTTTTCTAGTTTTCTCTCTCTATCTTCTCCAACCCTCTAATATTCTTTAGATATGTTTATTTTATTTCCATGTAATTTTATTTTCCTTTAGCATAAACTCACTCAAATTCGATTCTCTAAAATATAAGGGTTTTTCAACTTATGATTAATTGAAAATATTCCCCTCCGTGGGATCGACCCGTTCTTACCACTCTACTTGGATTTTAAATCTTTTTAGTGAGTGAGTACAATTGTTTTTGAAATTGTGGCACGGCTTTTAACGACGAGTGTAGTGCACATCAATTTTTGACGCCATTACTGGGGAGGAAATGATTTTTGATAGTTAGAAATTCTTGTGTTTGATGTGTATATTTGTATACTAATTTTTCTATTTTTATTTTATTAAAAAAAGAAAAAATCATAAAAAAAATTCAGACCTGAAATTCATAGAAAATAAACTGTTGCAGAAAACTGGACGCGTCGCTGAAGGTCTGTATCTGTCACAACAAGAAGCAAACAATAGAAAATTAAAAAATCTTAGAAATTCAAGTGTCGCTAAAGGTCAGTAAACGTAGGAACAAGTTCTGTTTTGTCAATTCTTAAAAAAATTCCTAAAAAATTCAAAAAAATAGAAAATCAGAAAACACAAAACGCATGATTATAGACTTTATGTTTCAGTAGATTTACATTTTTTTTTCTATTTTTAGTTGCTAGTTGTCCTTTTTTCATCTTTCTTTGAAAAAAATAGAAAACAAATCTCTCAAGAAAATCAGAAAACAGAAAAAAAAACTTTTTTTATTATCATCATGATATCATGTTTGTACCTCTCACATGCATAGTTACATTTAGTTGACTTTTTGTTTATTTATTTACATCTTTGAGAAAATCATCACTCTCTTCTTCTCTTTCTCCCTTCTTAAGGACAATATAGACACACCCCACTTGGAATTGGAAGGATCCTCCATTGAGCACTCCTTCTCTTTGGATTGGAATCTCTTTTTTCAAGACCTCCATAAGTCCCCGCACCCATGGATTCCCTCACGGACGCCAGGCTGATTGTATCAAGAAGCACCCCGAAGTTAGCCTTGGAAGTTAAAAAAAAAACCATCATCTTGCATACATTCTTCATATAGTTATTGATTGCACTGCTTAAAAAAATAAAAAATAAAAAATGCAAAAAACTTTTTTAAAAAAATGGGTGAGAAATTCAAGTTTTTGAGTTAGGCTTGCAAATTCTATAAGGTGGACTTATTGGCCGATTTCTCTTGATCCATCCTTTGGGCTATGAATTCAAACTCCTTCATTCCATTTTATTACCAAGATCATCATGACATGTGGGTCAGATCGGCCCATTATGTTAATAATGTCCAATTCAACCTTTACCATTCACCCAACCTGGCCCGACCCACAACGAAAGCCCATACTCTTGGTCGGCCTACAATGAAAGCCCATCATTCATGGGGGCCCAATTGCATTCCTTTAATCAAGATCATATTTAATCCACTCAATTCTTTCATGGGCCTTATGATTTATCTTGCACCCAAGAACAAGCCCAAATTGCTCAAGGACTCTCCACCCCTTCTTATGATTCTTATTGGGGAGGAAAATATAATAATCCCTTGGGATTCTGATCAAGGCCCAGCCCAAAATCCTCCAGATCAATTCTTTCAAAATTAGGCTCCATCTTCAAATAACTTTCATGATCAAGCCCACTATAGAGGACAACCCACATCCTCTCCCCTATCTCACTATTAAGTTGATCATTATTCAACTTCTTATCCTTCGAACTCTACTTCTCAACTTACAACTCTATCTCCTCCATGCTCAACTCTTGATCAGGAGGAGAGAATTAATCAATTTCATCAATTTCATCAATTCACCATGGCCCAGAAGCAATCCCATCATGGCCAAAATCAAGCCCGACTAGATCAACTTGTTGAAATCATCAAGAGCATGGAATTGGATCGATTGCCTAGCTACTCCAATGCCAATTCGGATTACCAACTTCCACAATTTGACAATACTAAAAGCTTTTATGATCAACCCATGATTTCCCATGAACACAATACTCAAATCACTCTTGATTTAGATCATGTGGGAAATATAGAGGAGTCTTATCAGGATGTTTTTGAGGGAGTTAGCTATAGTCATGATGATGATCGAAAAGATGAGTTCGAGGAGCATGAGCTTAATTGCCATTATGAGAAGGGTTCTAAAGAAGTTGATGATCTCAAGTTGGGGGGTGAAGAAGAAGAAAGTGATGTGCTAGTCCATGATCAAATCCCATTCGCTTCCCTTCTTGAATTTGAGGAGACCTTGTTCCAAGGGAATGATGAAGAGGATGTGCGAGTGGAGAATGCGTTGAGTGAGGTTATAAATGATCTCTCTTGGGTAAAGGAGGAGACGGGTACCCCACATGACTTTTATCTCGATTGGGCATCTTCTGATCAAGGGGAGGGTATTGATCTTCTACCTCTTCATGACCTCGGCGAATCTAACTTCACGGTGGACATTCTTTAAATAGCCGAGCTGTTAGAACCTATTAAATCCCACAAGTTTCATGGTGTTGAGGAGCATGTCTCTTTCACTCTCGATCTTACTTATCTCCTTGACACTAATCATTTGATGGGAGCCCCTCACCCTTTGATCTATTCTCGCCTCAACAATATACAAGAAACTTTTAAAATTAAGGTTGTAGAAGAAATTTTTATTGGTAACAAGGTCCACATTAATGTTTCAACACTTATAATGACCTTAAGTTTGGAGAGGAATATTTTATAATTGATGACATGATGATTCCTCCTCCATTTTCTGATTGGGGATGTCATTTTGGCCTGCTTGATCTACTATGGTTTGAAATGCTGGCCAAACCAAAAATAATGAATATTGATTTTTACATGACCCCCACAGAAGAAAGGTTGTTAACATATGCTGTACACAACAATATCAATTATGCTAACAACCAACCTACCTCTAGTCCACCTATGTTTTTTCATGATCTTATCTTTGCGTGGTACAAACGGTGGAACTTGAAAGAAGATGAGATCACATGGTGGCTCATTCTCAAATCCACATGTTGGTTATGGAGCTTACATGCGTTTGGATGAAGACGGTGAACTTAGCGCTTCTGGAAGGCAACCCAATGTTTTTATTATTTGATGTTTTGTGTTAGTTTACTTTTCAGTGAATAGATGAGAGCCAAGGAAATGAAGTTGTCGTCGTCCCTATCAATAATGGAGTTTCACCCCACATATCAGGTTGTCTCTTTCCTTCTCAGCAATCTTTATTATTACATTGTTATGTTATTTTTATTGCTTACATATGCCATTGAGGACAATGTCATTCAAGTTGGGGGAGGGAGAGAAAAAATTTCATGGTGCATATAGTAGAACCTGACAAAAGTTCTTGCATGATGTCCTGCATATCATTGTCATGCATTTCTGCATAAAAATTTATAAAATGATGAAATCCCCGACTGAGTTTTCTTGATTCATGCTTGAATTGAAAGTAATTCTAGAATAGGAAAGACTGGGGAGAAGGAGGATGGAAAATTTATCCAATCTAGCCATGGAAAATCGATTTAAGAATATCTTTAAAGTTCATGAGCACTTCAAAAAATAAATTCACTTTGCACGCTAATGAAACAAGCAGGACAAGTCTTCTGTTATTTTGGAGTGGTGTCTGATACTCTACATTTCTTAGAGATGATATCTTTTTGATAAAGTTATCTGCCAAAGTTATCCATCAAATAAGTGTAAAAGCACATTATTGAAAAAAAATCATGAAAAATACCCCTAATCTTAGTAACCGGGCCTGCTTCTCCTAAGGCAAGAGTCGAGGTTCGCGTTAAACGGAGAAGGGACCCCTGATCTTAATAACTATGCCTGCTTCTCCTAAGACAAGAGTCGAGGTTCGCATCAAACAGTGAAGGGATGTGCATCATCATGTGTGTATTGAAAAAAATTGATGAAAAAAGAATGAAAAAAAAAGAAAAGAAAGGCAGGCAAAAGCTATTGTGCTCAATGCTCTGATCTAAGAGGTGCAGAGTTGAAGGACACCTATCTAGAATAGTAAATGAGGGATGCAATTGTCTATGCTGTGGATTTAGTGTTACACATGCACAAGTGCTATTGAACTTTGGTTTGTATTCTTAATCATGTACCTAAAATTTTAAACTAAGGCTAGTGTGTTTTAATGCTTCCGGATTCCTAATCCTTGGTTGATTCTGTGAAGGGAGAGTTGGATATAAATGTATGAAGTTTGCAAACTCTTGTTGGTCCTAAATTTTAATCTAATTGCATTGCTAAGGGACTATTAATGAGTAAGTTGGTGGGTGTGATGAGTGCTCATAATTCTACGATAATTTACGTCACACACATCACTTTAAGTGCACACGATTAGAAAATTATGCATATTTTATAGATAAACTCAACCTCACTTGAATCAAGGGCTTTTATGTAAATTAACTTAATTTATGGATAATTAATGAATAGCAAGGGGTTGAGGGGAATGAGAATTAATTTTCCATTTGCATAATTATGAGCACTCATGATTTTTATGCGCAATGTAATAGTTTTCTATGAATTTAATTCAAATATTGTGTGTGTAGGACACTCTTGGTATTTGCTAGAAGGGCCAGGGGCAAATTTGTCACAAAACCAGGGCAAGGGATGCCCTAGGGTGCAGCCCCCTTTCCCACCTCTTGTTGACCAAGTCAAAGCAAGCCGTCATGCCTTATTTGTGTGAAGGGAGAAATAAGAAAGAATATTTATGGAATTATCTTGTAGAGAAATTATTGGAGAGAAATTAGGAGGATCCTTGTCCAATTAGGAAACCAGCCCAAGGAAGCCCTGTGCGCTATAAATACCCGCCCAAGAGCAACCGGCGGAAGTGCTTAGCCTATTTTTTATGCTTTTCTGTTCTTCCTTTTAATTTACTATCTTCAGTAAAGTTCTTCGTTTTTAAATGCTCTTAAATTTATTCTTCTTCCTCTTCTTCTAATTCACTCTCATTTTTAAGTTATTTCCAGTTTTCCAAAGTTCAGTTTCTACGTTTTTAATGTTCATCTACGTTTTTATAGATTCCATTCTTCCCCCGATTTCACTTTCTTCCCATCATCTTCTCCCTCTGCACTCTTTATCAAACTTCTTTCTCTCTCCTGATCTTTAACTTTCTCTTCTTCCACATCTCCTAATTCTTCTCCATTTTAAAGTTATTTTTATTATTCTTAGGCTTTATTTTCATTATTTTACTATCTTTTCTCAACCCGTAACCCCCCAATCTCCCTCCTATCTCTTCTTTGTTCACTCTGTTCTGAATTATTTTTCTTTTAAAATTCTTCTTCTATCTGCCTCTACCCCTATTCCTCTATTTTCTTCACACATACCTTTGGCAGAGATTCTCTTCTTCGGTGCTCTAAAGGCGGCGTTCCTCTCCAAGGCGGGGCGATCCATCTTAAAGGCTCAGCACGGCGTGGGCGGCGCTACTCTTCTAAAATACCTGATTTTATTTCTTCCTTTGTTCTTTATTTTTATGCAAGTTGTAATTTTTAGTTTTCATAAGACATTGTAATCTTTCCTCTTAGCAATAAAATTCAATCTTTTATAATTGTGTTTTTCTAGTTTTCTCTCTCTATCTTCTCCTAAATTTCTCTTCTCCAACCCTCTAATGTTCTTTAGATAGGTTTATTTTAT
The DNA here is from genome assembly GCA_022559845.1 of Amorphophallus konjac. Taxonomy (NCBI): domain Eukaryota; kingdom Viridiplantae; phylum Streptophyta; class Magnoliopsida; order Alismatales; family Araceae; genus Amorphophallus; species Amorphophallus konjac. The sequence continues at coordinate 189,958,209 of CM040117.1, forward strand.
TTCCATGTAATTTTATTTTCCTTTCCTTTAGCATAAACTCACTCAAATTCGATTCTCTCAAATATAAGGGTTTTTCAACTTATGATTAATTAAAAATATTCTTCTCCGTGGGATCGACTCGTTCTTACCACTCTACTTGGATTTTAAATCTTTTTAGTGAGTGAGTATGGTTATTTTTTAAATTGTGACATGGCTTTTAACGACGAGTGTAGTGCACATCACGTAGTCATTTTTTGCCTAGAGAAGTGGGTAAGGTGGTCACTTGGGTTTCCCACAGCACAGTCTGCCAACGGCGGTTGTATTCTTCCAATGCAACCGTCTGACGTGGTCACTTTGCCTTTCGGGCTTTTAAATAGAGGCGGAAGGGTTTCCGGAGGGGCTAGCTCGTCTTCTTCATCTCTGGTGTAGGTGTCCGTCCCATCCCTCCAATCCTATGCCCTGGTGAGAACTCCTTTCTCTCTTCTTCCTTCTGAATCTCATGGCGCCACATAGGAGGGTCATTCTATCTAGCCCTAAGTCTTCCACGGAAGAGCAGAATAGTCGTGTCGATGTCCTGAGTACTTCGGGTGCCGGCCCTAGCCGTCGATATCCTTCCCCTCCAGTGTCTTACCGAGTTATTCATGGCCTTAGGGAGGCCTTCCAGATTCCGACCGATATCGACATTGTCTTCCCCACCACCAAGGAATTCTTGGGGTGCTTTTTCCCCTGTGGTATTGGCGTTCCGATCGAGGCCTTCCAGGCGGTATTCCATCTTCCTCTCTACCCTTTCATGGAGTCAATCCTCCACTTCTACAGTAGGGTTCCGGGTGACTTTTCCCCCAATTCTTGGCGCATTCTTTGTGTCTTTATATATATCTGTAACCAGGTGGAGGTCACACCTACCGTCCACCTCTTTTGTCAATTCTACTGCCTTCAGCACTTCCATGGCACTGAACAGTCATATTTTTACCTTCGAGCCCAGAATAATAGGTCTATAGGATTCTTTTCTTCTGGTGTATCTAACATCAAGCATTGGGCTGAGCGCTTTGTCTATTTGACGAATTCAAGTCCCCTGACTTCGCACGGGTGACACTTTGTCGGCCCCGACTAGTGAAGAGGCCAGGGCGGTCAAAGCCATCCTCCGTTACCCCCTTCATTTATAGGATCAAGCCCCTACCATTGCGCTAAAAGCTCGAGCTGGTAGCGAAGGCGGAACTGTATTTTCTTATGGCAGCGTAGAACCCCACACTATCGTGCTGTGGGCGGACATGAGGGGCTTCGCACATGGACCCCATAATCCATGCGGCGGGATGGGCTGCCACAGCACCGATGCCCCATGTGGACCCTATAATCCATATGGAATAGCAAATCCCTAAGGGAGACGCTGGAAAATCTAACAATCTCCCCCCCAGCGACACCTGGGGGATTTGAACCAACGACCTCGCTCTGATACCAGTTTACAGGATCAAGCCCCTACCATTGCACTAAAAGCTCGAGCTGGTAGCGAAGGCGGAACCGTATTTCCTTATGGCAACGCAGAACCCCACACTATCGTGCTGTTGGTGGACATGAGAGGCTTCGCACATGGACCCCATAATCCATGCGGTGGGATGGGCTGTCATAGCACCGATGCCCCACGTGGACCCCATAATCCACGTGGAACAGTAAATCCCTAAGGGAGGCGCTGGAAAATCCAACACCCCTTCATGACGCCGACATGAAGCTAACCTCTGCCATTCTCTGAGAACTATGATTGAGCCCCCCATTGCATCATGGTATGGCCCTTGTTGCTTCCTCGACTCCTTTATCCTCACGGTTTAACTCTTTTTGTCCCGTTGCAGGGGCTCCGGTGCCACGAGAGTCGCGATTTAGAATGGTGAAACTGCTGCTATCTGATCCTCACCCGCTTGATCACGTTGAGGGCATGGCTGCTTGGGTAACGGTCACAGCGGTATCTACGCCCTATCTAGAGGCTACCTTTGGGGCGGGGTGTTTGCCATATCACCCTTTGCCAGCAGCTGTTCGGGTGGAGAGCTCACGCCCTCCACCGTTGTCTCCCCATGCATCAATTCATTCCATGCCCAGCGCCAGTTCGGGCACTCGCGCCGTCAGCCCGAGGAGAGGCACCAGTGCTCTAACGAGTATCAGGCGAGCTCTCACCGATGGCCGGAGTTAAGCGCAGGCGGGTCAACCTCGGAGCAGTGGCGACACTGGATCACCAGCGACACCAGGAAAAGAAGAAGAAGACTGTCACCGCCCAGGCGACTGTCGAGCTTCCACATACTCAGACTCCACCTCCCCCGCCATCTAAATCACCTCCAACCCTAGGAGTTGGTCCTTTGGGGACTCAGTCGCTGCCATCGCTGTCACCTACTCGCTCATGGCCACTGGGGGTCGGATCGTCGGTTCCTGTCGAGGAATGGGCAGAAAGGACCAAGGCATCGCGGCCCATCGGTGACACTAGCTCTCCCCAGGTCAAGGATGCCCCCGGAGTGAGTGTCTACCAAATAGAGGCCTACGCGCTAATAGAGAGATCTCTGAGGCTGAGATAGCATTCGACGATGCTTTGCCCGGGGATCGACGGGGAGCTACATAGCTTGTCGGCCAGGAACCTGACGTTGATGGCCCGAGCCCTCGGCTTATGGTCAATCCACATCTGGGAAGCCGCACGACAATTGGCATCTAGCCGGATCGAATGGGCGGTGTTGGAAACTTGGGTCAGAGTAGTGGAGGCCGAGCATGCTGGCCTCCAGGACCTCCCGGAGTCCCAAGGACGCATTTTGGCGGAGGCTAAGCATGACCAAGATGCCATTATGGTGCAGGTCCAAGCATCTGAGAACTTCTAGCGGCAGATGAAGGGCTTAGATGAGGCGACAGAGGCACGGGCGGTGGATCTAGAAGCTACGACCATCGTGGCGATAAAGGAAGCAGAGGCATCAGTGGTTAGGATTGTGGAGCTAGAGGCGTCGGTCGTCGCGATCAGGGCGGAGGTGGTGATGTCTGTTGGTGAAGTTGTCGAGCACTTCTAAGAGTCCTTGGAGTATGAAGCCGAGCTGAACGCCATTGTCGTCGAAGTCTATGGCCTTACAAGGGACGCTGGCTACAAGGATGGAAGGGTGGCAGCTCTCCAAGCAGTCACCGATGCCGCTAGGGTCCCGATGCCTGACATGCAGCCCTCTTTCTCACCCTTTGAGCCTGAGGGTGGCCAGGGTGAGGAGGGACAGGGTGCAGAGGATGAGCACTCGGAGGATCAGCCGAGAGGTGGACAAGAGCTGATCATCCTGGCTGACAACCCTCCGCCGTAGGAGAGGATGCCTATGGGACCTGCCGCCGCCCAAGACATCTCGCCTGCCCAAGATGCCACTAGGGCGAGTGAGTCAAGGGAGAATGCTTCTGCAGGTTGAAGCATTTTTTCTATCTTTCTTCCTTTCCTTCCTATTTTGTCATTTTCTTGTGAGTATCCGAATGGATCAGCCCTTTGTGGTAATTCCATCTTCTCATAAATGAAAAGACTCAACCTTGTTTTGTCTATCTTTCTCGTGTTTGAAGTACCTTCCATGGGGACTTGGGTAGCCTTCTACCTTTTAGTCTCCCTAGGGAACCCGGATCATCGGTTGGGTTCTTATAGGAAGTGTGAGGCATTGATGGGCACGATTCTTGAGATCTTTTCTGTCTCATCATCCATCAAACAAGAGAGGAAAGAGGCCCCTATGATTTTCTGGAGACTTCGCCCATCCCCTAAAAGAAGGAGGCTCGCGGGGAACTCTCAGGGCACTCAACACCTTCCCCTTCACCTTACGAACTACTCCCTAAAGCTATGTCGTCAGAGAAGTCTGAGTCATCATCGAGGGAGTCTTCCCTCAAATGTCCTTGCTTCCCCAAGGAGGCTCTACTGATGGTGGGCCTATCTATGACTAGAGATGGTAGCGCAAGGAGAGTCTCCAAAGACTATCAGAGGGGATACCTTTAGGGCTGGCACGATGCCCTGATGAAGTTTCATCATTTTTATTGTATCAAGAGGGTGTTGGACCTCCTCCCCATCCTGTATCGTCCCAAGGATGATGAATGAATATTTATACCCCCTTCGCAACAATAAAGTTGTCCTTGGTTACTTCTTTCCCTTCAACGGGTGTTGACGAATCCGTCTCTTTCTTTCTTAAATATCTGCTCGATTTTTCTTTTGTTGGCTTGCCGTGAATGAGCCCAAACTCCGTTGTGACGCTTTGGTTCCTTGAGGAAGGTTGAACGTCATTGAAGGGATAACTTGTCATTGCCTTTTAGGGAGGGTTACCCTTCTATAAATAGTTGGCACATAGGGGTCTTTCAAAGCACGCATCATCCTTTACTCCCTGTCCGTTCTCGCTTCTTCATAGCTATGTCTCAGCAAGCTCCTGTTCCTTCCGTGGGGAATAGGCCCCCCAAAGGACCCTATCCTCATACCGGTGCCTCAGCGGTATCTGATCCCCCTAGTAGGAGTCGTTGGGCAGGATTAGGCTGCCGAGGATTTCATGAGGGGTTATTAGGAGGGCTTCCTTCAGGCTTGAGAGCTGCGCTAGCATTGGTCCCTCGCTTTTGTAATGATGAGGGATTGCTGGGGCCCTCCTTTCACTCGTACACTCCTGAAGATGATGATTAACACCCTTTGTAACCTTTTGACACATAATAAAATCCTTCTTGTCTTCTTTTGCTGCATGTGTTTGCCTTAGTTCCTATTTCCACTTGAAAGTAGCAGCCATAGTTGCTAGGGCTATCCCTTGTTCGGGTGGAGCCCGGGTCACCCAGAAGTAATTGAGTGGTAGGACGCTTGTTAATAAGACTAACTAGAGGATGACCCACTCTAATTTCTGAGGGGTACGTCTAGCTCTTCCCCCTAAGGGGGAGGGCATGCTTTGGTGCTAGCCTTTAGGATGTACCGTGTAGGGCGCACCTGTAGGGTGGTCAGTGGATCACCTCAATGCTCCTTGAGAGGAGTTGGATGGTGCCATGAAATGACCGTTCCCCAATTTTTGAGGGACGCATTTGGCTCTCTCCTAAAGAGGAGGAATGCTCGGGCCCCGACCTCTAGGAAGCACCTCGAAAGGTACACGTGCAGAGCAGTCGGTGGACTACGGCCGTACAAGTGACCAGTAGACCATGAAATGACCTGCTCCATTTTCGAGGGGAGTTAGTTTCTCCTTAAGAGGAGCAAACGTCTTGCCTCTTAGAGGCTATATAGACAGCCACCCTTGGTATTTCTTAGGCGAGCATACGTCCTTCTCCTGAAAAGGAGAGGCTTATTGCTCGCCTCTTGGTGGCTGGATAGCCACCATGATTTTCGAGGGGAGCGTACGTCCTTCTCCTGAAAAGGAGAGGCTTATTGCTTGCCTCTTGAGAGCGCGAGGCTACCAACTATTGAACCCAGAACACGACTCATCAGTGCTAGAGATGGGTCGAGGAGGCGAGAAGTGGCAACTATGTTCATTTATTGATAAAACGTTCTAAGATTTACATAATTCTAGGTGTGCATAACCTCTCACCCATCCAAGGTTGATAGTCTATATGAATCTTTGCTGAGCACTTCCGTCACCCGGTATGGGCCTTCCCAGTTTGGGCTAGCTTTCCCACGGCGGCTCTAGGGTCAACGACACTGACGCGACGTAATACAAGGTCACTAGGGAGAAAATGACGGTCCCTGACCTGGGCATTATAGTACTATGCCAGCTGCTGTTGATAAGCAATCAGCCTGACCTGAGCACGATCCCTTTCCTCTGTCAGCTGGTAAAAGTTCTCTCGCATCTCCTGGTTGTTTATTGCCTCATCGAACTGACTGACCCTTAACGATGGATTAGAGATCTTGACCAGGATGACAGCTTCTGCTCCGTAGGCCAAGTGGAAGGGTGCCTCTCCTATAGCAGCCCGAGCAGTGGTCCGATGTGCCCACAAAACACTTGGTATGGAATCCACCCACGATTTGTCTGGTTGCTCGAGATGGGCCTTAGTGCCATAAATGAGGGTCCGATTGGTATTCTCCACTCAGCCGTTAGCCTGTAGATGGCCTACTAAGGTGTAGTAGTTTCAGATCCCCAATTTTGAGCACTTCTCTCGGAAGAGAGTGCTGGCAAACTGCCTGTAACATCGGGGATTTTTGGATCTGGTTCCGCGGGTCGCAGATTGTGTCCGAGTGGGTTTTGGACGTTTTATAATGATTTTTTGGACCCTTTGTTGGTGCGGTTCTTGATTGTTCTGGGTCCGTGGTGGCGCGTGGAATGGTCCCTCGTTTTTCGAGAATTTTTTTGGGTCAGATTCCATTTTCGGGGTTTTTTTGGAGCTCTTGTGATTTCTAAAAGGAATAAAAAGGAAAAATAAATATAACAATAAAAATATAATATTAAACCCTAACCCCATTTCCCCCTCCATTTCCTCATCTCCCCCTTATTGACACCCGTTTTTTACCGATGAGTTGAGTCGTTCCTCTTACTCCCATTTGTTGATGCCTCGAGTTGTCCATCGCTCGTTGGGGCTATTTTCAGGCATGTTTTGGGCCAGTTTTATGGGTAGCCTCCCTCTCTGGTTAGGTCCGAGTAGATTTAGGGCTTAATGGGCCTTGGTTTCGGTTAATCGAGCTTTTCTATAAATTCCAAGCGCCCATGTACATGTGCGGTCAAACTCCAGCCGTATAACGATTTGTGCGGTTGATACTGGGCCGTTCATATATTTATGAGACATTTAGCTGATTTTCTGAATTATCACCGACATGCATATATACGACCTAGACATAGCCGCATAAGACCATTGTGCGGTAGCATCTGAGCCGTCTATCTCTCCAGAGTCCTAACGTCGCTGGTTTTCAGATAGTTATCTAATTATCTTATCTATTTTGATTTTCCACCGATAGGGTTGAGCAGTTGCCTCCTGGCCGCCCTTGTAGATAAACGGTCTGCTATGAGCCGTTCATCTATGAGAGTCCAACGGCGAAGATCTCAGTCAGTTCGATGGATAGTTGGATAATATTTATGATTTATTTGAATTTCCACTGACAGGGTTGGACGGCCAGGACATGGCCGCACATCCAGTTGAACGGTCTATCGTAAGAGCGTTCATCCGTTCGATTCCTGAATTTCAACATATTTTCTCTCTCTATCCGTGGTTTTATCCCTAACTTCCCCCGTCATTTTCTCTGCGGATAATGAACCATTTTGAGTACCGTTTCGACTGGATAAGAGATAATTTGATTATCTATGATTTTCCTTTGATTATCTCGACCTGAAAATGCCTAAAAACCCTAGTTTCGGGGCTGGCTTTCTTGGCTCTATAAATAGACCCTAAAGGCTACCTTTGAAAAGGGGGGGGGGGGGGGGGAGATTTTGGTCGACGGCGAAGCCCTGCCGAATCCTTGAGTGACCTACGACCATGGAGGGAGGCCTTCTACGTCCATACATGCCTCCGGTCTAAGGAGTAACCTTCATTTTGAGTCTTTTTTCTATCTTTGATAGTCCGTCATTCCCTTTTGGTTGCATGCATCATTCTCCTCATTTTTCTTCACTTGCACTATCATTCACACATCCTCCCATGTTTTTGACGCCCCCAGGGGTTTAAAACGCCCCAGGTATCCCCCACTCCACTTAGTCATGATCATTTATTTCCGTTTTAGCATCTACTACACTTTTCAGTTCTAATTTGGGTTTTCTCTTTGTGTTTCCACGTTGTTTTGCAGGTCAGCAATACACTAACACAAGGCCCATCCTTTCTGGCCGGCCGAAAAGGGTGGAGGTTGGACCCTTTTACAACTTCTAGCGTGGTGGCCTTGTGCGGTTCCTACCTATCCGTTCACAGAGTCGTGCGGTTTCCACTGGGCCGTTCTTCTTCGTCTTGCGGTCGGGTCCGAGCCGTTCATCTGCCAGAAGTTCCTTATCCCGCATCCTCTGCAGCGCCCTTAGACGGCCTATCGTGTGGCCGCACATCCTTATAGGCGGTTCATCCCGAGCTGTACATCCTCCCAGTGCTTCTCATAAGGCGAGTGTCTCCCTCTCTTTCTAAGGTACGGTGTGTCAATCACATTAGGCATCTTGGTGGCGATCACAGTTATTTACATTCTTTTGTTCTCCTTCTATTGTTCCCATTTTATTTTATATATCGATTTAGTAGAAGGGGAGAGAAGACGTCTTATAAGCCAATGAGGAGAAAAACACAAACATGTCAACATCCCATTTTTTGGCGATCATGGTGGGACACCTAGTGCCCATTGTGTTAGTGATTTGCTGACCCTCTCTTTTATTGTGTTAGTCCTCTTCTTGAAGTGATTGCAGGTTGGGTTGCGTTCTCTGCCTTCTGGAACGTGAACGATTTTCCCAGAGCCGTTCATCCCTTATGCGGCTGCATGTCCACCGTCCCTCTCTGCGAACAACGCCAATTCTCCTACAAGCGTCCTGTCATAAACGGCCTCCTATCGACCGTTCACATGCCGAACGGCCTGTCCTTGGCCGTCCATCTTTCTGGCACAGCTACGCTTCTGGTTGGTCTAGTTGTAGGTACACGGTTACTGGAGATCCGTTCCAGAGCTTACATGGCTGTCCACAGACCGCTCCTCCTGGTACGTTGCTCATCTTTGCCATCCTTCATTTCCAGCATTCTTTGATTTTGCAGTTATTCTGCCGTTACTCCCTGTTACTCCCTGGATTATACGGTTCTGTATAGACTGTCTATCCCTTTGAGCAGTCTTATATAGACCGTCCTTGTGGTGCTACAGTGCACCCGTAATTCATTTTGATTGCCATGTTCTATGATATTCATGATCTTTGGTGCTAGTTATTGATCTCCCCCTGCTCCCATATCATTGTTGCATGATTGTTTTCATTGCTTATATATTTGATTGATCATTGGTTGATAGTTGCTAGGCTAGATTTTGCATGCACTCCGGTGCGCATAGGATTCATACATTTCATTCATATTTAGTTGCATTCCTACCGAGGTAGAGTTTCCTCTCGTCTCCATATTCCTTGGAGCCGACTAGGGGACCTTGCCGAGGACCTCCGTAAGCCCCCGTGAGCCGTGGATTCCCACACGGACGTCGGGCAGGTTGTACCATACCACCCCCTAGTCTAGGTCTACATTCGTGTGAGAGAGAGTCCTTTAGAGTCTGCTAGTTCTCCATTCTCACCCTGTTTACGTACCTTGTGGTTGAGTGAATTCACATTTTAATTAATCCACTAAGGTCCTAAAAGAGAGCTTATATAAAAAAAATCTTCGCGCATCATTTGGAATTTGTTTGGGTAATTGGTTGATTCTTTTCTCATCTCTCTCCTCCATTGTATGTTGCACAGTGTCATCATTTGCATCTTTTGTCAGATTAGGCTCATTAGGTCTAGTTCATCTTCGTGTGTCTCCATTTAACTGCATTTGTCCTGTGTTCATTTCCCTCCTTGTATTCATTTGAGATCCACTGTGCAAAGTCTCCATTCTCCCCATGGAGCACTTCTCCCCTGTACCTTATTCCTATACTTCTCCATCTTCTTACCCCCGCGTGGAATCCTCTTCTCATGCGGGCCCATCTCCTTATTCCTCTATTGGACCCTATTCTTTTAACGGGCCTTCTTATCCCGCCCATGCTGCTGCTAGCCCAATCAATCCTCATTCCTACATACATGATTCTTCCAGGTCCATGCATTCCTCCATTCCCGGAATGGGCCTTCCTTCTTCTCAGGCCGGTTCCCCTTATCCGGCCCATCATCATTACCCTGGTCGAAATTCATCATCTCTTGCTCAGGCTGGCTCATATCCTTCTCGAACTCTTCCTACCAAGGAGATGTTCGCTCAGGCCCAACGCCAGCTTGATGAATTGCAACGACAAATCAGTCCTCAAACTTCTTTGGATATCCCATTTGCATTCCGAGGTCTTCAACTCCCACCACGTCAACAGATTCCTACACATCGTCGCTTTGGTGGAATTGGTGACCCCTATGTGCATCTGAAGGAGTTCTTATATGAGTCGGCCCAGTTCCAGCATGATCAACACTTGATGGCTTATTTGTTTGGCCTATCTTTAGAGGGCTCGGCCAAGGATTGGTTCTTCACATTACCGCAAGAGCATATGATGAATTTTCAAGCCATCCAAGCAAGATTTATTCAGCAATATCGAGACCAGGTGGGGCCCAGATATTCTGTGGTTGATCTGGCCCATGAGAAGATGATGCCCGACGAGGAATTCTCCATGTTTGCCGACCGCTGGCGTCACCTGGCCACGCAAGTCCCGGGCCATTTTCCGGAGGGCGAGCAGATCAAGATGGTTATTTCTAATGCAACACCCGAGCTCAGGCGCATCTTATCCCTGAATGATATTACATCCTGGCAACAACTTTACAGTCGAGCCCGCTTCATTAGCCAACAACTCCTAGTTTCCTTTGACCACGAGTCTCCTCCACCGTCACCTTCCAAATACCCCTTCTCTTCCCAATCCACCATGGGTCAACCCTCCACTACATATCCCTCCACGAGTCTGCCTTCTGCTCCCACACACCCCCATACCTCCACACATGCCTCCACATGTCCCTCCACTACATCTTCCTTCACGAGTCAGCCCTCCTCTATTTTATCTACCCACACCCCTCCACTTCTGGTCAAAGAAACGCTACACCTAGAGCGGGTGGATGCCGTCCACTATATTCCCATGCCCTCCACGCCTCCACATCATTTTAGCCCTTCGCCTTCACCTACGCAATCCCCCTTGCCTACGCAACCTCCGCTACCATCCCCATTACCTTCTCACACCCCTCGGCATCCGCCTTGCCCGAAGCAGGCTTCTCACCCCCCCGTTGCCGGAATCTCTTACAAAAGTTTTCAGGGCTTTGATGGCCGCCCATGCGTTGCAAGTCCCTCCGGTTATGCCTTGCCGACCCGCGGTCGAGAACTTGCTCCATTTCTGTGAATTCCATCATCAATAGGGGCATTTGATTGAGGACTGCCCCAAGTTTCGGGAACTTGTTTACAGTTTGGAAGATAAGAATATGATTGATTGGGCTGTCATACACCAAGTTATTTCAGATCTCAGCAGCAAGTAGCAGCAGCAGCAGCAAGTGCCACCTAGGCAACCGTCTCTACTTCAAGACCAGGGGCACCCTGGTGTTTCTTCAGTTGATAAGATACCTACTCTGTTACCCACTTCTCCCTCTATCCCATCTCCTCCACCACCTTTACCTACTCCAGCCTCCGCTCGGGCAACCTCTCTTTCACCCTCCGTTTCCACCACCACACCTATTTCCAACGCCTCTCGACGTGTTGTAAAGATATGCCGAAGAGCGCCACCACCTGCCACTTCCCCCACTACGCTACTACCTTCCTCTCCTCCTTCTTCCCCACCCCTACCTTCACCTCCTTCCTCTTCACCTTCACCATCTCCATCAACCACATCACCCCCTTTGTCACCACCTTCTCCACCCCCATCTTCGCCACCTCCATTGGCCAAATCTCCATCATCACCTTCTCCAGTATCCCCATTACCGTCACCACTACTGTCTTCATCACCTCCCCTCGTAATAATCCATGTTCCGTCACCTTCACAACCATCCCCACGACCGATGCCACACCTTTCGCCATCATCCTCTGAGCCCGAGCAGGCCGAGCCTAAACCCATACCTCCACTTTTGCCTTTACCTCCACCCATGCCCATCATCATCAGTATTTCCCCATCACTTGCACCATCGCCACCCGCGCCCTTCTAACCTCCCTCTACCACTTCCCACTTCACGGAGCAGGTACACGCTACCTTTGGTGCCCCTCGGGTCTAGTCCCCAGAGAGATAAAGAGCCGAACCAGGTTTTGATTGCGCATTACAAGCTTCAAGACTTCATTTGTCGCATGCCGGTCCCAGTCTTGGTCCCTGGCTATTCTAGGGACGATGAGCCTGCACTTGCTATGAAGACGGTTGCTCAGAAGAGTTCTTTAGCACTGGTGCCAGTCTCTTCAAAAGCAAGTCCGGTGGCAATCTCTTTGCTCGCCGGAGAATTCACTGTTGATGTTGTTATTACCTCTCACCTGATTGCTATTCAGTGCACTGGCCCAGAAGAGTTTTCCGCCCGGATGGTGCTAACCCACACGGTCGCCAAAGGTTTAATGAGTTCAGCACTCAAGGGGCAATTGGCCGTGTCTTCTACATTTTCCAAGGACATTCTGCACGTCTTATGTAATCTTCCTCGGTTTATTGGTGAATCGGCCACGTCAACGCCGCGCATCACCCTCCCTCAGGTCCGTCCTGCGCTTCTAGCAAGGGAGTTGTGCTTCATGCCCGATTGCCGAGTGGAGTTGCCGAATCTTATGCTTCTAGTGCCGAATGACAAAACTCCACTGCTTCCTGATGCTCATCCTAAGGAGTTGACTGTTCTGGAATGTCTTTCCATGGTTAGCACCGCACAGCTAGGGGCAACCGTCTCGATGAAGCTGCATATTCACAACCGGGCCAGGCAGTCTGCCAGATGGGCCCGTTATTTGAGAAAGTATTACAAGATAAGAAGTCCGAAGGCCCAAGTCCGCGCCAGGCGGAGTTGTTTCAAGAAGATTTCTGCTAAGAAGAGGCGACGACATAAGTTCAAGGGCCGACAGTTGTGCATTCAGGGGTCCACTTCCTCCTCCCCTTCTATCCATTCATCTTTTCTTTTGCTCGGCTCTTATCCTTGGGTGGTGTACCTTCCACCACCTGGCCATATTTCTACCATTTTCTCTTATCCTCACCATTCTAGGCATCAGCCTATGTCCTCCTCTTCCCCTAATCCAGGGGCATCTTCTAGCTTTCCTCCCCGGATATGTCCGGATTTCACTTCTCATTTCTTTCCCGCGACCCTGTTGGGGATGCCTTATGCTTGTTCCCTGACTTTGTCGGGTGTTTTTTCTGATCCTTCCCCGACCATGTCGGGTGATTACCCTTTTCTTTCCCCGACCCTGTCAGGTGACCATCATTCTTCTTCCCTAACCCTATCGGGTGTCTATCATTTTCTTTCCCCGTCATTGGCGGGTGATTCTCATTCTCCTTCCCCGACCCTGTCGGGTGATTCTAATTCCTTTTCTCCGACCACGTCGGATGATCACTCCTCTTCCCCCTTATCTTTGCCACAATCTTCTTATAGTTTGTATATTCTTTCTATCTCACCCTTTCGGGGTCATTACCCTTTTTCGTGCTGTTTTCGAGGCTTTAGCCCCCCTGATCTCAGTTAATCCTTGTTTTTTCTGTATCTGGTCCTTTGTTATCAGGGCCTCAGTGCCTTAACGAGGGAGTTCTAGCCCTCGTCTCTCTTCCATTTTATCCCTTCTTCGTCTAGTATGATGTCTGCCACTCCTCTGTGTCGAGGAATCCAATCCTTTGCTCTCCTTTCATCCTTTATCCTGGCAAGCAAGGAATGCAAAGCTACTCGCGCTCCTCAAAGCTCGATGATCGAAATCGCTTCAGGATGCTGGTTTTCACGCCATGGATCTGCAAAGGTATCTTTATTTTGTGCAAGAACGTGCTTTCATTTCCATTATTTCTATTGTTTCTGCACATGATTCCTTAACATGATTGAGTGGCTTTAGGAGTCTTTGTTTAATTAGATCTTAACTTTGTGTCAAATAAAAAAGTTAGCTTCTGCAGCATCCTTAGGCTAGTGATAGCTCCGCGCTGGGAGTCTAGTTTCTTTCCTCGATTGTTGAGGGTGACCTATGAGTATGGATTTTTCACACACTACACCGCAAGCCATAGCCGATCTCTCTGAGGCGCACCGTTGCTGCTTTGGCCATACTTTGGGTATGCACAAAGGTCTTTTCTTTTCTCTGCTCTGCCAAGTGCAAGGGCAAGAGATGGATGGATGAGATGACCAACCTAGGCGCTCCCTAATACGGGAGAGGTCTCAAATAGGGGCAGTCTTGACCCTCAAAAGTGAGCTTTCATGCTATATCTGGCCAATAAGTGCTACCAAAATGAGAAAATAATTCAATGTAAAATTATGATTGGAAGGCATGGCAAGAGTGGCAGTACAGTTCCCCGCAGGACGTCATGAGCCCGGTCGCATGCGTGCCTGATAAATATGGGTCTAAAAATTAAAGACACAAAGCCCCAGCGCAACAGGCTATCTCGTTGAGGGGTAGTGCCCTGGAAGGAATTCGAGCCTTGATATCTCCTATCCTACATAAAGCTTGTCTCCATTTTTTCTTCTGCTTCTCCCTCTTAGGCTGGGTTGTATCCCGGGTATGGCCTTAGTAGGGGCACCGTTCTTTAGAGACGGTTGGTTGTGGTAAGCCACCCTCACATGCACACCCTGCTTAAGGGAAGCCTTTAATGAAAAGGGGTAGGAACGACGATCCCTGGCCAGTAGTTTGAGCCCGTCTTTAGGTGCTGCGGATTGCTACTGTTGAAAATCAAAAAAAAATGAGATAGTTTCAAAAATCCAAAAAAATCAGATATTGTCAAAATTCTAAAAAAATCAAATATTTTTAAAGTCCTGACAAAAAAAATCAAATATTTTAAAAATAAGAAAAATCGAGAAAAATGCAAAATCAACAAGGCAATAAATATATATATATATATATATCTTTTGTTTCTTTCTATCTATTTTTTTAAGGACAGATACGTAATCCGTTTGCTAAGTGTGCAGGTTGCAAGTACTCAGGCATTCCTTACTATATCTTTGTGCTCTACCTCCTGTCCACATTTCTGATCTGTTCTTTCCTTCTTCGATCCACTCTCTCGATCTATTCTGAAGCTTATGTCCTGCCCAGCTTTTGTTTGCAATGATCATATCTTTATGAGAGGGCTTTGCCTCACAATTATGAACCTGGCGGTTCTGCTTCATTCTGATCTGGGGTTTTGATTGAAGTGCGTATTTGTTCATGTCTTTGATCCCGCCGTGTCCTTGTCTCGTGACCATGTCCCACCGTGTTGTCCCACGCTTGTTGTTTTGTTCCTCACCACATGTTGTTAGTTGACCTGCACATGTTGATAGTCGTCCCTCTATGTTCCATGTGTTGTCCCAACCGTGTGATCCGTCATGTTCTTATCCCAACCATGTGTTGTCCCGCCGATTGTTGTCTTGTCACACCATGTTCATACATACGTATTGTTTGTTTATGCCTTTGCCTATGTGCTTGTTCATCCTGTTGTGTTGTTTTCATTCATTTGATCGTCATGTTATGTCATGTTGTTTGTCGTTCAGTTAAGCATTGTGTTATCTCTGCTATGTTTTTACTTGTTTGTCTTATTCATAAAAATCCATTAAAAAAATCCGAAATAGAAAATCCAAAAAAAGTATGCCGTTTCACCTGCTCAGGTAAGTCAGGTATGGCTTTCTATCCTTACATCCCTTACTGCATTACTATATGGTACTATGCTATATTATCTCGAGAACCAGTTGGTTATCTACGTGTTCCAGGATCTGATGTTCCCCTTTAACAAAAATGATGATGATCCAGGTTCACGTGTTTAATCTTCGGATAGGCCGTTAGGTTGGGATGTCATGGGGAGGATGGTTCTATCCTGCACGCTGTGGTTGCGGATGGTATCTTGACTCTGATTTTCCCATCTTAGCAATATTATTCTCGAATATTTTATATTTTAATCTTTCTTCGCATTCGTTTTAACGATTTCTTTTATTTTAGCCCAGCATGCATCATACGCATCCTTTTGAGCATTCATGACCCATGGTTTGCCTGCAAAATGTCCCGCCAGTAATGGTTAGTTGTGCGTTCAGTGTTTGAGTAAGAGGAACTAATTCCACTCTGAGTTGGAAGGTTCTCTTTGGTCAATTTGCTTGGTTTGGTTAATTAAGAGGTCTCCATCTAGAGCTTTAGCATGTTTCCTTTATTTTTGTTGTCTGCTTCTGGCCTCCTCATTGGACCGCGGGATTGTGTCCCCCATGAGGTTGGTCTTGTCGATTTGTTTCATTTCGTTTAGTTTAGTTCCTCCAGACTGGTGTCGCTTTTGGTTTTATCATTCCTTGCATTTGGTTCAGAGTTTTCCGAAAAATTCCTGCCGCTTGTTGGTAAAAACGGGTGTCGTTTTACCTTAACGCCCACTTTCCGGTCTACTCCGCTGCATTTCCGCTTCATCTCCATGTTCCATGTCACTTTCCATTCACCTCCGCTTGCTCCCCTGTAAAGAGGATGTTAAAGAGGGGCATCTGTTGACACCCATTTTTTACCGATGAGTTGAGTCGTTCCTCTTACTCCCATTTGTTGATGACTCGAGTTGTCCATCGCTCGTTGGGGCTATTTTCAGGCATCTTTTGGGCCAGTTTTATGGGTAGCCTCCCTCTCTAGTTAGGTCCGAGTTGATTGAGGGCTTAATGGGCCTTGGTTTCGGTTAATCTAGCTTTTCTATAAATTCCAAGCGCCCATGTACATGTGCGGTCAAACTCCAGCCGTATAACGATTTGTGCGGTTGATACTGGGCCGTTCATATATTTATGAGACATTTAGCTGATTTTTTGAATTATCACCGACATGCATATATACGGCCTAGACATAGCCGCATAAGACCATTGTGCGGTAGCATCTGAGCCGTCTATCTCTCCAGAGTCCTAACGTCACTGGTTTTCAGATAGTTATCTAATTATCTTATCTATTTTGATTTTCCACCGACAGGGTTGAGCAGTTGCCTCCTGGCCGCCCTTGTAGATAAACGGTCTGCTATGAGCCGTTCATCTATGAGAGTCCAACGGCGAAGATCTCGGTCAGTTCGATGGATAGTTGGATAATATTTATGATTTATTTGAATTTCCACTAACAGGGTTGGACGGCCAGGACATGGCCGCACATCCAGTTGAACGGTCTATCGTAAGACCGTTCATCCGTTCGATTCCTGAATTTCAACATATTTTCTCTCTCTATCCGTGGTTTTATCCCTAACTTCTCCCGTCATTTTCTCTGCGATAATGAACCATTTTGAGTACCGTTTCGACTGGATAAGAGATAATTTGATTATCTACGATTTTCCTTTGATTATCTCGACCTGAAAATGCCTAAAAACCCTAGTTTCGGGGCTGGCTTTCTTGGCTCTATAAATAGACCCTAAAGGCTACCTTTGAAAAGGGGGGGGGGGGAGATTTTGGTCGACGGTGAAGCCCTGCCGAATCCTTGAGTGACCTACGACCAGGGAGGGAGGCCTTCTACGTCCATACAGGCCTCCGGTCCAGGGAGTAACCTTCATTTTGAGTCTTTTTTCTATCTTTGATAGTCCGTCATTCCCTTTTGGTTGCATGCATCATTCTCCTCATTTTTCTTCACTTGCACTGTCATTCACACATCCTCCCATGTTTTTGACGCCCCAGGGGTTTAAAACTCCCCAGGTATCCCCCACTCCACTTAGTCATGATCATTTATTTCCGTTTTAGCATCTACTACACTTTTCAGTTCTAATTTGGGTTTTCTCTTTGTGTTTCCACGTTGTTTTGCAGGTCAGCAATACACTAACACGAGGCCCATCCTTTCTGGCCGGCCGAAAAGGGTGGAAGTTGGACCCTTTTACAACTTCTAGCGTGGTGGCCTTGTGCGGTTCCTACCTATCCGTTCACAGAGTCGTGCGGTTTCCATTGGGCCGTTCTTCTTCGTCTTGCGGTCGGGTCCGAGCCGTTCATCTGCCAGAAGTTCCTTATCCCGCATCCTCTGCAGCGCCCTTAGACGGCCTATCGTGTGGCCGCACATCCTTACAGGCGGTTCATCCTGAGCCGTACATCCTCCCAGCGCTACTCATAAGGCGAGTGTCTCCCTCTCTTTCCAAGGTACGGTGTGTCAATCACATTAGGCATCTTGGTGGCGATCACAGTTATTTACATTCTTTTGTTCTCATTCTATTGTTCCCATTTTATTTTATATATCGATTTAGTAGAGGGGAGAGAAGACGTCTTTTAAGCCAATGAGGAGAAAAACACAAACATGTCAACACCCCTCCCGTGTCTCTTCTTCATCACCCTCTCCCGTCTCCCTCTCTGTCTCCCATCTCACTCCGGCGGCCGACGGAGATGACAAGGGGATGCGTGGTGGTGCGACGGCGTGCGGCGAGGATGAACCAGGGAGGAGTGGTGTGCTGGACCGGATGCGGTGGCAGCGCCATTCGTGAGAAGCCGGCCACGGGTTGATCACCATTTCAAGGTTTTTGGTGAGGTTTAAAGCTCGATTTAAGGTAGGGGGACAGATCCCTACTCTCTTCCCGCATTTTCCCTTTGATTCCATGCCCGGTGAGGTAAGAGTAGGAGTATTTCATGTTTTGTGGTTTAAGCATGCCGAGATGGGGTGAGTGACGGATTTGGCCGTTTCGGCCTTGATTGTGGTTTGGATGTGGCTTTCCGGTTGTACGATGGTCCGGAGATGATTCCCCCGATTTTTCGCTTCATCTGGCGACGAATGGGGCTTTGGATCGAGCTCACGGCGAGCTCGGATGTCATTTTTTCGTGAAAACTACAGGAGGCGGCCATGGAGGTGCCCGTCACGTTCAGGACTGGGTGGCCAAGGGCCTGGCCATTGAGGTCTACTGAGCGGCCAGGGGTTTGGCCGCCCTGGGGTGCAGACGGCCATGGGTCTGGCCGTTATGCGTGTCTTCGCCATTTTTGAAGCGCACTGTCTGGGCGACCAAAGGGTTGGCCGCGTAGGCTCTTGGGCAGCCAGAGGAGTGGCCGCCTAGGCCCCAAACAGCCTAGGGTGGGTGGCCAGACCCAGGGTGGGCGGCCAGAGGTCTGGCCACCCAGCCCTCTAGGCGGCCATCGGGATGGCCGCCTAGCCGCTATTGAGTCTGGGCTCTGGGCGGCCAAAGAGATGGCCGCCCAGGCCTTGGGGTGCCCAGGGGTGGGCGGCCAGAGGGTTGGCCACCCAGCCCTCTGGGCGGCCAGCACCTTGGCCTTCCAGCCCCCGTTAGCTCGGTGGTGTGGTGTTCCGCGGTTTGGTGTTCTGGGTTGTCCGTTCGAGGGGTGGCCTTGCGGAATGCATGTCCGCGTGGTTCTGTGTGCTCTACTGGTTCTGGATTAGTAGTGTGGGCCATCCTTGTCTGTTGGTAGAGTGTGGAAAATCCTTTTGTGTCGGGCTACTTGTATCAACTATCCCCGCGAGAGTCCCGTGACTGCGGAGGGTGTTCCCGCGTGAGGGCTATGATCACGGCTAGGTATCTTTATAGAAGTCATGGACCTTGGTCCATGTGTTCCATCCTATGCTTTGGTTAGTCTCCTATGAATCGGCAGCCATAGTCTAGCTGTCTAGCTAGTGGTTCTTGGTTCTCATGCTAGCGAGTCACCCCGTGGTGGTTTAGTACGGACCTGTGGTATTTTGGTGGTTTCCGTGGTTACGGTGAGTTCTCACCTTTGGTGACTCTACCCACTAGACGCAGCTGATTTGGGCATGTTTGTGCCGACCCACCTGGGAGTGGTGGAGGCTTGTCCTGTGTAGAGGTTTGTAGGCTGGTTACTTGAGGGCCCCTTGCCTTTGCAGCCTGAGTCCGGCTGGGGGGAAAACTGGCTAGAGGACTAACCAAGAGCAGATGGTCTATGTATGCACACATAGTCGGGGACAGTGGACGCGTGCTGATGAGAATGACCCCGGCTAGTCCTTATTCTGTGGTACAGTGTACCGCATCTCTGTCCCCGCCTAGGGGCGAGTAGGAAGACACTTGAGGCTGCGGTGTAAGTCGTCGGAGGACGCTTCCGGTCTCGTTGTTAGTGGGGTAGTGCTCCTGTCACTCGAGAGGTTTCAGTGCAGGTTTCTCTTTGGCATGGTTACTGTACTGCTGGCTCGGTCTGTTCTATTTTGCGTGGCTCTTCCGACCGACGGGCTGGTGTCACCCTGTGTGCGGGGCATGGTTCGTTCGTTGGTTCTAGCTTGGGGTCGAGAGATTCTCCCGAGGGCGTTGGTTCAGCGTGTCAGCGTGTGGCCTTGTTTGGTTCCGTCGGCTAGGACAGACTGTCCAATCGTGGGGTAGGCGTTGTGTAGAGGGCCTGTGTGTGTTTCTGCTGGTTGACCATTGTCTGGTTCCGGCCATCGCCGTCGTGTGTTACCAGCGTTCTTACTATGTTGCTCTCGTCGTTGCGGTTCTTACTGCTTTCCTTTACTGCTGTTATTTTTGTGCTGCACTTCTGTTACTACTTTCGTTGTGGTGGGGATCCGCGGTACCCCTACTGAGCTAATGAGATGAGGCTCACCCCCTACTTTTCAGGTGCGGCGTTCTCCTCGGGGTGGAGTGTTCCAGTCAGAGGTTCGTTAGTTGCCAGCTCACCAGGTTGCCGGGGTGTGCCCCGGGGCAGTGTACGTTTCTTTTCCTTAACTATACTTGTGGACTGGACTCTGTAGTTATTTAATTGTTATAAGATGTAATTTTATTTCTGTCAGAACTATAGATTAATTTAGTAGATTTACTTTCATGCTATTGTTTAGAATTTCAATGCATGACCACACCATCCCTTTAACCCTTCCGAGCATTCCGGCTCATGGGTGGCGGGCCAGGATTCGAATGGTATCGAGTTATTCTCGGTATTCGTATCTTGTGTTGATACAGTTGGTATCAGAGCGTGGTTGTGAAAATGCATGGGAATTCAAGACAATGCAATGATCATGAGTCGAGAGAGTCCAGTACAGTCGGTAGCTGGCTTAGGGTGTTTTGTTTTATTCACCCCTCCCATATTGTTTTCCGTGGTTGTGCTAAGAGTTGGAGGGCGCCGAGGAGGCAAGTTTGAGCTTTGTCAGGAGTGCTGGCGGGGCTCAAGTGAAGCCGAGTAGGGAGGAGCCGAGTGGCGAGTCTTTTCCTCCAGGGGTAGCAGCCCCAGGTGTGCCGGATCAGGCCGAGTTTTATGCTGGCATGTATTAGTTCTTTGTGCGGTAGTTGAGCGAGCCACGTGATGGTCAGGAGGCTAGCAAGGGCAATTTGTCACGTGGTGGTCGTGGACGTCCCTTATGAGAGTTTCTGCAGTTTCATCCGCCGACATTTGAAGGCCAACCAGATCCTGACGCAGCGAGATCGTGGATTGATGTGATGGAACGTGTCGAGGATGAGAAGGTTTTGCTGGTGAGTTATTAGTGGCAGGGTACAGCTTTGTCATGGTGGACCACTAAATGGGAATCGGTGTCTCTTCCGTCTCCTGGTTCGAGTTCTTTCCCTTCGGGGTCGAGGTTCAGTCGGATGACTAGGATGTTCAGAAGGAGCAGGTCTGGTAGGAGGCACCAGGAGCAGGAGGAGTAGGTGTCTACAGTGACTTTTCAACATCCAGTGGTTAGGCCACTGCGGCGTGGTGTGAGTGGGCAGCAAGGACAGTGTCCGAGTTGTGGCGGGTTTCTCGAGGGGGGGCCGTGTTCCCTGGATGAAGCTGAGCTAGAGTGTTTCAGGTGTGGTCAGATTGGTCATGTTGCTCGCGAGCGCCCATGGCGGCCGCCCCAGTCCCAGCCGTCTTTGCAGCATTCCACTAGCCTGGCGAGTCAGGGTTCTCGACGTGCACGAGGCACTTGACCGGGTGGAATTGTCGTGCTCACTCCGTGGAAGGTATGTGTGACGACCTAGAGTACTCCGGATACCGCATAAACCCGATACCACTTGGAACCTGCGAGGCCTCGCAAGAGCGGAAAAGCTCCGAAGGGATAGAAAGGTGTGTGAGAGTACATTGAACTTCCAGATATAACACATATCAGGACCCATGAAAGCGATCTGATAGCTCTCCGATTAAGATCCGAAGAATCCAGGATATTACAGTCCTCCCCCCTTAAAGGAATTTCATCCTCGAAATTCAAGGAGCTAACAAGTGAACAAGGGAAGAACAAACCCAAACACTGG
Organism: Amorphophallus konjac; assembly: GCA_022559845.1. Lineage (NCBI taxonomy): Eukaryota > Viridiplantae > Streptophyta > Magnoliopsida > Alismatales > Araceae > Amorphophallus > Amorphophallus konjac. The sequence continues at coordinate 189,979,921 of CM040117.1, forward strand.
CTATGATATCCAAGCATCAGCCAAACCTCAAGCACAAAACACGATAACACAATTCAGAGGGACACTGCCAGACTACAATCACAGGCACACGCTCCTGATCTCCAGACACACCGATCCACATAACAAGCATGGCACCCAAGTGAATCTAAGTCTGACACCTCCGAAACAAGGCAACATCACTTACGTCTCACAGGGAAAGGAGACACGATCCATGCCACAACAATAGCTACCGATAAGACACGGTAGACACAACAAGCATTAGCTTAAACAAGGAAACACAGTCCTCTCAGGTGACTGCTCCAAATCATCGGCTTCCGTGCCAAGAACAACGACGAGACTGGCACGCAGAATGCCAACGACAGCACTGGACCACGAGCACAATCAAGTCAGTCCTCACTCAGACATTACATCTGAGTCGAATCGAATACCAACTCTATCACAACAGAAGAGTACAACAAAACTAACCGACAAGACCTCAATCCACACAATGTCAAATCAGACTCACAGGGAACTCCTCCCAAGCTAAACACAAACACCAACCAACAACAAGAACAATAACAAGAACAACAACAACAATAATAATAACACCTATAGAATCCCGACTCCGTTCTTACACAGAACCACATGACACAACTGCAAGCTGGGTCACAATAAGGCAGAATTACAGCTGAACACACGGCTAACACATACAAGCCACGCTGCGAACAGCTCACCAACAAGGACCCACAACAACAATAATCTCGGAGAGTGCATCCCAAGGACCACGATCCGTCCCGAGAGCATAACTCCCAACAAAAAAAAATATAGAAGAAAGGGTACTCGACCAGCAATTACGTCGACGTATTTCCCCAATCCTCACGCATGCCGGTGCGAACCACCATAAAGCCTCCAGCACAGCACGACAACCAACATCATCTAGGCATACATGGCTAAGACGATGCCACACCGAGGAAACAAACCTCTCGGCCGGCCAGAATCTTTCAACCAAATGATCTTGAACCATGGATTCTCAGCCCACACGCTTCCACTGCGCACTCACACAACGCACACAGGTGTCAAGGACAATTCGGCATCCGCATCTCAGCACACACTCGGCGCCATCGCAATTCACGAAATTGTAATATACCATGCCTCGAGTACCGATCCTGCCAACAACCGATCATACGTCGCCAGAGTGCAAACCATGAAGAGCACCAACTTCAGCACAAAGCACAAAGAACACTTATCTTAGCTTATCCTCACATCTTGAAACGATTACTAAACCTTCATAGCACAATAGCTGCCAAACACGGCACATCAAACACGGTGCACAACGGCCCCCAAAACACAGACTGGGTCCAAAGCCAAGCAACCGTCGAACAAGTGCAAATCAGGTTCAAAATTAACACTGTCCACCCTTATGCAGACACAGGACAAAGGCTTCATAGAGACAGCACTTCCAAGGCTTACCTCGAAAAGATGCCACCAAACAAGGTGAGAAGAATTAAGCTCGACTAATATTAGCTCACTTGGAAGGAAAATCCTAGGCTCGCCCGAGCATTCTCTCAAACAAGGCATCCAATCGACTAGCTCAACATAGCCTTAACACCTCAGGGCTGAACAAACTCAAGCTGGGATGGCCAAAATAACATAATAATGTGCACGGCCATCACATCAACTATAAAGTCACCAGCCACCTGAACAAACCACGGAAAAAGCTCGAACACCGCACCACAGATTCACGCTTGCTGATGAACTCTACCAAGTACAGCATAACCGAGACAAACAACATGGCAAAAGAAGAACACTCCGTCACATCCTGACGAGAGCAAAACCATCTCGCATAGTGCCAACACAGCACGCACAAGACCACACGCGGAAGCAAAGTGATAAACAATCGTAAAACCAATGCCAGTTGTCGACTATACTGGAGCTTAAGGACTCTGAACACTGCAATATCTCGAATTCCCATGTACTGCACAAACAAAAGCTCAATTGGCTCAGAAAAATTCTGAACAACTCTGAACTCTCGCTCTGATACCAACAGTGACGACCCAGACTCCGGATACCAGGTAAACTCGATACCACTTGGAACTTGCGAGGCCTCCCAAGAGCGAAAAAGCTCCGAAGGGATAAAAAGGTGTGTGAGAGTACATTGAACTTCCAGATATAACAGTAAGCAATTAAATTTTAATGATCAGGATTGCTAAAGTAGCAGAAATAAAATTGCTTCTTTTATAACAAATTAAAACTAATAGAGTCCAGCCTAAAGAAAGACAAGTACAGTCCAACAGAAAGGGAAACGTACCCTCAAGTCATGGGAAGCCCGACACTGGCAACGCTGACAACAGAACTACCCCACAGCAGAACTCACAGCATGAGGAAGCACAGTTACACCTGAAAAGTAAGGGTTGAGCCTCCTGTCACTAGCTCAATAGGGATCCCGTAGAACCCTACCTCAAAACACGAAGTAAACGCAGTGCTACGCTAAAGCAAAGCAGTAACAAAGCAGGAGTAGGAACAACAAAAGTAAAGAGGAAAATAGCCACACTACGAAACATGGCAGCCGAAGGAACCTCGGCCCTCTAAACTACAACTACTCCAAACAGCAACAGAAAGGCGAACCCCGATCTCATAAAGTCGGGCGTTACCGATCCATTGTCAAATCATGAAACCCTATCGTGAAAAGCCCACCAAAATAGGTAAAGCCTACTAAAGACCCACACAGTCAAAGGCACGAACATAGACGAGCTCACCGTCGTGTATGCTACACAAGACTAGACCTCGAGTGAAGCCACGCACAGGGTACTTGGAAACCGGTCATGAAAGCACAAACCACAAGAGTCATGTGTCAAGTGACAGAAGCACCTCCTCACTAGAAGAACAGCCAGATGCGTCCATTGACGTCTTACACTGCGCCTCAGGTTTCTAGTACTCGCCTAAAACTGCAGTAACTGAGACACTCACAAAGAACCAAGTACAAGGAACAACAGTACCAAGTACAAGGAGCAACAGTACCACAGTAACGAGTGACTAGTCAGGGCCACGCCCGTCGGCGCTCGTCCAACCGCCCCTGACCACGTGTGCACACACAAGCTCAATGCCTTGAGCTAGGCCTCTAGCTAGTTTCCCCCCCAGTAGGACGCTACCGCAAAGCAAGGGGGCCCACAGAAACTAGCCTAAAAACCGTCTGTCGGGAATTGCCCCGCCACCACTCCCAAGTGGGCCGACACACAGGAAAGTGTCGTCAGGCTATAACTAGTAGAGGCTCACTAGACACAGAGACTCCAGAACATCAGTGCTGAAGTACGGACAGGCTAAGCATGCACTATCGCACGTACTACGGAGCACCAAGCATAAGGTAGAACACAAGACTGCCGTCAGACTCAGGACAGACAACTAGACTTGCTGACACAACGATCCTTGAGTCTCACGACTCGGGGTGAAGATCATCGCTCAAAAGCGGTAACACGCCACCAATCAGCCTAGTCCCTAAGTCAAATCACGGTCAAACACTTATAAAGGAAACGGCATAGGATATCCGGATCCACACATCCACGTGACACGAATCACGGAGACATGAGGGATCACCAAGACCCTCAAAACACATGGATACGTGAACCGAGGTAACGGGATACCTCAAGGCATCCAAAACCAGAGTCTCGATCCACACAGGATAGTCGAGACACTCACGAGGTCATGTGTCAATCACTGGGTCACAACCGAGTTGACCAGAAACCATAATGACCCTTGAAACAACACAAATCACTACTCGGTACAATTGGCCCTCTCAGACACCCTATAACATGGTCATAGCCCTCATAGGACGTCCAAGACATCCACGGAACAATGGGCTAACCAAGGGGTCAAACCCACAATAACCGAAAACCAAACAAACACAAGATCACACTCTGGGTAGGTGGTGGTTTAATCCTGACTGCCAAGCAAGAAAGACGATCAGACAAAGGGCCACTACCCTCACAACAGAGCACAGGCAAAGGTGGTCACACTAAGGCCGCACCATGCCAAAGATGGTCTACCTAGGGCCATCCCACTGAGTGTGGCGGTTAAGGACACGGCCGCTACATTCAGAAGACTCAAGCAAACAAAACTACAAAAGCATAGGGGTATGCGGTCTAACTGAGGCCGCTACTTGCACAAGGCGGTCTCCTCAGGGCCGCAAGGTTACTGTAGCGGTCATGGCCTGGCCGCTTCACCCAGTCAACCCCCGAACCGACTTAACCAGTCAAAACCACTAAACGGTCTACCTTGAACCGCTTCACAGAGCCTAGCGGTCGTCCTAAGGCAGCCAAGGACACCCAGGCGGTTGGAGCTAGACCGCTAGCACAAACTTACATAAAATCAGAAGCAGCGGTCTCACATGGGCCACCCAACTTCATAAAATGGTCGGACTTTGGGCCGCTTCACAAAGCTTAGCGGTCCATCCTGGGCCGCTAGCTGACACAAAATAGTCTATCACCCGACCGCTAAAACCTGAACCGACAAAGAATCATAACGGTAACCCATGGACCGCTCAAGGTATAAAAATGGTCTCTAAAAGGACCGCCAAAGCGTTACGGTGAGAAAATCATAGGAATGGCCAAAACCCGGCCTTTCCATGCCCCAATCGCTTCTAAACAAAGGGGAAACAACCCTAAGCATGATATACGCCTTCCACAGTCCGGAAAGGATCAATCCGATGCTAAAAAGACAAGAAACGGGTGATTCCCACGAATCGACCCAAAATGAGTCACGAGGATAGTCGGGCTCATACCGACTTCGATTCTTGACCAAATGCAATAAAACTGGCGGGAATGAATTCCCAACATGCCAGGGGTTCAAATGAAACCAACTAGACTGAAAATTGTCACCTGGAACGGTGAGCTCGGCTCACACCCCCCCGAAGCATGCATCGCCCTAAACGAAGCAAAACCCGCTCGTATACGCACCATTCGGCTCCAAATCGCGAGGGAACGCAGAAGAGAAGTAGAGCATCTGTCCCCCTACCTCCACCAAAGTTCTCGCGCGCCGAAACGACTAAACCACGTCGAAAACCATCACACGAACCCAAACACATCGGCTTTGAATCCACCGAGGGATCGCGCCAACGCCACGTTCCATTCTTCACACCATCACGCTCCACGATAGCTTCACAACGTCACCACCTCACCCACCTCGCCATGGTTGTGCGCCCCGCGGAGAGAGGAGAAGAGTGGAGAGAGAACGAAGGGAGAGATGTGAACGGCGGTGAGGAGAGAGGAAGGAGAGAGAAGGGGTTAAAAGAAAAAGGAAAATAGAAAATCATGTAATTTCCGTAAAATTTGATATTGTGCATGAAAATTCATAAATTCATAAAAATATGAAAAAATAGTCTCCGCGATCCTCGGAACGAGCACAACGCACCTGCAGCGTCCTTGAGTAGCAAAACTCAACGGTTAACTCTTCACAGGGTTCCACAAGTTATACAAGGGAAAAACCCACGTGGATCGTAAAACACGTATCAAGACCCACGAAAGCGATCCGATAGCTCTCCGATTAAGATCTAAAGAATCCATGATATTATAATATGCGTGTTTCCAGTTATTGTATGTCGTGCTTGTGTTTAATTCCGTTGTTTTCCCTATTACTATTTTGCTTCCTTGTGCCTGTGTTTTTCCCGAGGTGTGTTCAGGTCCTTGGAAGCGCCTTGTGTGAGGGCAGTAGAACTACTTGGGAGGGCTATGTGGTTGTCCCTCGTCATGTGTTGGTGCGTAGGCATTGTCGGGTCGTGTTGAATCGAGCGAGTAGAGTCACTAGCCGTGATTGTGTGTTGTGTTATAAGGCTGGTGTGGGGTCTCTCTAGGTGCCCTATTGTTAAGACCTACGTTTGTAGGTGGATTGTGATGTGACACCACCTTGGGGGTGATAGTCACAAGACTGAATACCCCTTGGACCTAGCAAGCAAGCAATGCACGGACTGGTGACTTCACTCGAGCGGACTCACCCGCTAAGCGTACTCTCGTGCCCGTAGGCAACCCGGTGATGGTGGTGAGGGTCCGGGATAGGACTTCGCTGCTCCGCGGGTTGGCTAGCCTAATATTGAACCCCTAAGGGCCCTGGGATGCCCACCCTCGGGGGCAGCCAGCACGCCAAGGGCGTGGGATGTAATGGCTCTCTCACAACTTGCCCGCGGTAGTCACTCACATAATAGTAATTCGGGATCAGGCACTCACTTACCGTCCGACGACACTAGCGGCAATACTAAACCAGTAAAGGAATGAAACCAGCAAGGGGTAACCAATGCTCAACTGACCAGTGTGAAGACACCGATCCCGGTCGGAGACGAGGGTGAGCGAGGAAGCATGGGCTCACCCGCACGCCGCGCCGATGAAGCTTCAACCTGAAAATTCAAGTTACATGCACTATGCCCCTTGCAAGGGGGTTGGACTAGGGGTGGGGAATTAAATTACAACCAAAATGTACCTCCACGTATGGAGGGGCGGTCAGCCGGCCAGGCGGGGAGGGGAAAGTTGAACTAGGAAACTAAATGGAAGGTGATTGCCGGTTCTGTCCGCTCTCTAGAATAGGGGACATACAGTCGATATCGGTGCCGATGCGGTCTCTCCCGAACTCCATCGATGACGAAGCTAGTGGTAAAATCTCTTGGGTTGGCCCAAGAGGACGTCCAAATTTTGGGGGAATTCCTAGTTGACGGCGTTGGTCGGGGCAGAGGCGCGAATAGGGTCTCTGTTTGCTGGTTCTGGTAGCTTCTACACCTCTCCAGTAGGAAGATGAGGCCGCCACAGATGCTCTCGAGCTCTGATTCAGGCGTGGCCAGAGTCATTGGATTTGTGGTTGAGTCCTCTTCGATCGGAGACTAGCAGGGATGCCGGAGGAGGTCAGAGAAGATGGCGAGGACCCAAATAGTGCCAGGGTATCAGACTGGTTCTAGAGGAAACTAATCAGCGCACGGGAGGTAGAAAATTTAGAACTCACAGCTTCGGATGCCGAATGGAGTGTTGCTTCTTGGTGGGGGCAGGAGACTTGTAGTAGATGGTCTCAGCCCAGCCCCGCTTCAATAACTTTAGGGGAATGGCCGTGGGAGCCTCTGCAAGTAGCTTCTGGAAGACTGTCAGGAAGAAGTTGCACAGTCCAGCGACGACGGCTCCTTCGGGCATCCACGAGCTCAGACGGGGATGAGACCACCACCGTTGTGAAGAGTACTGAGAGACACTTCTTACGGTGTCTTTTGTGCTTTCCGGGGCATCGGGATGACGTCGTGGCTGGCTCTACAAGTTGCTGGTTCTCTGTGACACTCTCAGCCGCGAGTAGATCCGCCGGTGTAGCTCCAAGTGGGCATAAGAAGAGGGTGAGGAGTTGTAGAATGGTGAAGGGGAATGGAGGAGTGGTGGGAGGGATTGTGAGGGAGGTGTGGAAGGTTGCTAGGGAAATTTTGGAGGTGGAGGAAGAGAGAGGGACGCAGGATAGGGGGCTTCTGGTCTCTACACTAGGTGTAGAGGGAGGGGTGGTGCTGGATGCTCAAGGGAGGATGAAGGGGGTGAATGGGGCGGCCAAACCAGGTTGGCTCCCTCCTTGGGGCACCCTAGGGTTGGGGGGAAGATGAAAGGGAGGGGAAAATGTGATTCAAACCTCTCTTGTGAGCTGGAGGATTGTGTGGGGAAGGGGGGAGGATTGTGTTGGGAAGACCAAGATCCTCCTAGGGAGGGAGGAGATTTGGTGGGAGTTGGTGGGGGGGCAATGAATGCACCTAGGGAAGTGGCAAGGTGGCTGAGGTGGCAGCTTAGGTGGTAGATCTAGGGCTGATGTGAAGGGTGAGGTGGATGAGAGAGAAGAAATTTGAATTTGGGGGAGGGGGAAGAGAGAGAGAGAGGGGCGCCCCCCTTAGAGAGGGAGAGAGAGGGGTTGGAGCTTCTCACTCCACTCTATGGCTTCTCACCAAAGAAATGTAATTTTCTAGAACTCAATATTCATCCTTCATTAACTAAAAATGGAGAGAGTGGGGTCCTATTTATAGGGATCCCACGATTTACAATAAGTCCCCGTGTTTAGGAACAATGACAAATAGCCAAGGGGGAAGGGGGTGCCCCTGGGCCTAGCCCATTGAATTGGGCCCATTAACTAATCTAATCAACCTAATGACACTCAAACTTAGGTAAATGACTGTCTAACCTAGGTACTGGACTCAAATAAAAGAAAAATTACAATGATATGACTCAAATAAAACATGAAAATTACATGCCATGACTCAGAAAATGTGACGGACACAATGGAGTATTGCCAGTGAGCAATCGGAGCTGTGGAAAAAATGTGAAGGGCAAGATATGCCCCCATCGGATTGTCTTGGCAAATGCCATGTTTTTTTCTCGTTTTTGCAATGTGATCGGTGGGAGTTGCGCAGCGGAAGCGTGGTGGGTCGGTAACCCATGGACTCCAGGATCGGATTAGTAGTGGAGTATGGCACGTGTTTCATGTTAAGCGTGTTCTGGAGGTCCCGGAGTCGGTTGTAGAGAGTTGCTCTTGAGTGAAGAGCTGTGTTCGGCCGTGTAAATGGCCTTGGTTGCCATGCGTGGGCGGCGATATCATGCTGAGTGGTGCTAGCAGCATTGAGAATCGGGAAGCTCAGTGGTGAGAGTGGTCGATTGAGGTTGTTTGTTGCACCAGTTTTCCTGCAGATTGTGTCTCGTGGCTTAGGGTGGAGACACTTAGCGATGGGTATTGAAACAGGTCGTGACCTTTTGGGCCGGTTGTTTGGCGCTGGTGTTCGGTGCTTAGGAATGAGCTTGGGAGTTGACCGACTTTGGTCGGTGTGGATGTTCTGGAGGTGGGTCCGAGGAGTGAGAGTTGTCGGTATTGGCAGGGAGATCTCGTGCGGATGCTGTGATGAGTAGTCGAGGAGTGCTGGAATTGTTAAGCACCATGTTGAGAGATGGTCTACTACGCCGGTTGTTCGGTGGGCATGAGGTTCGAGATCGATCGAGAGATGTGGTGGTTCTGGATAGGAGTCACTATCTATGGCAAGACTCGAGAGAGTTTGGAGCAGGGTGCATTTGGTGGTGCCGCTTGTTAGGGTGCTAGGCCCGGATACAGAGGGGGGGTGAATGTATCCCTCTAGAAAATATAGCCCAAATTAAAAACTCAGATGCTAGACGCAATCACAGAATGAAACAAATTCAATTAAACTTATGAGCAAACACATGGAGCGTGCCTATCCAAGCATCTAGCGGAAGCAAGCACACAAAGCAAACCATAGCTCAAAGGATTTTTAGGTGGTTCGGTCCTCCAGACCTACATCCACCCCTCACTCCCAACCGGAGTGAGGCTTCACTAGTAAATGCTAGAACCAAGCAGACTCAGTCTGCGAACAGTTGCTGCCACACAGCTTGACCAGGGGAACAACATCCCCTCTTCCCCCCAACCGGAGGGACACCCCAAGTGACTCCCAGCCACTTGGAAACCAGAGACCGAAGTCTCTCTTCCTCCAGACCAGGAGGGAACCACCCAGTGACTTCCAGTCACCAGCAAACCAAAGGTCGAAGACCTCTCTTCCTCCAACCGGAGGGACCCCTAGACTTGCAACCCACAAGCCCAGAACCGGAGACAAGTCTCCCTTCTCCTGAATCCACAGGAGGAACCCGATCCCCAGCAGGGCAATTGGAAGAACAAGAATAACGAAATGAAAAAGGGAAAAATAAGAAAGGAAAAATACACAGCGATCAGAAAGCTATAAAGAAGGATAACACAGATGTGGCTCGCATGGAGCTGACTGGCCTGGATTTGATCCACGGTCCAGTAGATAGATCTTCAGGTAAGCTTATCCTCCTCTTCTCTTCTCTCTCGCTCACTCTCTTTCTCTTCTCTGCTCTCTTCTTTTTACTCTCACTGTCTTTCTCTTTTCTTTCAATTCTTACGAGCTCTCTCTTTCTCTTTTTTTCTTCTGCTGCTCTCACTCTCTTTCTTTCCTTTACTCTTTTCTTCTTCTCTTCTACTGGATCGAACTCTCAGCACTTCTGCTCTTCTGCTATTCCCCTCAAGGCTTCGATCAGTCTTCATCTGTTGGATGAAGGCTTCCTTTTATAAGCAGCAGCAGCAGCTAGGGCGTGAGCTTCCCACGCCTTCCGTCCAGAAGATTCCTTCTCAGATCACGTTCTCAGCACCCACCTCGGATCACGTGTTAGGTGCCAGCTTCGGGTCATGTGCCCATTCATCAGTACGCTCAGCAACTGGAGTTGAGGTGGCGTCAACACACTTGCTCCAAAGGGTTGACGCAGCCTTCAAAGACATTCGACCAGCAAAACTCAAGTCTGCTGCGTTGACTCCATCAGCCTGCTGCGTTAACGCATCGGTGATCCAGTGATCAAGTCTTCAGCAGATGGGCGTGCTGCGTCGACGCTCTCAATCAATGGCGTTAACGCAGTGAGGCATTCCAGTAGCCATTAGCTTCGTCTCTTTAGCTGCTGCGTCGACGCTGCTCAATTGTGGCGTTGACGCAGTGGAATAGCCTGTGAAGGTCTCTGCTTCTTTAACTGCTGCGTCGACGCTGCTTGCTTGTGGCGTTGACGCAGTGGAAGATATCGTGAAGGCTTCGTCAACTGATGCGTGGACACTTTAAGCTCCCAGCGTCGACCCTATTCCCTTCAGCAACAAGAATGAAGTCATAAGATTTAAGTATGTACATTGCAGTGTATATACTTCGTTGTATAGACTTGTGAAGGCGAATGCAACGTACAGACTTGCCCAATGTGTTGACTTCAACAAAGGAGGCAACGGCTGTATAGACTTTAAATCCTAAAGGCAGTGTATAGACATTGAAGAACAACAACCAATGTATGGACTTTACAATGCAAACAACAATGTATAGACTTCATGTAAAAGCCCAATGTATAGACATTGAATTCGAAGACCACTGTGCAGACTTTGGATTTGAAGACCAGTGTGCAGACTTCAAGTTTAACTGTGGATGTACAGACTTCAGGTGTGAAGACCATTGTGCAGACTTTGGAGAACAGCGGCCAATGTATAGACTTGATGGAGCGAAGCCAATGTACAGACTTAATGTGTAGCTGAAGCCTTGAGCGTAGGAATAGGCTGGAGTGTATAGACTTCAGGCTTCAGAACCGAATGTACAGACTTTGCCTAAGAAACGTAGGGAAAGACCCCAGTGTATAGACTTTACCTTGAACGAAGGTAAGTGATGAGTGTATAGACTTTCACGATGTGTAGACTTGGAGACGTGAAAGCTACAGTGAAGGAGTGTACACACTTGACCAATTCAAAGGCAAATCGAGTGTACAGACTCTGAGTCCAAACCCAACGGCTGTACAGACTTAGAATGTGAAGACTGATGTACAGACTTCATTAATCAAAGCATGAATGAGACGCTGTACACACTTAGCCTAGGACAATGTATAGACTCAATCAAATGAAGAGCTTCCAGTGTATGGACTTGAGTTAAGTGCATTGGCTGTACAGACTTCAATTAGAAGATGCCCGGTGTACAGACTTGAAGAAGAGATGCCAATGTACAGACTTAATGATATGAACACTAAGGCATGCTGTACAGACTTACTCGATCAAGCTGATGTACAGACTTTGATACCCAGACAGTCAGTGTTCTGATGGGTTGACGCATCAGCAAGGGTGGGTCAACCCACTACTGTTCATACTAACTAAGCAGAGTGTAGCAATGAATGCTTTATGCATCAGTTAACATGACTGAACATCAAACATGTTAAACTAAACTGAGCAGCAAGATGACTGAACATTTGATAGACTGAGTTATGATCAGAAAATAACTGAATAACAGCATGATGACTCACACAGCAAGATGACTCACAGTGATTAACTCACATCAAAAACCAATCATCAAAACCATCATCAAAACCACAGGGGCACAACACCGCTGTCCAGAGTGTGGTGTTCTCTTGGCTCGGAGGGAACTGTGCAAGGGATCGTGGCATGCGTGGGCGCTGAGAGTTGGCTAATGTGCGTGGTTGTTTCCGATTGGTGAAGCCCTAGCAGTTGTTCGTAAGGTGCTCTTGGTATTGTGGGTGTCCGACGAGGCATTGGTTTTGGGACCGGTGCTGGCCGGTGAGTATTGTGGCGTTTGGCTCGAGAGTGTGTGTCGCTGGCGTTGCTGAGCCGACGGAAGAGTGGGGGGTAATTGTTCTTGGCGGTGGGGTTACCGTCTGAGGATGAGGCATGAGGTGATTCTCGTAGGGAGTGCTCGGTGTCCTGTGGCTGGAGAAGCTATCGACCCTGTAGACACGCTAAAATTGATACTATGTTGAGTAAATCTCATGTCACAACGTGATGTCCCAAAGTGGACTGTAATATTGGCTTAATATGATGTTTTTCTAATTTATTTAGAATTTTTATGGAATATTTGTAATTTGTGACTGTCATCAGGGCGTCATTTAATAGACGACTCTATGGGTGTCATTATTTAAATCAATTAGCGACCGCACGCGCAGGCGTCATTTCCTGGTTTTACGAATTTCATTCAAAATTAAATACAAGGAATTAACGTCTGGTTCAAAGGCGCTCATTAATTGACGCCATTACACGAAGGCGTCATTTTCTATTTTTAAATATGGAAAGTCATTTATTCCTATAAATTAATCCAGGAATTCGCGACTGCATGCGCGGTCGTCATTTTCAATTAGCGACTACCCTGATGTCGTCATTTGGCTTCCGTATCCGTTTCTGCTACTGCTTCTTCGCAAGGCAATCCTTCTATCTTTTGATCTCAATCCTTTCCATGGAAGTAAATCTGTATTCTGGAAGTTTATCCCTAGTTTTAATCCCATTAGAACTAGGTATTGAACTCTATAAATACCCTCTCTTGAAGGCCTCCCGCGAGAAGGAGATTCCTGTTAGCGAGAGAGAGATCCCTGCGGTTAGCAAGAGAGATTTTAGAGTCTTGTTCGTTTTATTAACAAATTTTTTTGAAGGGGTTTCTTGTTGGTTCTCACGGCATTCTTCCTCTTGCTGCGGCCGAGCTCTCTCTGCCTTCTCTCCCTTTACTACTGCTGCAACAGCAGAAAGGCTCTTTTCTCTTTAGTCTTCTTTAATATTCATCTCACACACATAGCTCTCTAGCCATCTTTGTTAGAAGTATTCATCATATATCTTTGCATCATATATCTCTCTGCATACACTACTTGCTTTGCATCCATAGCATACTTTTCCATCCTTCACTCTTCTTAGGGGGTTTAAAACAAAACACACAAGGTGTGTTCATGCCCATGTTGCATAGTCTTGTTTCTTATGAGCATTGATACAATACGCTTTGGCTAATCCATATTACTTTGCTCGTCTTTGCTTGTCTTATAAGGGTAATCAAGATAAGAACCCCCTTCATCGGCCGGCCGGTAGAAGGAGGAACAAAAGGACTCACAATCTCACCTGCTTTACAAGGTACATGCGATCATCTTTTTTATCTTTGAGGTAACCCCTCTGGCGATCACACTCCTCTAGAGAATCACATGCTCCTTTTTCTTTATTATTTCCCACCACATATCACATCTTATCTATCTTTTCTTTTCTTTTTAAGAAATTAAATCTTCTTTCTTTTTAATGTCTATGTGACACGTTCACAAATTGGCGATCATGGTGGGACACTTGCTATTTTTATTTTGATTACCTCTCCTTCGACACCCACGTGTGCCCCTCCCTTTGGCACCCTCGCGTGCCCCTCCTTTGGCACCCACGCGTGCCCCTCCTTAGTGCTCCACGTAGCACACTCCCTTTGTGCACCACGTGCACACCTCCCACTAGATTAGCCAATTTTTAAACTGTTTATAGCATTTCTAAGAAGAGAATTTGATTTCTGTTAGCTTTTATATCATTATCTATTCTCTTAAACTGATTAGTGACTGCTCTCCAGCCGCTATTTCTATAATCAGCGACTGCTCACAGAGGCGCTGTTTGCATTATTTTTGGTATTATCATTATTTTTTATAATCAACGCCCCTCCACAGAGGCGTCATTCACACATTTAACGCCTACCTCCAAGGCATCAATTCTTCAGTTACTGTTGTTTCTTCTTTTACGGTGGTCACTGTTCACTGCTAAACAACGCCCCTCCATAGAGGCGTTATTCACAGATTTAGCGCCTCACACCAAGGCGCTATTTCACTTTACTGTTCATTGATTCCTCACGGTTTTCCATGATCAGCGACTGTCATACAGACGCTGTTTGCTTAGACAGCGACTGCTTCTAGGTCACTATTTAGTTCTATTTTCAAAGAACCTTGATTTTTACTGTTATCTTCATCTGATTGCTACACCTACTGACTATCTGTTTATTACTCATTGATCTGCATGTATTATCTTGCATTCTAGGGCATTTGGTTGAGAGACCTCCTCTCTCTACACTCCTAGGATTCCACAACCTTTCTTGAATTGGAAGGACCCTCCATTGAGCATTCCGTCTCTTTGGACTGAAAATTCCTTTTCCAAGGCCTCCGTAAGTCCCCGCACCCGTGGATTCCCTCACGGACACCGGGCCGGTTGTACCATTTGAAGTACCAGAGTTTAGTCAACCCATCCGTTGGTAAGGAGAGAGAAAGAACTTAGTTGACCCGGAGATTACACCCAAACTTGAAACTAGGACCCTTATTGAAGAGAGAATTGATTATACCTTTAAAACTCATCTTAATCTTAAAGAAAACCTTAAAATCTTGGGTTCATTACAACTTGTGTGAACAATTTGCTTGCTTGGGTGATTGCTTTTATCTATCTTGTTGGCTTGAGATAATTCCCATCTTAAACATGCAACTTCGTTCAGGTAAAATCATTAACATGGCCAACTACGAGTACTCTTATGATGGTTATGAGGAGGGTCAATTTGACCCATCCTATGAGGTTCCCCCTCAGGATTCCATCCATTATGAGGGAAACTATGCTCCCTTCCATGCTTATTATTCCCAAGTCCATGTAGTGGACACCACTACTCAAGGGGATGAGCCTCCCTCCCAAGCTCAACCCGTCATCCAAAACACGTCTGGGGACGCTTCCTCATCCTTCAACGTCAATGATCTGATTCTTGCTTTGTCTCAATTGGACGATTATCAACGTCAGGCGGTCCAGGCCACTCTAAAAGGGAAATTTGTCCCTTCATCTTCAAACCCTCCTTAGGCCGCGGGTGGCCATTCATCTTCTAAGGACCAGGCGGTCTCACATAAGATTCCTTCACGTCCACCAACTCCTATTATGGTTACGCCAGCTTAGCCGGTAAGCCACTCAGTGGTTAGGCCCCAATATCCTCCACCTCCCCAATTCTTAAGGAGGCCTATGCCGAATCCGTTCCCTTCCAATCCAGCCCCAGTCGAGTCTAATACCAATACCATACTCCTCCAAAAGATAGCTAGTATGGAGGAGCAGCTTAAGAAGGTCACGGCACCCAAGAATGCTCCGGAGATTGCTCTCCCCACTTTGCCGAATTTTCATTTGCCTCCCTCCGAAATGTCAAATTTCCAACGCTATAATGGAACGGGTAACCCGTTTATTCATCTGAAAGATTTCATGTACGAGACATCCTTCTGGCAGGATAATAAGATCTCCCTGACTTATCTCTTTAGAAGGTCTCTAGATGGTTCGGCACTTGAATGGTTCTATTCTTTGGAACCAGCTGAAGCCGGTGATTTTGATGTTGTTCAGCGGAAGTTCTTACAGAAATATAAGGACCGTGTAGGTCCATCTCTGTCAGTCACAGATCTTGTTGCCAAAAAGATGAAGCCCGAGGAGGACTTCATTTTCTTTGCCGATAGGTGGAGATCTATGGCCGAAAGATTAAAAGACACCCTTTCAGAAACGGAGCAAGTTAAGATGATCATATCAAATTCTACTCTGCAATTCCGTCATATTTTGGCCATGAATAAGTTAAACACTATGGAAGAGCTCTATGAGAGAGCTAGATATATACAGACTCAGATGAAAGATTCGCCCATCATGGGCATGTTTGAACAGAAACCAAGGTTGGTCAGGAAGAACACCAATGCTAACAATAGTGGTGGCACAACCGAGGGCGCCGTCACTAACGAGCAGGTAGGCGTGGTTGGCAACCCCGCACCTTTCTGCCACCCTAACCCAAGACCTCCACAAGCTCCGCAACAACTCCCCTTCTTTAATCCCGCTCCCCAAGTAAATATTCCCCCTCGACCCTTCCATCCTCCACAAAATCAAGCCGTCCAACCAAACCCCCCAGTTCCTCAGCAATACCACCAAGTGCCGCCACACACCAATTATGGCCCCCAGCAGCCAAGAAGACCACTAGGCCCCAAAAGGGCCCAATATCCACCACTACCTGAAAGTCTTCCTGACATCTTTAACGCACTCATGGCCGCCAACCTGCTCACCTTGCCAAAAGAAAAAATGGCCTGGCCTTCTAATGTGGACACCTCTCGGTATTGTGTCTTCCACCGACAGCCTGGTCACAATATAGATCATTGCTTTCATTTCAAGGATTATATTTATGATTTGAATGATCAGGGTGGTATAAATTGGGACGAAATGAGGCAGTTTATTGAAACCTTGAAGGCACGAAGACCTCCTTGGTAGCAACAGGCTCAGCAGCCGCCTCAGCAGCAAGTTCCACCTCCTCCTCAACAACAGCAAGCTCCCGCACCTCAACCGGATATGGGGATTGCCCATAATCCATTACCGGAGCACCCTCCTAACTAGCAAGTGAACCCTGTTACTTCCTTCCACGAAGTGGAAAGGGGACAAGGGTGGCATGAAGAGAACGCCTCTATCGGGGCTATAAACCAAACTCCAACCCAACCACCCCGTCTGTTAAGAACACCTCTCCATCCGACACCTTTTCCCCAACCGTCCCGACCCCTTCTACGCACCATTAACCAAATTACCTCCACTACCACTAACCCCTTACCAGCTAGACCTCCCCTCATTCGCCCCCCACCATCTTCCACACCACAACAACCCCCCCTCCAGTCACCCATTCCTCGCCACTACCATCTAGGCCGCTCCTCATTCGCCCCTCGCCAACACCTAATCCCTCTACTGCTACTAGCAATCCTCCTCCAGTAAAGCTTCCTACACCGCTACCCGTAAATCCCTCATTTTTACCTATACCCCTCCTCATTCAGCCTACGCCTCCTTCAGCCATTCAGGCGCCCCCTACCCCTTCTACTGTTATCTCTCCAGCTACCACTACCCCTCAGCCAACAAGGCCCCTCATAAGGGTTCCTTCTTTGGTCACTCCTCCAACATCTGTTAACCCCAACATCCCATCTTCCTCATCCATCAATCCTCCGCCTAACCACAACCCGACAGAGGCGCGATCGTCACAAGCCATGGTGCTCCGTAGTGGGCGGATATTCCATCGTGTATTTCCCGCAAAGGGAGCCAGAGCCCACACAGGGGCGAGAGGAACAAGAGCCAGAGCAAGAATCAATACCGGGCACTCAATATGACCTGTTAAAGCACTTAGACAAGACCCCGGCAAGGATTTCTATTTTGGAATTGATAAAGAGATCCACCATTCACCAGCAGGCTTTGAAAGAGTACCTATAGAAGGTGATGGTTAATGAGGACATTCCAGCTGAACAGATTACATCGGTTTTAACATCAGCAAGTGAGCAACCGGCCATTGTTTTTCATGAGCATGAATTAGCTCCAAAGCCAACCAGGAAGTATGCCTTGTGCATCACGGTTGACATTAACAAAGTGGTAGTTAAACAATGTTTAGTGGATACTGGAGCATCCATCAATGTGCTGCCTCCTAGCACTCTAAAGATGTGTGGCATTCCGAATAGTCAGATTCGGCCATCCACTATCACAGTGACTGCTTATGATAATACAAAGAAACCTCCGCTGGGCATGATTACCTTAAAAGTTGGGCTGGGTCCGGTCTCAATTACAGCAGATTTTCACATTCTAGATATAGATCCAACCTTCAACAGGATTTTGGGTTGCCCATACATTCAAGAACTCGATGATGTACCCTCCACAAATCATCAATGCATAAAGTTCCTACATAAAGGGTGCATCATCAAAGTCACAAGCATGCCTATTTTGCCATCAGATGATATACACTCAGCAACGTCAGTACCTTCTATATGGCCGGCTAATAGGCCTTTGTTATCAGTGTTAGATCTCACCGATCCGCGGTAGGATTTGCTAAGACCTCCAACCTCAACCCCTACATCGGCATTGATATCACCCCTACCCTCTAAGGGGAAGAAAAAGAAGAATATGATAAATACCCCGGGGCGGAATATTTTGATGAAAATGGGGTACCGATCCTGCAAAGGCCTGGGTGTTAACCTCCAAGGTAGAGTAAAGCCCATTAAACATCACAAGCTTATTCCCCGAGGCGGCCTAGGATACAAAGGGCCGGGCAAAGAAAAATATGGTAAAGATGAAGGAGAGCCATGGGCTGTTATGACCTCCACCCTCAAGACAGATAGACAGCCACTCACATGGACTTTATACACTCATTTTGTGAAAGGGGCTACTCAACATGACGGGCAAACCACAATGGTTACTTCTATGTTAGATCATCAAGATGTACATGCACGTCAGTTTACTCGCCACGTAGCCCCGCTGGTCACATATAAAGCTCTGGAGTCCTTGAGGCCGGATAAGAGAAGAAAGATGGATGATCCGGAATGTGATTGGTATAGATGATTTGATATGAATGACATTACCATTGCTTTAAGCCGTCTATTTATGCCAACTGATGCAGAATGGCCGCCACTCATTCATGAGCTGATAGAAAAGCCGACAATAATTACAGATAAGAGGCAAATGCTGAGTAACTATACTGATACCGGAGAGCCAGATGTGCCATTTGAAGAAGGCTTCACCATGGACAGGCTGTGGGCCGGCCTTTTCTCTCTTAATTCCGTACACCCGTCACTCATTACCTTCTGGTGCTCCAAACTCCTTGTCTCTGATATCCCTAAACCACATGCGGTCTTGATTATTCTCTCTCCAGATTTGTTCCAAGCTTCCCCAGTATCTCCTTTGCTCCTTGAGCAATTCTCTTAACTCTCCATTCACCCCCGCGTGGGCAATCTCTTATCCAATCTTTCTCTACTCCTTCAATTTCAACACTACCTCCAATTCTTCCCTCCCATTGCTTTATTCTTGAAAACGGAAAAAAATGCCAAAATTCAAACTTTCCAATCTTCCATCTCTGTTGAAGAGACCTCCTATCTTACTCCTGAGTGTGCCCCGATCCAAGGGCCGCTCTTGCAAGGTTCGTTAGAGGACCTCCTTTTCTCCTCTGATGAGGAGGCTTCTCCTGTACCTTCTCATGTATCCACTGCATCTTCCTCTTCTTCTCTTTCCCCTCCTCTATATTAGGGTAGTTCATCTAGCTTGTCATCTTGTTCTTCTCCCTCCTCCTCTAATAGGAGTCTTGGGGTAGCTAATCATAAGAAAGCCAAGGGTAGACAGATTCCCCATAGGTTCTTGCTAGATCTAGCTAGAAGATGCCGGGCATGTTTAGCCCTTCCTGGTTTCTTAGAGGATCCGATCTTCCTGCCGAAGATAGAATGTGAGGATGTGTGCTCTATAGATGAAGGGTTTGGTGTTTACGAGGTTATGAACGATGAAGACCCTATTGAAGAAGGGGATGAAGAATACGAAGAATATGAGGACGAGGCTGATGCTTTTGCCAGTGGTATGAGGAGATTCGACGAACCATCAGCCTCAATAGAGGAACCAACCAAAGAGATTAATCTGGGTACCGAGGAAAACCCTAAGATTGTCCTCATCAGTAAAAATTTGCTACCCTCTGAAGAAGAGGCGCTCGTTCAAGTTCTTCGAGAATATAAGGACGCGTTTGTATGGAGTTATGAGGATATGCCGGGTCTGGACCCTGCGCTCGTTGAACACCGTCTCACACTTAAGCAGGGATCCGTCCTGGTCAAACAACGGTTAAGACGTTTCCACCCTCACATGGCATTAAAGATGAAAGAAGAGGTCGATAAGCTTCATAAGGCTAGATTTATTAGAGTCATCCTCTACCCCAATTGGGTGGCAAACATTGTCCCAGTCATGAAGAAGGACAGAAGAGTTAGAATTTGCATAGACTTCAGGGACTTTAACCGCGCGTGTCCTAAAGATGATTTCCCCCTCCCTCACATAGATGTGCTAATTGACAATACGGCAGGGTACGAGACCCTCACTTTTATGGATGGCTTCTCTTGTTACAATCAGATCCGCTTGGCTGAAGAGGATCAGAAAAAAAACCTCATTCACTACACCTTGGGGAACTTACTGTTATATGGTCATGCCGTTTGGGCTCAAGAACGTCAGAGCCACTTACCAAAGGGCCATGATGGCTATTTTTCATTACATGATCCATATTTTTATAGAGGTGTATGTGGATGACCTGGTAGTGAAATCAAGAACAAGGATTGAGCATCTTGGGGTTCTAGCTAAAGTATAGCAAAGAGCACGGGAGTATCAATTAAAAGTGAACCCCAAGAAGTGCGTGTTTGGTGTTTCATCAGGAAAATTGCTTGGATTCATATTCAGGAA
Source organism: Amorphophallus konjac (assembly GCA_022559845.1). NCBI lineage: Eukaryota > Viridiplantae > Streptophyta > Magnoliopsida > Alismatales > Araceae > Amorphophallus > Amorphophallus konjac. The sequence continues at coordinate 190,000,414 of CM040117.1, forward strand.
GAGGGGTATTGAGATTGATCCCAATAAGGCTAGGGCAATAAGGGATATGCCTCCTCCCAAGAATTTGAAGGAAGTTCGAGGATTGATTGGGAGGTTACAATTTATTCGTCGGTTTGTCTCCCAACATTCACAAAGGTGTAGGCCATTTTACGAGCTTACTAAACTGGGAGTCAAATTTAGTTGGGATGACAAGCGTCAGGCAGCCTTTGACGGACTGAAGGATTATTTGGCCAATCCTCCTGTCCTGAGGCCGCCCGTTCCAGGCAAACCACTTTTTCTTTATGTCTCTGTCCTGGATGACTCTGTAGGTGCTGTCCTTGTGCAAGTTGATGAAGAAGGAAAAGAGAGGGCAACCTACTACTTGTCTAAGCTTCTCAACCCCTGTGAGCAGAAGTACTCAGCCATAGAGAAGACTTGTGCTGCTTTAGTCTGGGTAGTGCAAAAATTGAAGTATTATTTCCTAGCTCACGAGGTTCATCTTATTGCTCGCATGAATCTTATCAAGTTTCTCCTTGAAAAATCCGTTCTCACTGACCGATTGGCACGATGGCAAAGCTTTCTTTCTCAGTTCAATATCATCTACATTAAGAAAAAAGTAATTAAAGGCTATGCCATAGCAGAACATCTTGCTCATCACCCTCTCCCTAAATTTGACCCTATTCGCTCGGAGTTTCCAGATGAGGAACTAATGTCCATCAATCAGCCTGATTCGATGTGGACATTACATTTTGATGGAGCTCGGAATTCATAAAGAAAAGGGATTGGCATTGTTCTCCTATCACCTGAGGGTATCACTATTCCACTTGCCTCTCAGCTTGCATTTCCAGTTACAAATAACATAGCCGAATATGAGGCTCTTCTGGCCGGGCTGCAAGCCGCTCATCAATTCGATGTTACCCAATTATGGATTGTAGGTGATAGTCAGCTTATTCTTCGCCAAGTGCTCACCAAATGCCGCACGCTTGATCCTAAACTTAAACCCTATCAATAACTGGCTTCCGCTTATGCCAAGCTTTTTACTAAACTAATCTTCGTCCATGTCCCTCGAGACCAGAACATTCTAGCTGATGCTCTCGCTTCTCTTGCTTCCTCTTTGGTTTTCCTTCCTGAAAGGGACTTCCATTCAATCATTGTTCAAAGGCGTCTCAGTCCTACTATTAAAGATCCGGCATTCCTTAGTATTAAGGAGGAGGTGCTCAAGAAGGTTAAGGAAGGAGGAATCATTGAGAACAAGGAGATCATGTTATTAAATCTAGAAGAAGAGTTGGATGATGAAGAAAAACTGTGGTATTATGAAAATGCCAAGTATTGTTGGAATCAATCTTATCCTGAGGAGGCCACGGCTGAAGAGAAGAAAGCCATCATGAGAGTTGCTCAGGGATACACTCTGGCTGGAGGTGTGCTTTATAGAAGAGGTCTCACTGGAGTCTTGCTTAGATGCCTCGACGATGATGAGTCTTGGAAGGTCGTGGAAGAAGCACATTCAGGAGTGTGTGGGGGTCATGTCAACAGTCAGATGCTAGCTAAGAAAATCCTTAGATTAGGCTTCTGTTAACCCACTCTAGAAGAAGAATGTTCTATCTATATTCGAAGGTGTGTCAAGTGCCAACTGCACGCCAACAAAATTCATTCTCCTGCTTCTTCACTCCATCCTATGTCCTCCCTATGGCCTTTCTCCATGTGGGCTTTCGATATTATCGGACCTCTTGGTGATTCAAGCCTCCTCACAAAACCGAAAACATTTATACTCACGGCCACGGAGTACTTCACCAAGTGGGCGAAAGCAGAAGCATACGTGGAAATTAAAGCGTCAACCGTTTGCAAATTTATAATGAAGAACATCATTGTGAGATTCGGCATCCCAAGTACCATCGTCACCGACAATGGGCCATAATTCATCTCTCAAGAGCTTCAGGACCTCTACAACAGGTATAACATTACATTGCATCATTCATCTCCTTATTATCCGCAGGGCAATGGCCAAGCAGAGGCGACGAATAAAATACTGATCAAAATCATTAAGAAAACGTGCGAGGCTAACAAATTCACGGAATGGCCAGAAAAGCTGGTTAAAGCTCTTTGGACCTACCGCACTTCCATTCGTACTCCTACTGGGCAAACCCCTTTCACCCTCACTTATGGAATGGAGGCGGTAGTTCCTTATGAGATTCTTATTCCTTCTCTTAGAGTACAACTGGATAAGGAGCTCTCTATTGATGAACGCCGTGAATCTCTCCTTGCCCAGTTGGAATTCTTGGATGAGAAATGTCTGGCCACCACCGAGCATGCGCGCGTTTATCAAAACAGGCTTTCACGTTTTTATCAAAAGAAAGTGATTGAGAGAAAATTTAAAGTCGGAGAAATGGTAATCAAAAGAATCTTTGTAAAACTAGGTGAACCTCAATCAAAACTCCAACCAAATTTGGAAGAGCCCTACATAATAAAAGAAGTTTATCCTGGCAACGCTTATAAACTGGTTAACGCCGAAGGGGAAGAACTGGCCCACCCTTAGAATGGATTGTACCTTAAGAAATACTACCCGTAAGTCTTAAAGAAGAAAAGAAAAAGAAAATAAAAGAAGAAAATAAAAGAAAATAAAGAAAATAAAGAAGAAAAAAGGGGAAATTGAAAATTTGCAGGCTGGCATGGTGCATAGGCTGCGAAACCTGAAAAATCAAAGTCCCTAATTCATTCTTAAGTCTTGATGGTTTAATGTGGGGTCAATACCTGCACACACTATACGTTTTACTCTTAAACTCAAGTGGTTCAAAATTTGAGGAAGTCAGAGCCAAACTAAGAGTGTAAAAACTTTACTTATTCTCTTCTCTTCGGTTCGCGAGAGGGTGTACGAGTCAGGGAATGCCACCAAACCTACCCGCCGCCCTAGTAGGTGGAAGTCAGGGCCCAAAAGGGAACAACGCTGTAAAGCCCAAGTATAATTAGGTCTTTATTTGTTTAGAAGAAAGAAAAAGAGGTGCAAAGTTACAAAAAAAAGTATGTCAAGAGGGCAAAGTCCCTGTAGGGAAAACCCTAGTCGTAAGCATGCATGAATAAGGGCAAAAGGTAACAAAAATTTTCCTAAGCCAAAGACCGAATCCCAACAGGCACTAGGGTAGGGGAGGGAAGCTTCCTGATTCTCCGGAACCTCTCGTGAGCTTTCTCAACTTATTCTTCACTTCTCCCTCTGTGGTATGTTATAAGCTCGAAGGATGGTAAAGACCGACTAAGGAGGATGGGCCGCGAGAGGATATAAGTAAAAGCATAAGTAATTAAGCATGTTGACCCTTTGTTAAATCATTTAAGAATGATTAATAATTTAAGATGGTGATTGTGTAAGGTTTCAAGACCTTTTTGTACCATGCTAAGCCTCATCAAAAAAAAAATGGTTTTCTAATTAACGCACTCATGCGAGGGCGTCATTTCTTTTATTAGCATCAGTCTGCATGTCGTCAATTCAAAATAAAAAAAATTAAATTAAAAAAACTAAAAAAAATGGTTTTTTAATTAACGCCCGCGCGCGAGGGCACCATAGCGTCGGATTGCATGTCGTCATTTTAAAATAAATAAAAAATAAAAAATAGTTTTCCAATTAACGCCCGCGCGACGAGGGCGCCATTTCTTTAAGTCGCGTCAGTCTACATGTCATCATTTTAAAATAAAATAAAAATAAAAAAATGTCTTCAATTAACGCCAGTGTATTTGGGCGTCAATTCCATGATTAACGTCTTTTAAAGGGTCGTCATTTAAAGAAAAGAAAAAAAGAAAAGATTGAAAAAGGAGAAAAGAAGAGGAATTTCCTAAGCTGAGCCCACTGCTTTTCCTTTTGCCATATCATGTGCTTGGTTGCATTCGTGTGTGTGCATTCTTTATTCCAAGTTTGCATTTGCTTGCTTGCATGTCGCATTTTCCTATGTCTTTGTATTTGCCTCAATTAATTGAAGGCTTGGCCCCTTGACCCGTCATCAAGGTCAAAAAATAACGACAACCCTTGCTTATTGAGCAAGGGGTCAAGCCGAATAGATGAATTAATCTGTTTGCTTTAAGTGTGAAATACAGGCATAGGGAAAGGAGAAAGGAAAGAAATAAGTCAAGTATACAAGTGCTCAAGACGACAACTCAGGTAACATCAAAATCTCATATATATATATATATGCATAAATGTCGATGTACAAAAAACATGCAGGTGGAGGAGTACAAGTCTCTCTCTAACTCTCACCTCCACTCTCCTCTCTCCTGCTCTCCGCCTCACCGTTGTCTCGACGACGGGCCTGTGGAGGGGGCATGGACCCCCGGGAAGTAGCAGAAGCTCGAGCCTGCTCCTCCGCCTCGTTCCTCTGTCGAGTCGAGGAACCTGCCAGGTAGGTCGTGCTGGTGAAGGCGCTAGAGTGTCTTGCAGCTCGCGCCCGCTCTCGCCCTCTCTGGAGGCGCTCCTCTGTTGCTCGTATTCGCTCCTGTGAGACGGCTAGCTGCGTCGTGCTCCAGGCGCTCCCATTGGTGCTCCTCCCTCTCGCGGGCGTGCTCTCTCCTCTCCATCTCTAAGAGGAGCCTCATCTCTGTCACCTCGCGAGGCAACTCCCCTTGCTGCCTCTGTGCCTCCTCTAGCTCTGCGACGCGCTGGTCGCGGATGGCGACATCGGTGCACGCCAGCGCTGTCTCCCTCCTCGCCTCCGCTAGCTCTGTGACCTGCATGCATCACATCATATTAATGTCATTGAATTTTTGAAAGTAAATAATGCATATGAATATTATTTTTATGAACTAACCCGTGCAACCATGTCACGCTGTCCTGCCTCGATACAAGTAATCGTGGCTCAAAGCTCCTTAGTCTGTAAGAAACGCAAGTTTTTATGAACATAATGATATATTGGAATGAATTTATAAGTATGGTTTCAAACTTACCCGTACTGCAAGGTCGCGTTCCGCTACCACGGCCCGCTCCACCGCTCCTGCAAGTCACTGCTCCAAGGAAGCAATCTCGACAATCGAATCTCTCATCCTCGAGCTTGAGGCCCCTTCTGCACCTCCTGCGACCGCCCCCTACTGGGCACGCTGCATTCATTAAAATTATCAATGGCTAAACATTAATAAATCAGGAATCGTTTGCATATAGATAGTTTCACTCACCATGGTCTCCAGGTCTTCCCGCGTGGCTGTAAGCTGAGCCTCCAGGCTGTGAAGATGGACTTGCATGTCCATCACCGTTGCGTCTCACGCATCCTGCATTCATCGCATATTAGTTGCATAATAAACATACATCATTTAGGAAAAGAAAAAAAATGCATTCATACATACCCCTGTGACCCTCGTCTGGTGTCGGCCGGCGTAGATCTCCCAGTAGCACTGCAGGTACTCCGAGCTGTCTGCCGCCTGAGAAGTAACACGGGTCCCGCCACGCTGCCAGTCAGCGTACTGGTTTGGGAACCGGATCCGCCAGTCGGTGGCGATGGTACATCCGCGGGTCTTCCTGTCGATCCCGCGTGGCTCTCTGACCTCGACCCACTCCTGGTGCAGACCGAGGGTCCTCATCACCAGTCTGAGCCATAACGGCTCGATCTCGTTTAGGCAGTGAACCCAAAGCTCACGCCTAAAACGAGGCCGGCCCGCTACAACCCAAGGCTGACCCTCCTCGGTCATACCCTAGTAGGGTCTCCAAACCACATGCATTCACATCATCATATCATAGCATTCATATCATCATATCATATCATCATATTTCATAAAGCAGGAAATAAAAGAAATTGCATCATATTTTAAACACGTACCAGTGAGGCGGGGTAGTCGCAGAACTCCCGCCGAAGAACGCGCAGCTCGTAAGCGTGTGGTGCTCCAGTCAGGAGAGGCAGCCACCGCCGCGCTAGTGGGAAGGCCCCCTTGTCTCCGGGTCGGGGGTCGGCTCGACTCATCGTCATATATAAGTGGCTCCACACCTGCATCCATCAATTGCATCAGTAAACATTCATATGCATAATCATATTCATAACATTTAAATAAATAAACGAAGGAAAATGTATACCTGAAGAAAAGGTGAGAAGCCACTGACGATCGTCTCTCGGCCTGTCCCCGTGGAAAGATCGGCCATCAGGTGTGCCAGCAGGGCGGCTCCTCACGCGTACCTCCCAACTCCCTCCAAGTTCTCAAGGATGCCTAAGAATCGGTAGTTTATCACATCTCCCTTCGTACCTAACAGTAGCCTCCCGAGCATCAGGAACAGAAACCTCCTCAAATCACGATCTGCTCGCTCCCTCTGAGCCGGGTCCTGGCAGTAGGCAGCCCGGGCTCTCCCAATCAACCTCTCTGAAAACTCTCTCATAGACTCTCTCCGTCTCTGTCTAGAATCCCCTAATCCCATAGCCAGGGTCAGATCAGTACAGAAGATGGTCCTACACTCTCTGAGGGTCTCTGCAATCATCTCCAGCCCTAACAGCCTCTGGGCTAGCTCCCCGTAGTCTGGAAGGGTCACTCCACTGACTGCCTCCCCGTCTACCCTCAACCCGGTAATCCTGGCAATATCCTCCAAACTCGGCACCATGTGCCCCCAGGGCATCAAAAATGCCCGACTGGTCCTATCCCACCTCTCTCTCAAGACCTGAATCAAAGGCAGGTCAGGGCGCACTGGCTCAATGCTAAGAAAGGGGCCGAACCCCATCGCCTCTACCCTAGCCCTCTAGAAATTAGGCAACCCATAATATGCCGCTCGGACTTGGACCCAAGAGATCCGAGTCCGCATCAATCCCTGCCAAACAAAAAGAATATACATAAATATATATATATATATGTCAAAAGGAAGTTCATTGCTGATTCCATCATTATTTTTAATTGACGACCACCCTGTGGCCGTTATTTACTGAATTGACGCCCCTGGGGGAGGCGCTATTTTTGAGGGTATTTCTGTCCCGACAATGTTGCTTATAATATAAAAATATAAAAAATGTGCGTATAACAAAAAAAGGTAGTTTGATGTAATAAAAGGAAAAGATAAACAAATATGGCATTTTTTTTAAAATAACGACATGTTTTAGGATGTCATTTCATTGGATTATCTATTTTCAGAAAATAAAAAAGGGGAATTGATGACCTACCTTAGGTCGTCATTTAAATTGACAACGCCTCAAGGGGCGTCATTTACTGGTTTTTTTGGTTCATTGTTCTCCTTTCCTCGACAGTAATGGAAAATCAAGTTTTAACAGAAAAAATTACAGAAAAGAAAATAAATGGCATGAGGGTGGGGGACCTACCTTGCTGGGCTCCGGCGCCCTCAATCCTCCCCGCAGTGGCCGGCGGGGAGGGGGAGCTTCTTCTTCATCTTCGTCGTCTTCGCCATCTTCGTCCTCACCGTCGTCATCATCTTCTTCGCTTTCTCCTCTTTCTTCTTCTCCCTCTCCTTCTTCTCCTTCGTCTCCTTCTTCGTCGCCGTCATTGTCATCCTCATCGTCGCCGTTGTCTTCTTCCCCTTCGTCTTCTCCTTCCTTTTCTCCTTCATCATCGGGCCTGTCTTCTTCTCCACCATGCTCCACCGGCGGAGCACCTTCGGCCGCCGCGGGAGGTAGCTCCTCGCCGGTGGGTTGTTCTTCGTCTAGGTCGATGACGGCGGGGGCCATGACCCGTTGTCGTTTGTCGGAGCCCGAGCCTCCGATGAAAGCCATAGGGATGAGAAACGAGAAATGGAAGAGGGAGATGGAAAAGAAAGCAAGGTCACGATATGGGAGAGAGTAGAGAGGAAAGCAGAGAAACAAGAGAGATGTAAGGAAGGAAGAAGGTGAATAACAAAAGGAAGAAGAAGAAATTTGGAAAGTTAGGCGGTTGGATTCGAAAAGAAATGACGCATGTGTCAGTGTTGTCATTTGGATAAGCGACGCCCGTGTGCGAAGGTGCGAATTGGTGGAATTTTTGAAATTTTAAAATAAATTATGAATAACGGCTATATCTAAGGCGCTATTTAAAGATTATACGACCGCATGCGAAGTCGTCATTTAACATTGCATGGGGAATTATAACTGCTGTCAGAACAATGATGGGATGAATATAATTATTATTTTTGAAATTGATTGACGATAATGCATAGAGGCGTCATTTGATTAACGGACGACTGTTCTCAAGGCGTCATTTCATGAAATTAAGGGAATATCTGAAAAGAATTTAAGAGAATCAACGCCCATTTGTTGGGGCGTCAATTAATTAACGACTGTGTACGAAGGCGCCAATCATGGGTTTATTGTTGATCAAGTTAATTGACGACAAGATGAAGGGCGTTGTTTCAGGAATTAGCTGACTCAATGGCAGTCGCGTCTCAGTACAGAAAGATAGAATTGAAAGGAATTGAAAGTTTTATCATTCTAAGTGCTTTCTTTGGCTCAATTAAGGAAGAATCCTTTATTTCATTAAAGAAAAGCATCATTACAATTTTAATGAGCCACTTTGGGTCTCAATCCCCTAAGAGCTATTATATAGATCTTCCATTGTTCGTTGTCTTCTTCAATCCTCTCCATAGGTCGGTGTAGCTTGTTGATCCTCCATATAGTTTGGATTGTCTTGATCTCCTCCTCATCATCATTGGAACCGAGATCCCGCCTCTTGGTAGGTGGGAGGTGGGACGCTTCTTCAAAGTGGTGGCGTGGAAGACCAACTTATGGTAGGCACCGGTGAGCATTGTAGAGGATTAGCTCGGTGGCGCCCACTAGTCGAAGCTCCACTCCGGATGAGAGCCGTGCGCGGATGTCTTGAGTTTTAAGGAATCCCGGCGCGCATGTGAATAGGTTTTTAGGCATAACCTTTAGGTGCTCTCTCCATTCCACTCTCTTCTTTACTTTTGGCACCCGATTCACCACTCTCTCACATAATCCTAGTGAGCCCGTCATGTAGTGAAGTGGACTTCTAGAGAAGATCCTAGATGCTTGTTGAGTTTCCTCACATGAATCAAATTTCAAGTGGAGGTCTACCCAACTAGAAAAAAAAAGCATAGACCCATATAGAGGCCTCCCCATAGCCGCCGAGGTAAGGCCACTATAGAGATAGGCTAGCACCGCCGGTCCTATTCTCTCTCCTTCCCATATGCTAGCTATGGTGCATAATTGCTCTTCTTCTAAAAAATCCTCCAATGAAGGGAAGAGTAGAGCTCCCACCAAACATATCATAAAAGCCTTCATTACCTTTTCTAGATCATCTTCCTTGGCTTGGTCCATCCTCTTATAGACCCATGCCGCAAGCTTCATGAGATTGATCCCCTTGGTAGCCTTGATTTGATTCGCCATGTTGGAGCTTGGAATTAAGCTTGATAGTACTTCATGTGCACTCATGCTCCTTGTCATGCTTGCCATCTTCTCTTCATCTCCTTGCTTCTTTCTCTTTAAGCCTAGGAGCATCTCCGTTTCTTCTAGGAGTATAGTGGCTTCAAAAGTGGAAAATAGGAAGGTGTGTGTGGTAGGATGCCATATTTCTATAAGGGCTCCATGGCGGCCCAATCTAGGTGTACATTGTCATAGTGTTTGGCATGGGTCACTAAGCCTAGAAGGTGCCATCTAGAGAGGTAAGTCCTCATGTCTAGGAGAGTTTAGAAAGAGGAGGGGTAGCCATTTGTTCTTGGTGAACCTTCTTGCCCCAGGAATGTTTGGATAATCCTGAAAAGAAGAAAGAAAGGAAGAAAGAAGAGCATGATCAGAATTTGGGAACGAAGGTGATAGAATAGATGTTCAATTTCAAAATCTTGATACTTACTTGGTTCATAGCAATCCTTCCGCTACTATGGCCTTCAATTTCTAAAATTTTTAAAAATCCCACTTTGGATTTCTTCAAAGGCCGTTGCATCATCCTGTCCATCTTGAGGGAAGTTCCTTCTTTTCTCTGTTGAGGGGGAATTCCCTGTTCTCTGTTGTTTTCTGTTGCTTTTGTTGATGTCTCGGCTGGCTCAGTTCAGTCTCGGTTTGATGTGTCTTAGCAGAAGAGGATGCCCCTTTTATAATTGTTGAGGCTCTGGCAGGCAGTCGAAAAGAGTAGTTCAATTTTGAGTTGAATTAGGTCTCTGGAGTTTTATTTCTGAACAGGAAACGAGGCGTCAAAAGTTGCCGTTAATTGACGACAGAGTCGTTGTCGTCATTTTCTTGAATCACGACATAGGTCATGTCGTTATTTATTTAACGCCCTCTCACGCAGGCATTATTTCCAGTCCGATTCCGAATTGAATAGTGAAGTTGATTAGCGACCCAGGGGTTGTCGTCATTTTAGCTTTTAACGCCTCTACACGAAGTCATCATTTACATATTTTGAATTGTTTTATGGCATTATGGTTATTGGATGAACTTACACTCTTACATTTTGATGATTTGATCATGTCATGAGTTTCGTTGTGCTAATGATCTTTGAGCGCAGAAAAGGACATGCTATGCATATCTCGAGGCGCTTATATCTTATCCTTGGTGAGATCATTCCCTCCTTTGTATACTCCCTATATGCATTATTACTATATGGTACCTACTCTATTATAGCATATCAAGAACCTTGTGGTTCTGATGAACCTGGAATTTGAGTTCTCCTTCATCAAAAATAGTGATAGTTCAAGGGGAGTCTTGATCACACGGATAGGCCATTGGGTCATCTAAGGTTTGAGACGACGGTTCCACTTTCTGAGTTGATGCGTGGACAAACGGGCTTCGGCTTAGTGTCAGCTTAGAGATTTGGATTCTTGACCAACTCTGGATGGTTTAGCAATATTATCCTTTATTATTTTCTATTTTTAGTTTATTTTAATATTTCTTTTAGCCTAGCATGCATCATGTAGGATTTTGAGCTTGAATGAGAAAATCTTCATATTAAGCCAGTAATGAGGGCCACTTGTTGTTAATCTTAGTTGACATGAGATATTGATGCAGGACAAATCCGGTTCACCCCATCAAAATAGTTTGAGCTCTCATGGGCATTTCATCAAACATGTAATCTACTATAAGACAGAACTCAATATAACATAAAAACTCAATTTGCCTGCATTATTTCTCATAATCAAACATCACTGTAAATAATAGGGGACCAACCTTCAAAGTTATCATCTCATAATAATGGATGACTCAATAGGATAGCTTGTGATTAAGGTCAATAATGCAACTCGCCCAGTTCATCACATAGAGATTAAGAAAATGAAAACCACTTCTATCTTACGAGAGATGTTGTGTACCCAAATCAAACCTCCCCAAGGATGAACAGAAAGGTCCTGTGATTCATCCAATTTCTTGTCAAATCACCTTTAATGGCACCCACGTTACTTGGAAGATACACACCATCACCTTCTTGTTGCAATGATTCCCATACATGACAATCTGTGAAAACCCTTCGAGAAGTAGACCATTGCACCTCGAGCAACAGAGATTCGTTCGAGCCTGGTCAAAAATTGTCTTCTTGTCTATTTTCAGAAGCTGCGGTGGGAACCCGTTGTGGCTGTAGCAGGGCGGCGATGGCAACACGGGTGGAGGGCGGCCACCGGTTGCGGCTCTCCTGTTGCTTCCCTTGCCCAGAGAAAACACGAGCGGGGCGGTGGAGGGAAGAGAGAGAGGCCGGGAAGCCGGTTGGGGCAGCTGGGCACGGCAGAGGAACCACCGGACGGGGGATGACGACGGCGGTGCCGGCGTTGAGCGGACAAGCCCGTTCGCGGTGCGGTGGCCCCGCAGGGGAGAGCGACGACGTGTCACGGTGACGGTTGGGCCAGGTTGGCCGGAGGGGCCGGCGGCGCTGCTACTGATAGCCGTCGAAGGGCACTGATGGTATTGCGGCTAGGTGAGAACGGACGGGTAGGAGAAAGAGGAGAAAGAATAGAGAGAGATGAGATTGTGAGAGTCTGGAGGAGAAATAAAGAATTTCTGTAAATGGATTGGGGCTTGTGGCTTACGGTGGAGAAAGATAAATGGTGAAAAAATGAAATAAAGAGAAGATTAGAGATGGGGGTTCGGCCTCACGCCAGAAGGAAATCCGAGGGATTTGGCATCCCACCAGAAGGAAGAATTCGGGGGTTTGACATCTCGCCAGAAGGAAGAGTCACACAGCACGGCTGCACAATTTTTCATCTAACCATTGCTTAACCCTAATTAGGGTTAGCTTCTCTTATTTATAGAGAAACTCAATTACAAATAAACCCAATATTGTTCCAACTTTAACACCTACGACATCCAGGCTATTAAAATAAACAAAACAACATAATCGACTAAATAAACTCTAAACTAAAAATAGCCTATAAATTAACTGCGAAAATACAAGAAATAAAAATAATCTTCAGGTTGGATGTCTTCGATGCTTCCACATAAATTAAAATGATTCTCCGTAAATCTTGTAACTCGCTCTGCATTAATCTCCCCTGGTTCGAAAAAATTCGACCTCGAATTTTGAAGTGATGAAGGAGCAATGCATTGAATAGAGAATCACATGTTGCATGTAATATCAATGAATTCACGGGGATCTTCAAATCAATAAATTGGCGGCACCTCTGAATATGTGTTTCAACACTGCACCATATCATGTCAAAATCATTCTGAGCCATACAACATTTCATATCAGCAACAACAAGAGAACATGAACCATGTGGATCTGTGGTGACTGAGGATGAATATAACTCAAACAAGATCTCTGAATGAATATCAAATGATGGGTGCCACTCTACTAGATCACATGCAGAATGAAATGTAGGAACCACCACTGAAGATGACTCATGTGCAGTAGGCACCTCAAACACAATATCTGAAATCAAATCCAATCCAGACTGAATAAATAGCTCGTGATCCCACGAATCAAGAATTGCCTTTTGAAATGAATTCACATCAGAATGAAAATGACTATCTTCAAATATAGACTCACAGATCATAGCCAATCCAGACTGCAATAACATGTCATGCTCCCAAGAATCAATAACCTGTGAAGCAGCATCCTGACTATCTGTAACCTCTGCTGGAGATAAAATAATCTCTGAGGCCTGATCAATCACAGGGAGCTGTGCCTCATTTAATTCTACTTTTGACTGACATTCAGAAACTTGATGCACATGGTTTATTTGTGGGTGAGATAATAATAGATTATGAAAAGTAAATTCACCCGACAAGGTAACATGTCTCAAAATACAAGTTCTTCTTTCTGAATCAATGACATCACTTCTTTCTTCTAACCACTTTCTTCCTAAAATAATGAATGAGTCAGCCATTGACCCAATGTCACACCAAGCTCCATCATCATATGTGACTGTTTTGAACTTTTTATAGAACTCCACAAATACACGGTCACCCTCAATAACATTTTCTCCAGTCTTGGCAAGTGACTTAACAATGTCAGGTGAAATCCAATTCCTACCTTCCGACTCATGTAAATCAATTTCTGTTCGTTGTCCATTAGGTAAATATGCAGTAAAAATAATCAGAACAGGAAGCATACTGATCACAAAATATAGGACCTCAACTTATAAAATAAGTTGATTCCCTAATGCTCTGATACCAAATCTGATGCAGGACAAATCCGGTTCACCCCATCAAAATAGTTTGAGCTCTCATGGGCATTTCATCAAACATGTAATCTACTATAAGACAGAACTCAATATAACATAAAAACTCAATTTGCCTGCATTATTTCTCATAATCAAACATCACTGTAAATAATAGGGGACCAACCTTCAAAGTTATCATCTCATAATAATGGATGACTCAATAGGATAGCTTGTGATTCAGGTCAATAATGCAACTCGCCCAGTTCATCACATAGAGATTAAGAAAATGAAAACCACTTCTATCTTACGAGAGATGTTGTGTACCCAAATCAAACCTCCCCAAGGATGAACAGAAAGGTCCTGTGATTCATCCAATTTCTTGTCAAATCACCTTTAATGGCACCCACGTTACTTGGAAGATACACACCATCACCTTCTTGTTGCAATGATTCCCATACATGACAATCTGTGAAAACCCTTCGAGAAGCAGACCATTACACCTCGAGCAACAGAGATTCGTTCGAGCCTGGTCAAAAATTGTCTGCTTGTCTATTTTCAGAAGCTGCGGTGGGAACCTGCTGTGGCTGTAGCAGGGCGGCGATGGCAACACGGGTGGAGGGCGGCCACCGGTTGCGGCTCTCCTGCTGCTTCCCTTGCCCAGAGAAAACACGAGCGGGGCGGTGGAGGGAAGAGAGAGAGGCCGGGAAGCCGGTTGGGGCAGCTGGGCGCGGCAGAGGAACCATCGGCCGAGGGATGACGACGGCGGTGCCGGCGTCGAGCGGACAAGCCCGTTCGCGGTGCGGTGGCCCCGCAGGGGAGAGCGACGGCGTCTCACGGTGACGGCTGGGCCAGGTTGGCCGGAGGGGCCGGCGGTGCTGCTACTGATAGCCGTCGAAGGGCACTGATGGTATTGCGGCTAGGTGAGAACGAACGGGTAGGAGAAAGAGGAGAAAGAATAGAGAGAGATGAGATTGTGAGAGTCTGGGGAAGAAATAAAGAACTTCTGTAAATGGATTGGGGCTTGTGGCTTACGGTGGAGAAAGATAAATGGCGAACAAATGAAGTAAAGAGAAGATTAGAGATGGGGGTTCGGCCTCACGCCAGAAGGAAATCCGAGGGATTTGGCATCTCACCAGAAGGAAGAACTCGGGGGTTTGACATCTCGCCAGAAGGAGGAGTCACACAGCATGGCTGCACAATTTTTCATCTAACCATTGCTTAACACTAATTAGGGTTAGCTTCTCTTATTTATAGAGAAACTCAATTACAAATAAACCCAATATTGTTCCAACTTTAACACCTACGAAATCCAGGCTATTAAAATAAACAAAACAACATAATCGACTAAATAAACTCTAAACTAAAAATAGCCTATAAATTAACTGCAAAAATACAAGAAATAAAAATAATCTTCAGGTTGGATGTCTTCGATGCTTCCACATAAATTAAAATGATTCTCCATAAATCTTGTAACTCGCTCTGCATTAATCTCCCCTGGTTCGAAAAAATTCGACCTCAAATTTTGAAGTGATGAAGGAGCAATGCATTGAATAGAGAATCACATGGTGCATGTAATATCAATGAATTCACGGGGATCTTCAAATCAATAAATTGGCGGCGCCTCTGAATATGTGTTTCAACACTGCACCATATCATGTCAAAATCATTCTGAGCCATACAACATTTCATATCAGCAACAACAAGAGAACATGAACCATGTGCATCTGTGGTGACTGAGGATGAATATAACTCAAACAAGATCTCTGAATGAATATCAAATGATGGGTGCCACTCTACTAGATCACATGCAGAATGAAATGTAGGAACCACCACTGAAGATGACTCATGTGCAGTAGGCACCTCAAACACAATATCTGAAATCAAATCCAATCTAGACTGAATAAATAGCTCGTGATCCCACGAATCAAGAATTGCCTTTTGAAATGTATTCACATCAGAATGAAAATGACTATCTTCAAATATAGACTCACAGATCATAGCCAATCCAGACTGCAAGAACATGTCATGATCCCAAGAATTAATAACCTGTGAGGCAGCATCCTGACTATCTGTAAGCTCTGCTGGAGATAAAATAATCTCTGAGGCCTGATCAATCACAGGGAGCTGTGCCTCATTTAATTCTACTTTTGACTGACATTCAGAAACTTGATGCACATGGTTTATTTGTAGGTGAGATAATAATAGATTATGAAAAGTAAATTCACCCGACAAGGTAACATGTCTCAAAATACAAGTTCTTCTTTCTGAATCAATGACATCACTTCTTTCTTCTAACCACTTTCTTCCTAAAATAATGAATGAGTCAGCCATTGACCCAATGTCACACCAAGCTCCATCATCATATGTGACTGTTTTGAACTTTTTATAGAACTCCACAAATACACGGTCACCCTCAATAACAATTTCTCCAGTCTTGGCAAGTGACTTAACAATGTCAGGTGAAATCCAATTCCTACCTTCCGACTCATGTAAATCAATTTCTGTTCGTGTCCATTAGGTAAATATGCAGTAAAAATAATCAGAATAGGAAGCATACTGATCACAAAATATAGGACCTCAACTTATAAAAAAAGTTGATTCCCTAATGCTCTGATACCAAATCTGATGCAGGACAAATCCGGTTCACCCCATCAAAATAGTTTGAGCTCTCATGGGCATTTCATCAAACATGTAATCTACTATAAGACAGAACTCAATATAACATAAAAACTCAATTTGCCTGCATTATTTCTCATAATCAAACATCACTGTAAATAATAGGGGACCAACCTTCAAAGTTATCATCTCATAATAATGGATGACTCAATAGGATAGCTTGTGATTCAGATCAATAATGCAACTCGCCTAGTTCATCACATAGAGATTAAGAAAATGAAAACCACTTCTATCTTACGAGAGATGTTGTGTACCCAAATCAAACCTCCCCAAGGATGAACAGAAAGGTCCTGTGATTCATCCAATTTCTTGTCAAATCACCTTTAATGGCACCCACGTTACTTGGAAGATACACACCATCACCTTCTTGTTGCAATGATTCCCATACATGACAATCTGTGAAAACCCTTCGAGAAGCAGACCATTGCACCTCGAGCAACAGAGATTCGTTCGAGCCTGGTCAAAAATTGTCTGCTTGTCTATTTTCAGAAGCTGCGGTGGGAACCTGCTGTGGCTGTAGCAGGGCGGCGATGGCAACACGGGTGGAGGGCGGCCACCGGTTGCGGCTCTCCTGCCGCTTCCCTTGCCCAGAGAAAACACGAGCGGGGCGGTGGAGGGAAGAGAGAGAGGCCGGGAAGCCGGTTGGGGTAGCTGGGCGCGACAGAGGAACCACCGGCCGGGGGATGACGACGGCGGTGCCGGCGTCGACCGGACAAGCCCGTTCGCGGTGCGGTGTCCCCGCAGGGGAGAGCGACGGCGTCTCACGGTGACGGCTGGGCCAGGTTGGCCGGAGGGGCCGGCGGCGCTGCTACTGATAGCTGTCGAAGGGCACTGATGGTATTGCGGCTAGGTGAGAACGGACGGGTAGGAGAAAGAGGAGAAAGAATATAGAGAGATGAGATTGTGAGAGTCTGGAGGAGAAATAAAGAACTTCTGTAAATGGATTGGGGCTTGTGGCTTACGGTGGAGAAAGATAAATGGCGAACAAATGAAGTAAAGAGAAGATTAGAGATGGGGGTTCGGCCTCACGCCAGAAGGAAATCCGAGGGATTTTGCATCTCACCAGAAGGAAGAACTCGAGGGTTTGACATCTCGCCAGAAGGAGGAGTCACACAGCATGGCTGCACAATTTTTCATCTAACCATTGCTTAACCCTAATTAGGGTTAGCTTCTCTTATTTATAGAGAAACTCAATTACAAATAAACCTAATATTGTTCCAACTTTAACACCTACGAAATCCAAGCTATTAAAATAAACAAAACAACATAATCGACTAAATAAACTCTAAACTAAAAATAGCCTATAAATTAACTGTGAAAATATAAGAAATAAAAATAATCTTCAGGTTGGATGTCTTCGATGCTTCCACATAAATTAAAATGATTCTCCATAAATCTTGTAACTCGCTCTGCATTAATCTCCCCTGGTTCGAAAAAATTCGACCTCGAATTTTGAAGTGATGAAGGAGCAATGCATTGAATAGAGAATCACATGGTGCATGTAATATCAATGAATTCACGGGGATCTTCAAATCAATAAATTGGCGGCGCCTCTGAATATGTGTTTCAACATTGCACCATATCATGTCAAAATCATTCTGAGCCATACAACATTTCATATCAGCAACAACAAGAGAACATGAACCATGTGGATCTGTGGTGACTGAGGATGAATATAACTCAAACAAGATCTCTGAATGAATATCAAATGATGGGTGCCACTCTACTAGATCACATGCAGAATGAAATGTAGGAACCACCACTGAAGATGACTCATGTGCAGTAGGCACCTCAAATATAATATCTGAAATCAAATCCAATCTAGACTGAATAAATAGCTCGTGATCCCACGAATCAAGAATTGCCTTTTGAAATGAATTCACATCAGAATGAAAATGACTATCTTCAAATATAGACTCACAGATCATAGCCAATCCAGACTGCAAGAACATGTCATGATCCCAAGAATCAATAACCTGTGAAGCAGCATCCTGACTATCTGTAACCTCTGCTGGAGATAAAATAATCTCTGAGGCCTGATCAATCATAGGGAGCTGTGCCTCATTTAATTCTACTTTTGACTGACATTCAGAAACTTGATGCCCATGGTTTATTTGTGGGTGAGATAATAATAGATTATGAAAAGTAAATTCACCCGACAAGGTAACATGTCTCAAAATACAAGTTCTTCTTTCTGAATCAATGACATCACTTCTTTCTTCTAACCACTTTCTTCCTAAAATAGTGAATGAGTCAGCCATTGACCCAATGTCAGACCAAGCTCCATCATCATATGTGACTGTTTTGAACTTTTTATAGAACTCCACAAATACACGGTCACCCTCAATAACAATTTCTCCAGTCTTGGCAAGTGACTTAACAATGTCAGGTGAAATCCAATTCCTACCTTCCGACTCATGTAAATCAATTTCTGTTCGTTGTCCATTAGGTAAATATGCAGTAAAAATAATCAGAACAGGAAGCATACTGATCACAAAATATAGGACCTCAACTTATAAAATAAGTTGATTCCCTAATGCTCTGATACCAAATCTGATGTAGGACAAATCCGGTTCACCCCATCAAAATAGTTTGAGCTCTCATGGGCATTTCATCAAACATGTAATCTACTATAAGATAGAACTCAATATAACATAAAAACTCAATTTGCCTGCATTATTTCTCATAATCAAACGTCACTGTAAATAATAGGGGACCAACCTTCAAAGTTATCATCTCATAATAATGGATGACCCAATAGGATAGCTTGTGATTCAGGTCAATAATACAACTCGCCCAGTTCATCACATAGAGATTAAGAAAATGAAAACCACTTCTATCTTACGAGAGATGTTGTGTACCCAAATCAAACCTCCCCAAGGATGAACAGAAAGGTCCTGTGATTCATCCAATTTCTTGTCAAATCACCTTTAATGGCACCCACGTTACTTGGAAGATACACACCATCACCTTCTTGTTGCAATGATTCCCATACATGACAATCTATGAAAACCCTTCGAGAAGCAGACCATTGCACCTCGAGCAACAGAGATTCGTTCGAGCCTGGTCAAAAATTGTCTTCTTGTCTATTTTTAGAAGCTACGGTGGGAACCTGCTGTGGCTGTAGCAGGGCGGCGATGGCAACACGGGTGGAGGGCGGCCACCGGTTGCGGCTCTCCTGCTGCTTCCCTTGCCCAGAGAAAACACGAGCGGGGCGGTGGAGGGAAGAGAGAGAGGCCGGGAAGCCGGTTGGGGCAGCTGGGCGCGGCAGAGGAACCACCGTTCGGGGGATGACGACGGCGGTGCCGGCGTCGAGCGGACAAGCCCGTTCGCGGTGCGGTGGCCCCGCAGGGGAGAGCGACGACGTCTCACGGTGACGGCTGGGCCAGGTTGGCCGGAGGGGCCGGCGGCGCTGCTACTGATAGCCGTCGAAGGGCACTGATGGTATTGCGGCTAGGTGAGAACGGACGGGTAGGAGAAAGAGGAGAAAGAATAGAGAGAGATGAGATTGTGAGTGTCTAGAGGAGAAATAAAGAACTTCTGTAAATGGATTGGGGCTTGTGGCTTACGGTGGAGAAGGAGAAATGGCGAACAAATGAAATAAAGAGAAGATTAGAGATGGGGGTTCGGCCTCACGCCAGAAGGAAATCAGAGGGATTTGGCATCTCACCAGAAGGAAGAACTCGGGGGTTTGACATCTTGCCAGAAGGAGGAGTCACACAGCACGGCTGCACAATTTTTCATCTAACCATTGCTTAACCCTAATTAGGGTTAGCTTCTCTTATTTATAGAGAAACTCAATTACAAATAAACCCAATATTGTTCCAACTTTAACACCTACGACATCTAGGCTATTAAAATAAACAAAACAACATAATCGACTAAATAAACTCTAAACTAAAAATAGCCTATAAATTAACTGTGAAAATATAAGAAATAAAAATAATCTTCAGGTTGGATGTCTTCGATACTTCCACATAAATTAAAATGATTCTCCGTAAATCTTGTAACTCGTTCTGCATTAATGTAGGATTTTGAGCTTGAATGAGAAAATCTTCATATTAAGCCAATAATGAGGGCCACTTGTTCTTAATATGAGTTGACATGAGATATTCCATTCAAAATCGAGTACTGTGTTCTCCTTGAAGCCGCTTAGGCTGGTTCCTTGAAAGCATTCATTCACTAGATTCCTACCTCGCTTCACTTTATTTTCTGCAAACTCGCCTTGGTTGTAGCACGTCCATATTGACTGGTAACCGCTCTCCAATGGTGTCTTTCCTTTCATGCCCGTGTTCACATTTTGTTCATTAGCTTAGTTTTTTCATCCAGTTCATCGTTGCTTTCTTGTGATCATCTAAGGTTGTTTCATTCAGAATCGTGGAAAGATTTCTAACGCTTAGTGTCGGAGGCGTGTCACATCACACCTTGGCACCTATTTTTCAATCCGCTCCTACTTCATTCCGCTTGTTGCACTTTCACCTCATTACGTCTCACTCCCTTGTAAAACATACACCAAGGCGGGACAACTGTAGACACGCTAAAATCGATACTATGTTGAGTAAATCTCATGTCACAACGTGATGTCCCAAAGTGGACTATAATACTGGCTTAATATGAAGTTTTTCTAATTTATTTAGATTTTTTCTGGAATATTTGTAATTCGCGACTGTCATCAGGGCATCATTTAATAGACGACTCTATGGGTGTCGTTATTTAAATCAATTAGCGACCGCACGCGCAGGCGTCATTTCCTGGTTTTACGAATTTCATTCAAAATTAAATACAAGGAATTGACGTCTGGTTCAAAGGCGCTCATTAATTGACGCCATTACACGAAGGCGTAATTTCCTATTTTTTAAATATGGAAAGTCATTTATTTCTATAAATTAATCCAGGAATTCACGACTGTATGCGCGGTCGTCATTTTCAATTAGCGACTACCCTGATTTCGTCATTTGGCTTCCGTATCCGTTTCTGCTACTGCTTCTTCGCAGGGCAAGCCTTCTATGTTTTGATCTTAATCCTTTTCATAGAAGTAAATCCATATTCTGGAAGTTTATCCTTTGTTTTAATCCCATTAGAACTAAATATTGAACTCTATAAATACCCTCCCGTGAAGGCCACCCGCGAGAAGGAGATTCCTGTTAGCGAGAGAGAGATCCTTGCGGTTAGCAAGAGAGATTTTAGAGTCTTGTTCGTTTTATTAACAAATCTTTTGCAGGGGTTTCTTGTTGGTTCTCACGGCGTTCTTCCTCCTGCTGCGGCCGAGCTCTCTCTGCCTTCTCTCCGTTTACTGCTACTGCAACAGCAGAAAGGCTCTTTTCTCTTTAGTCTTCTTTAATATTCATCTCACACGCATAGCTCTCTAGCCATCTTTGTAAGAAGTATTCATCTTATATCTCTGCATCATATATCTCTCTGCATACACTACTTGCTTTGTATCCATAGCATACTTTTCCACCCTTCACTCTTCTTAGGGGGTTTAAAACAAAACACACAAGGTGTGTTCATGCCCATGTTGCATAGTCTTGTTTCTTATGAGCATTGATACTATACGCTTTGGCTAATCCATATTACTTTGCTCGTCTTTGCTTGTCTTATAAGGGTAATCAAGGTAAGAACCCCCTTCATCGGCCGGTCGGTAGAAGGAGGAAGAAAAGGACTCACAATCTCACCCGCTTTACAAGGTACATGCGATCATCTTTTTTATCTTTGAGGTAACCCCTCTGGCGATCACACTCCTCTAGAGAATCACATGCTCCTTTTTCTTTATTATTTCCCACCACATATCACATCTTATCTATCTTTTCTTTTATTTTTAAAAAATTAAATCTTCTTTCTTTTTAATGTCTACGTGACACGTTCACAGACCCGAGTAGGTGCGAATTGCCATCTTTCCATTGCGAATCATGTGTTTCTCCGCATGTGGAGTGTGTTGGGTGTGCGGTTCCCTTGGATGTTTTAATGGTACTGAGGTGATGCTAGACTTGTTGTCCTCGTGTACCCGTGTGTGGGGTCTGGCATGGATTGGTGTGGTGGAGCGAGAGGGCTCTTTTGATTGGGCTGGTCCGGCGATGTCCCTCAGTGTTGGTTATGCGCTGTGCATCAGATGGTGATGTGACCGTGAAGTCCTACCCATGGGGTGAGTTCTTTCCCTTGAGTTATGCGGCTTGTCCTAATTTCGAGGATGACATTTCTATAAGGAGGGGAGGACTGTAACACCCGGGATTTTTGGATCTAGTTTCGCGGGTCGCGGATCGTGTCTGAGTGGATTTTGGACTTTTTATAATAATTTTTCGGACCCTTTGTTGGTGCGGTTCTTGATTGTTCTGGGTCCGTGGTGGCGCGTGGAACGGTCCTTCATTTTCTAAGAATTTTTCTGGGTCAGATTCCATTGTTCGGGGTTTTCCCAGAGCTCTTGTGATTTTCTAAAAGGAATAAAAAGAGAAAAACAAATATAATCATCAAAATATAATATTAAACCCAAACCCCCTTTCCCCCTCCGTTTCCTCATCTCCCCCTCTCGTGTCTCTTCTTCCTCACCCTCTCCTGTCTCCCTCTCACTCTCCCTTCTCACTCCGACAGTCGACGAAGATGGCAAGGGGATGCGTGGCGATGCGACGGCAGCAGCGTGCGGCGAGGACGAACGCGGGAGGCGTGGTGTGCTGGACCGGAGGTGGTAGTGGTGGTGTTCGTGAGAATCTGCCTGCGGATCGATCGCCGTTTCAAGGTTTTGGGTGAGGTTTAATGCTCGGTTTAAGGTAGGGGGATGGATCCCTTCTCTCTTCCTGCGTTTTCCCTCTGATTCCAAGCCCGGTGAGGTGAGAGTGGGAGTATTTCATGTTTTGGGGTTTAAGCATGCCAGGATGGGGTGAGTGATGGATTTGGCCGTTTGGGCCTTGATTGTGGTTTGGATGTGGCTTTCCGGTTGTAGGATGGTCCGGGGGTGATTCCCCAGGTTTTTCATTTCGTCCAGCGACGAATGGGGCTTCAAATCGAGCTCCCGACGAGCTCGGATGTCATTTTTCCGTGAAAACTACAGGAGGTGGCTGTCACATCCAGGATTGGGTGCCCAAGGGCCTGGCCGCCTAGGTCTGTTGGGCGGCCAAGGGTTTGGCTACCCAGGGGTGCAGACGACCATGGGTCTGGCCATTCTGCGTGTCTTCACCGTTTTTGAAGCCCACTATCTGGGCGGCCAAAGGGTTGGCTGCCCAGGCTCCTAGGTGGCCAGAGGAGTGGCCGCCCAGTCCCCAGATGGCCCAGGGTGGGCGGCCAGACTCAGGGTGCCCAACCCTCCCAACCCCTGTTGAGTCTGGGCTCTGGGCGGCCAGAGAGATGGCCGCCCAGTCCTTGGGGTGCCCAGAGGTGGGTGGCCAGAAGGTCAGCTCCCCAGCCTTGCAGGGTGGCCAAAGGTCTGGTAGCCCAGCCCTCTGGGCGGCCAGCACCTTGGCCCTCCAGCCCCTGTCAACTCGGTGGTGTGGCTTCTCGCAGTTTGGTGTTTCGGGTTGTCCGTTTGAGGGGTGGCCTTGTGAAATGTGTGTCTGCGTGATTCTGTGTGCTCTACTGGTTCTGGATTAGTAGTGTGGGCCATCCTTGTCTACTGGTAGAGTGTGGATAGTCCTTCTTGTGTCGGGCTACTTGTATCGACTATCCCCGCGAGAGTCCCGTGACTGCGGAAGGTGTTCCCGCGTGAGGGCTGTGATCACGGCTAGGTATCTTTGTAGAACTCGTGGACCTTGGTCCATGTGTTCCATCCTATGCTTTGGTTAGTCTTCTGTGAACCGGTAGTCATAGCCTAGTTATCTAGCTAGTGGTTCTTGGTTCTCATGCTAGCCAGTCGCCCCGTGGTGGTTTAGTACGGACCGGTGGTATTCCAGTGGTTTCCGTGGTTATGGTGAGTTCTCACCTTTGGTGACTCTACCTGCTAGACGCAGCTGACCTAGGCACGTTTGTGCCAACCCACCTGGGAGTGGTGGAGGCTTGTCCCATGTAGAGGTTTGTAGGCCGGTTACCTAAGGGCCCCTTGCCTTTGTAGCCTATGTCCGGCTGGGGGGAAAACCGGCTAGCGGTCCGACCTAGAGCAGATGGTCTGTGTATGCACACGTAGTCTGGGACAGTGGACACGTGTTGATGAGCACGACCCCGGCTAGTCCTTGTTCTGTGGTATAGTGTACCGCATCTCTGTCTCTGCCTAGGGGCGAGGAGGGAGACACTTGAGGCTGTAGTGTAAGTCATCGGAGGACGCTTCTGGTATCGTTGTTAGTGGGGTAGTGCTCCTGTCACTGGAGAGGTTTCAATGCGGGTTTCTCTTCGACGTGGTTACGGTACTGGTGGGTTGGTCTGTTCTACTTTGCGTGGCGCTTCCGGCCGACGGGCTGGTGTCACCTTGTGTGCGGGGCATGGTTCGTTCGTTGGTTCTAGCTCGGGGTTGAGAGATTCTCCCGAGGGCGTTGGTTCAGCGTGTGGCTGTGTAGCCTTGTCTGTGGTTCCGTCGGCAAGGACAGACTGTCCGACTGTGGGGCCGGGGTTTTGTAGAGGGACTGTGTATGTTTCTCCTGGTTGACCGTCGTCTGGTTCCGATCACCACTGTCATGTGGTACCGGCGTTCTTACTCTATTGCTCCTGTCGTTGCAGTTCTTACTGCTTCCCTTTACTGTTGTTATTTCTGTGCTACACTTCTGTTACCACTTTCGTTGTGGTGGGGACCCCCAGGACCCCTATTGAGCCAATGCGATAAGGCTAACCCCTGGTTTTTAGGTACAACGTTCTCCTCGGAGTGGAGTGTTCCAGTCGGAGGTTCGTTAGTTGTCAGCTCACTAGGGTGCCGGGGTGTGCCCCGGGGTGGTGTACGTTCCTTTTCTTTGACTGTACTTGCGGACTGGACTCTATAGTTATTTAATTGTTATAAAATGTAATTTTATTTCTGTCAGAACTGTAGATTAATTCAGTAGATTTACTTTCCTGCTATTGTTTAGAATTTCAATGCTTGACCATACCATCCCTTTAACCCTTCCGAGCCTTCCGGCTCCTGAGTGGCGGGCGAGGATTCGAATGGTATCTGGTTATTCTCGGTGTCATGATCTTGGGTCGTTACACTGCCTACCAATGTTAGTGGTGAGAACTCACGGAATCCCAAACCGGCATATAATGCTGCGCAAGACATACTTCCAAGTCGCTTTGCCCGTAATCTTCCATAAGGGTTCTGCCTCGACCCATTTGGTGAAGTAATCAATGGCGACGATGAAGAATTTCTTCCTCCCTCGTGCTTCTGGAAATGGGTCTAGTATATCTACGCCCCACCAAGCAAATGGGCGAGGCTACATCAGGGCGTGCAGTTATGTTGCTGGCTAGTGGTGCAAGTGTGCGAATTTCTAGCACTATGGGTAGCTCCGTACATAGTCAAGGGAGTGTTGCTGCAGAGTGGGTCACCAACATCCTTGTCAAATCAAGCTCCTGGCAAGTGCTCGACCTCTAATGTGACTTTCATAGAGGCCTTCATGGACCTCATGGATTGCTTGTTTAGCCTCGGTGGGGAACGAGTACTTTAGTAGTGCTACAGAGAGCAATCGCCTGAACTGGCATCCATCGATAATTGTGAAGTGACTGCTCTTGCTCGCATGCGGCAAGCCTCTGAGTGGTCGTTGGGGAGGTGTTGGTGTAGGAGATAATTGAGGATGGGGTGGGGTCCATCCACAACGGCGCATAATCGATGGCACTCACTTGAAGGTCGGGTTCTTCGACGCTGAGTGCACGTAACTCTTCCACCAAAACATCTCTCAAGTTTATGACAAAAGTGGAGGATGCCATATGGGAGAGAGCGTCTGGTCGTACGTGTTATGTCCTTGGGATAGACCATCTCAAAGCAGGAGAAGCCTACGATAGCCTCCTTTGTCTTCTGGAGTACTTAATCATAGCTGACTCCCAAGCTTTGAACTCCCCACGAACTTGACAGGCGACGAGTAAGGAGACGCTGTAGACCCGAAGGTTGGTCTCTCTGAGATGCTTCGCCATGCGGAGGCCAGACAGTAGAGCTTCATAGTCGGCCACATTATTGGTGGCATGGAAGTTGAACCGGAGGGCATACTATATCTCTACTCCTTCTGGCGACAATAGGACCTGGCCCACTTCGCTCCCACTTGCACAGGATGACCCATCCACATATAGTTCTCAAGTGGGCACAGGGGACTGCTCGGACGCTTCCTCATTGGGGAGAGTGCATTTGGTGATGAAGTCCGCTAGTGCTTGGGCTTTGACAGCTGTCCTCGGGTGGAAGCTGATCTCGAATTCTCCAAAATCGATGGCCAACTTGATGAGCCTTCCCAAAGCATTGGTTTTGAAGAATCTGGCATAGGGGCTGGTCGGTGAGGACCGTTATGGCCTGGGAGAGAAAGTACGGTTGCAGCTTGCGTGCGACTGTCACTAGGGTGAGCACGAATTTTTTTTCCCCGAGTACCAGAACTCAGGTCCCTGAAGAGCTTGACTCACATAGTAGACTGGCTTCATGGTTTTCTCATCTTCCCGAGCGAGCACTGTGCTCAGTGTGCTCGGCATCACAAATAGGTATAGGAGTATCTATTCCCCATCGTGGGCTTTGGAGAGGATCTGGGGCGAGGAGAGGTACCGCTTTAGGTCTTCGAAGGCTTGCGCACCTTCCTGATCCCAATCCACCCGTCCCCTTTTCTCTAGTGACTTATTGGCTTGCTTAATAAGCCAGAAGAAGGGGAGGCACCTCTCATCAGCTTTGGACAGGAACCGAGTGAGGGCTACCATACGACCGGCCTCTTCATTTCTAATACTGCCCAAATTTGGTCAGTGTTTGCTTCGATTCCTCGGTGAGTTACCAGGAAACCAAGGAACTTACCCGACCTGACTCCGAATGCACATTTGCTCAGGTTGAGCTTCATGTTGTAACTCTGGAGCATTGCAAATGTCTCTGCCAGATCCTCCAAGTGGTCGGCCGTGTGCAGGCTCTTGACGAGCAAATCGTCGATGTAAACCTCCATGTTGCGGCCGATCTGGGTGTCGAAAATGTGATTGATGAGATGCTGGTACGTCGCTCTAGTGTTTTTCAAGCCAAATGGCATGTGCGTGTAGCAATAAAGTTCGTGGTCGGTAGTTCATGGTCGGTGACGAATGCGGTCTTGTCCTGGTCGGGCTCGTGCATGCTAATCTGATGGTACCAAGAGTAGGCGTCTTGGAAACTCAGCATTTCATGTCCGGATGTTGCGTCGACTAGCTGGTCGATCCGTGGCATTGGGAAGTTGTCCTTGGGGGTGGCTTTGTTAAGCTACGTGTAGTCCATGCACATACGCCCCTTCTCGTTGCTATTGAGTCCTTCCAAGCAATTTTGATGATAACAAAACCCAGACATGGCCAACAAGTTTATAAACCTCCATATGTTCAATAGCAAGCGAATCCGTGGGCCCTCAAGGTCTCTTTCATCAAAACAAATGTTCAACCTTATCTTACCTGAACAAAATGCCCAGAAGCAGTTCAAACAAGCTCAATTCATATGGATCCTTCTGCAAGCACAAGTCTTCAATATTTGGATATGATTCATGGACTGAACTATGTTGTTTTTGCAGGATTTCCAGAGTTCGGTTGACCTGGAAGACTGGTCCGGTCGACCTAACTTTCCAGCACCCAAAACTCTAATATTTTATAGAGTTCGATCGATCGCCAACCCATGGCCGGTCGATCGATTTCTCCAGAACTAAAAGGTTCAATTCCTGTAAAAGTTAGGTCGACCGCCCTATGTGTCCCGGTCGACCGAATCCCCCGGGGCAGCAATTGTTGACTTTGTGTTTCTTCAACGTGGGAAGCCCTTCTCCTTGGATTTTTTAATCCCAAAGCCACCAAATATGCCATGATTTGTGGATCTGGTTCCTGGCTTGTCTCTTGACCATTTAAGATGTATAAAAACATCTCATTGGGGTTAAAAACCCTAATCGCTCAAGGGGAGATCAAAGGGGGCTATCAAGGGAGAAAGAGTGCTGCAACAGGAGCTCCGTGAACAGTGTTTCGTCCAAGCATTCTTTATAAAATCTCAAGCATTTGAAGATCATTATGAAGCCATTCAAGTAGAAATCGAGCTGAGAAGCAAGCTTCATCAAAGACTCTTTTCATCCACTAAGGGGGAGCTTAAATCAGAACTTTTCTTTTGTGTTTCCTTTTGCAATCTCTTGAGCTTCAAGTGTTGTTATTTATAATCTCTAAACACTCGTGTGTGTGTGGATCTTCCCAGATCCGTGTGTGTGTGTTGTTTTCTGTTAGATTCAGTGTGGATTGGTGCTTGTGCACCTTCGTGGGAGTTCCAAACTCTCCACGAGTGTGTGTGTGTGTTTTGATCTTGTAATCCTTTATAAGATAGTGTGTGAATCCTCACAGATCGTGAGGTGTGGACGTAGGTTACTGTCGTTACATCCGAACCACCTAAAAATCATTGTCTCGTGTGTGGTTTGATCATTTTCTCCTATCTCCCTTCTGTGCAAGTTCACACATTGTTAAACTATTTTTATTCCTTCCGTTAAATCTAGCATATCTTATCAACTTCACATTAGATCTCTGGTATATCAAAAGGTGGGTTCGGATCGACAAGGTCAGTCTTGTCAAGAAGATAACACCGTGCGTGTGAGAATCTTCGGATTCCCAAACTCTGCCTAGTACCAAAGAGCTATTGTGGTGGTTGATTTTGTTAGATTTATTTTACTCTGCATCAGATCTCAATTTAATAGTTGCTAGTTTATCATACTTGCTTTAAATCGGCTAAGTTTTGTTATAATTTGTAATCACCCAATTCACCCCCCCCTCTTGGGTGTCATTGATCGCGGGACTTCAATTGGTATCAGAGCTAAGGCTTTATATTTTTCAGATCTAACGATCTAGAGTAAGATCCAGATCAATGGCCAACAAGGGGATGATGCCTGAGGGTCACTCAATCCACTGTCCTCCATACTTCGACGGCTCAAATTACTCCTATTGGAAAAATAGGATGCTTGTTTTTCTGAGAGGCCAAGAATACGAGATTTGGAGGGTGGTGGACAAGGGTCCATATGAGCTCTCTAAAAATGAAGACGAATGGAACCCTGATGATATTAAGAAATCGACAGTGAACTTTAATGCTATGAACATTATGGAATGTGCTATTCATCCTAATGAATACTCTCGTGTCTCTATGTGCAGCTTAGCAAAGGAAATGTGGGACAAGCTGCGGCTTATTTATGAAGGAACCTCCGAAGTCAAGGAAACAAAGCCAATATGCTGGTCAGGAATTATGAGTTGTTTAAAATGAAGCCGGAGGAGACGATCTCAGAAATGTTCGCGAGGTTGACAGAAATTACCAATTGTCTCAAAGGCCTTGGGAAGGAGTACACTAACTCCGAACTTGTGAGGAAGGTTTTGAGATCCCTTCTACCTGCGTGGCACACAAAAGCCATAGTTCTTGAAGATTCAAAGAATCTATCAACACTTTCCTTGGATGAGCTCATAGGGTCACTGATGACCTATGAAATAAACATGAAGAGAACAGCTGAGGAAGAATCCAAAAAGAAGAAAATCATGGGCTTAAAAGCCAACTAGTCTTATGATGACTCCCAAGAAGAGGAGTCCAATGAGGAGAGTAATGAAGAAGAAGACTTGGCTATGCTGACCCACCAAGTGAGAAATTTCTGAGAAGAAAGAAGAATTTCCAAGGAAATTTCAGAAAAGGGCAAAGGAAGCCTTTTCAAACCAAGGGTGAGTCAAGCAAACCTAACAATGTTATTTGCTATGAGTGCAAGAAGCCTGGGCAAATGAGAGGAGAGTACCCAGAATTGAAGAGAAAGTTTAAGAATAACAAATTCAAGAAACCCAAAGCCATGGTCGCCACATGGAGGGACGAAGAGAATGAACAATCTGACGAGGAGTTGGAGGAGCTCGTGGAGAGCTTGTGCCTCATGGCACATGAGGATGATTCAACCGAGGTAAATTCTGATCCTGATTTTATTTCAAATGAACAGTGGGAGTCAAAATATGAAAAGTTGTATACAACATATAGAAAAATCAGATCTGAAAATAAAACTCTCAAAAAGAAAATTAAGGATTTAACACATGAGGATACTTCTGTTAAGTTTGAGAAACTGGAATATGAATGGTTTGAGTTAACGGAAGAAAAAGAAACTTTGCTTCAAACAATTTCAGATATTGAAAAAGCCAAAGAGGAGCTATCATGTAAAATGTATGAAATTGAAAAAGTTTGTGAAAAGTTCAAAAATGAAAAAGAAGTTCTGACATCTCTCATCTCAGAACTTGAGAATAAAAATGTGAGTTTGAATAAAGAAGTGACTGACTTGCAGTTCACTCTCTCTAGGTTTGTTAAAGGGAAACAAAACCTAGACAATGTGTTGGGAGTTAAAGTTAACTTCCGGAAACAAGGATTGGGGTACATACCCCAGAACAAAAAATCCCTTGAGCACAAGATTACTACATCTTATGTGCATGAAAAAGAAAATGATTGTGCTTCATGCTCACACACCAAGCCCCAACATGTTCAATCTAAACCACACAAACATCAAAGAAGATTCTCAAATGTCAACTGCTTTCATTGTGGTAGAGTTGGTCATGTTATTGCTAACTGTTGGTTCAAACAGAACAATCAAAGGAATCATGCTATTTGGACCAGAAAAAGATATATGCAGAATTGGACTAACTCCTATGGACCCAAATTAGTTTAGGTACCAAAAATAATTGGATGAGAATGTTGTTTCTTACAGATATGTCTTGAAGCCAAGGAGAGCAAATGGTACCTAGATAGCGGTTGCTCAAGGCATATGATAGGGGACAAGAAAGTGTTCTCTACTCTGCAAGATAAAGATTGAGGTTTGGTTGTCTTTGGTGGAAAAGACAAAGGTAAGATTATTAGAATTGACAACATAGGTAAGAATTTTGAAATTCTTATCGAAAATGTGCTCTTGGTGAAGGGTTTAAATCACAATCTTTTAAGTATAAGCCAACTGTGTGACAAGGGTTTTAAAATTATTTTTGACGAAACTCATTGTCTTGTCATGAATAAAATCTCTAATGAAATCAGATTCATTGGCAAAAGGAACAACAATGTGTATACTGTTGATCTTGATGATGTTGCCGGTGATGATGTGTGCTTGATAGCAAACAACCATGATAATGCATGGCTGTGGCACCGAAGACTAGGTCATGCTAGTTTTGGAGTAATCTCCAAATTGTCTAGACATGACTTGGTAAATGGGTTGCCTAAATTAAAATTTGAAAGTGATAAGATCTGTGAGACTTGCACAAAAGGCAAGCAAACACGTATCTCTTTCAAAAATAAAAACATTGTTTCTACCGCTAGGCCCTTAGAACTGCTCCACCTTGATCTTTTTGGTCCTACTAGGACACCAGCCTAGGAGAAAAATCTTATGGATTTGTAATTATTGATGATTACTCCATATTTACATGGGTGTTATTTTTAGCCAATAAAAGTGATGCCTTGATGAAGTTTCAAGTGTTTTGCAGGAAAATCTAAAATGATAAAGGATATCTCATCACCACAATTCAGAGTGGTCATGGTGGTGAGTTTGAAAATCATGATTTCAGCAGTTTTTGCCAGGAACAAGGATATACGCACAACTTCTCATCACCTAGGACGTCTCAACAAAACAGAGTAGTGGGAGAAAAAATAGGACCTTGATAGACATGGCACGGACCATGTTGAGTGAGAACTCCCTACCCAAATATTTTTGGGCTGAGGCGGTAAGTACGGCATGCTACATTATCAACAGGGCAATGGTAAGGCCCATTTTGAAGAGAACACCATATGAGCTCTACAAGGGTAAGAAACCAAACATTTCTTATGTTAAACCCTTTGGATGCCCATGCTTCATCTTGAATAACGGTAAGTCTAACATAGGTAAGTTTGATGAAAAGAGTGACAAGGGATTTTTCCTAGGTTATGCACTAAATTCTAGAGCTTATAGGTTATTTAATAAAAAGTCTTTAGTTGTTGAAGAAAGTCCTCATGTCATTTTTGATGAACCTGAATTAAAACTAACAAATCAAATTTCTTCTACCTTGGATGTAGATGAAGCTCTTAAACAATCAAATGATGCTGGAACATCTCAGGTTAAGGATGAACCAACTGAAGGAAATTCTAGTAAGGGTGAAAATGATGAAGATCCCTCCATTGAAACACTTCAACAAGGACCACTACAACACCATGATTTGCCTAGAGCTTCAACATACTTGAAAGATCACCCCGCTGAAAATATCATTGGTAATCCTGAAGATGGGGTAAGAACTAGATCTTCACTAAGGCAAGTGGAAGAAAAGGATTTAATGGCCCTTATATCTCAAGAAGAGCCTAAGGATATTCATGAAGCTCTTCAAAATGAATCCTGTATCCAGACTATGCATGAAGAGTTGCACCAGTTCGAAAGAAACAAGGTATGGACTCTTGTGCCGCGTCCTAAGAATCAACCCGTAATAGGAACCCGTTGGGTTTTCAGAAATAAGTTAAATGACACGGGATTGGTTGTTAGGAACAAGGCCCGGCTCGTAGCCAAAGGGTATAGCCAAGAAATGGGTATTGATTTTGATGAGTCTTTTGCACCGGTTGCTCGTCTAGAAGCAGTTCGGATTCTATTATCCTTTGCTTGCTCTCTTGACTTCAAAATATTTCAGATGGATGTTAAATCTACTTTTCTTAACGGGTATATCAAAGATGATATTTTTGTAGAACAACCTCCAAGTTTTGAAGATCCAAAACATCCACAGCATATGTACAAGTTGCAGAAGGCCTTGTACGGGTTGAAGCAAGCTCCAAGGGCCTGGTATGAAAGGCTTACTTCATTTCTCATTAAAAATGGTTTCAAAAGAGGTAAGGTTGACCAAACACTCTTTACGAGAAAATCAGGTAAAGACATATTAGTAGTTCAAGTGTATGTGGATGACATAATTTTGGAGCTACTGATAATGTCTTATGTGATGAATTTACAGAAATTATGCAAGGAGAATTTAAGTTGAGTTTAATGGGTGAACTCACATTTTTTCTTGGATTGTAGGTAAAGTAAACATATGAAGGCATTTTCATAAATCAAGCTAAGTACACATTGGAGCTGTTAAAGATATATGAGATGGCTGAAGCAAAGCCCCTGTCAACTCCGATGGCCACAACCACGAAGTTAGACAAAGATAAAAATGGTAAAATAGTAGATCCCACACTGTTTCGAGGTATGATCGGATCACTACTGTATCTCACAGCATGCCATCCTGACATTCAATTCAGTGTATGTCTATGTGCTTGTTTTCAGTCATGTCCTAAAGAATCTCACCTAATGGCTGTTAAACGTATTTTTCGATACTTAATTGGCACAATAGACTTTGGCTTTGGTTTCTCATCGGCAGTTCATTCGATTTGATTGCATACACCGATGCGGATTATGCCGGATGTATTGTAGATCGCAAAGGTACTAGTGGGTACTGTCAAT
Source organism: Amorphophallus konjac (assembly GCA_022559845.1). Lineage (NCBI taxonomy): Eukaryota > Viridiplantae > Streptophyta > Magnoliopsida > Alismatales > Araceae > Amorphophallus > Amorphophallus konjac. The sequence goes on from CM040117.1 coordinate 190,034,014, forward strand.
TTCTTGATGTGTGCGTAGTTTCATCGGCCTCTAAGAAACAACATTCAGTAGCTCTCTCAACGGCCGAGGCTGAATATGTAGCCGCCGGAAGTTGTGGAGCCCAAGTACTTTGGATCAAAAATCAATTGCTTGATTTGGATGTTGAAATGAAATGTGTTCCAATCTTGTGTGACAATACCAGTGCAATCAATTTTTCTAAAAATCCTATACAACAGTCTAGGACAAAGTATATTGACATTCAACATCATTTTCTGAGAGATCATGTAGGAAAGGGGTCTTTGAATTGAATTTCATTGACACACACAATCAGTTAGCTGATATATTCACAAAACCCTTAAACCAGGAACAATTCAAAAAATAAGAATGGAACTTGGCATGTGCAAGGGTGAGAGCATACATACCTAGGTCTGCACTTAGGCTAATAGTTGCACATGCAGAATAAACTCATTTGCATAAAGGGTAGATTATCATGCATATTGTATGTACTTATTTTCAATACCTTGTGTGTATTTACATCCCTGCATGCTTGAATGTATTTATATATATAGCCCTCCTTGAAACTTTTCTAAGGACGAATATTCCTTGTTCAAATAAATGTGGACCCAGTGACGTCTGGATCTAAGGCACCTTCTGAGGGGGAGCTAGAGAATTTTCTCTATATCCCATCTCTTCTCATTCCAAGTCACTCTCTCTCATTATTCCTCGGTGTTGGTTCAATAAAAAATGGTTGAAGGAGTTATTAAAAAAATGATGATAAAAAAAATGAAATTTAGGGCTAGGTCGACCACTTCGGTCGACCGCCACCCTCGCTCCGGTCGACCGAACCCGACGAACCGAACCGGCCGAACCAACATCCGAACCCCTTTTAAAGGGGTCTTCACACTCCCTTTCTTCATTCCAACGCCCCCACTCTCTCTTATACCCTATTTCCTAACCCTAGAACACCAAAACTCCACTTCCCTAGCCCCAAAACCTAATTCTTTCTTCACCCACACAAGATCTGGTCCATTCGTCATGGTTTCGAGACGATATCTCCGCGGCCGTTCGTGCGTTCGTGAATACCTACCCAAGGTTCCAGATTGTGGAGAAGATCATTCCAAGCCTTAGGAGTGTCCTTTGGTCCATCTTCATCCCCAGGGTTGAGATTGATCCTTCGAGGGTTTCCACAGTAAGTTTTCTAGTCTAGGATGCCGCCTTGACGAAGTTCTCGGCGTTCTGCCCATGGGGAACCCAGTGATCAGAGATGAGAGGCCCCGGCTCATCCACCATAGTGGGCACTTGCACCTCGTCGTGCACCTCGGTTGCCTCCACGGCCCATTATCGACCCCCGTCTGGTCGACTTCAATGAGGTGAATGAAATTCTGCCTGATATTTATGCTGTCTTTGAGATTCAACATGGGTGGACTGATTTTGTCACTAGATATACCAGATATTACCCAAATCTAGTGCAGTAGTTTTATGGAAATTTGGTTGAGAGAAATGGAGAGTTATATACGACTGTTCAAGGAGTTCAGATTCACATCACTCCGGACCTTTTTGAACGTGCTTTAGGCGTGTCAGCAAGGGGAGCTAACATGGCTTTTGGTCATGGCGAAGTTGAGGACACATTTATTGCTATGACGAACTGTGACTATGTGCATGGTGTTAGTGATTTGATTACCTTAAATGCAAATTATTTTCCACCACTGTAGAGTATATTGCACCACATGTTCACCTCACTTATCTATCCAAAGAGTGGGAGTAGGAATGAAGTCACAGAGGTTCACAAATTTCTGTTTTATCATGTTATGAATGGAATGTTAGTCGACATGGGTCGGCTCATGACAGATTTAATCGGGACATGCCGAACCCAACTGAGGAGATCTTTGCCCTATGCTTCTCAGTTGACAAGAGTATTTATTTATGGTGGGATAAACTTGAGTGATGAACTGTTCATTTGAGTTTGACAGGATGATATCTACAACAAGCATAAGATTTTCACAGATTTTGGATATTACTATGGTCCCGATGGCGAGCTACGCCGGAATGTGCCCGTTTATGGAGAAGAATCTGAAAATGAAGAAGAGCCCGAGAAGCAGCAAGGTCAAGGGGAGGCCCCCCCTCCAGTTCAGGATGAGGACCAACCTCCTCCACCTTCCCCTCATCATATAGCACTAGAGATACCTCCTCCAGCATAGTTCTTTCATGGGGAGTCATCTACTCAGGGGGCCGGACAGCACTCTTGGGTCGACTATGAGACTTTTGACAGGCGTCTTACTAGGATAGAAACTCGAGTGGATACTTTTGGGTCACCTCTCTACCTTTGGGGATTGCATAGACACTATGGGTAATGTGATTGACAATATGTCAGGTCGCATAGATTCCTTCTCCACGGTCTTGGACACTCTCTCCGCTCAGATGACCACTCTCTCCACCCATATGACCTCCCTCACCACCAGTCATGAAGACTCTAGCCAGGCCTTCCACCTCATGAACTTAACAGTTCTTGGAATACAGCGCCGTGATGTGGCCCGTGACACCTCCATTGCCCAAATTCAGGATCGTCTTCAACTTCAAGACCATTCTCTTGAGGACATTCGACGCCGCCTTGTCTATCAACCTCCTCCAGCGGATCAGCCACCTGCAGATGAGCCATGAGGATTCTCTTTTGCTTCCTACCTCTAGACTGATGTACTTGGGTCGTGTGTCTTTTGGGTCTACTATTCGTCTATCCTATCCCCTCTTTTGATGATGCCAAAGGGGGAGAAGTAGTTATGCAGGTCTTATATAGTTTATGCATGCCTGATCTTATGTTCTGTATGAATGATCATTTGTGAGAACATTCTGTGAGTCATTACATTTTGTGAGTCAGTTTTGCATTTCCCTTTGTCATGATGTCTAGAAGTCTTGCATTCTCTCAAGCATCAATGTACTTTGTAATGAAATGATGAAATGAATGCAATTGGTATTTGATATCAAATGGTTGGCTCTTGTCTCTCATTTCTTATCTATTTTGGCGAATAAAATATTGAATGGTTTGCGTTGCTTTGCAAAATGAATGACTTCTTGGTTTGATCGCCCTGCCCATACTCAATTGGTTATCAAGGCGTGCCACTGCTCTTACTAAATCTGATGTTTTGTCATCATCAAAAAGGGAGAGATTGTTGAGTCCTTCCAAGCGATTTTGATGATAACAAAACCCAATATGGCCAACACGTTTATAAACCTCCATATGTTCAATAGCAAGCGAATCCGTGTGCCCTCAAGGTCTCTTTCATCAAAGCAAATGTTCAACCTTATCTTACCCGAACAAATGCCCAAAAGTAGTTCAAACAAGCTCAATTCATATGGATCCTTCTACAAGCACAAGTCTTCAATATTTGGATATGATTCATGGACTGAACTATGTTGTTTTTGCAGGATTTCAGAGTTCAATTGACCTGGAAGACTGGTCCGGTTGACCTAACTTTCTAGCACCCAGAACTTGATAATTTATAGAGTTCGGTCGACCGCCAACCCATGGCCGGTCGACCGGTTTCTCCAGAACCAAAAGGCTCAATTCCTGTAAAAGTTAGGTCGACCGCCCTATGTCTCCCGGTCGACCGAACCCCTCTGAGGCAACAATTGTTGACTTTGTATTTCTTCAACGTGGGAAGTCCTTCTCATTGGATTTTTTAATCCCAAAGCCACCAAATATGTCATGATTTGTGGATCTGGTTCCTGGCTTGTCTCTTGACCATTTAAGATGTATAAAAACATCTCATTGGGGTAAAAAACCCTAATCACTCTAGGGGAGATCAAAGGGGGCTGCCAAGGGAGAAAGTGCGCTGTAGGAGGAGCTCAGTAAACAATGTTTCGTCCAAGCATTCTTCATCCAATCTCAAGCATTTGAAGATCATCCTGAAGCCATTCAAGTAGAAATCGAGATGAGAAGCAAGCTTCATCAAAGACTCTCTTCATCCACTAAGGGGGAGCTTAAATCAGAACTTTTCTTTTATGTTTCCTTTTCCAATCTCTTGAGCTTCAAGTGTTGTTATTTGTAATCTCTCAACACTCGTGTGTGTGTGGATCTTCCCAGATCCGTGTGTGTGTGTGTTGTTTTCTGTTAGATTCAGTGTGGATTGGTGCTTGTGCACCTTCGTGGGAGTTCCAAACTCTCCACGAGTGTGTGTGTGTGTGTTTTGATCTTGTAATCCTTTACAAGATAGTGTGTGAATCCTCACAGATCGTGAGGGGTGGATGTAGGTTGCCATCGCTGCATCCGAAATACCTAAAAATCGTTGTCTCGTGTGTGGTTTGATCCTTTTCTTCTATCTCCCTTCTGTGCAAGTTCACGCGTTGTTAAACCGTTTGTATTCCTTGCGTTAAATCTAGCATATCTTATTAACTTCACATTAGATCTCTGGTATATCAAAAGGTGGGTTCGGATCGACAAGGTCAGTCTTGTCAAGAAGATAACACCGTGCGTGAGAGAATCTTCGGATTCCCAAACTCCGCCTAGTACCAAAGAGCTATTGTGGTGGTTGATTTTGTTAGATTTATTTTACTCTGCATCAGATCTCAATTTAATAGTTTCTAGTTTATCATACTTGCTTTAAATCGGCTAAGTTTTCTTATAATTTGTAATCACCCAATTCACCCCCCCTCTTGGGTGTCATTGATCGTGGGACTTCAGTTGCTCTAGGGACCAAGACCATGTTGGCGACCCAGTCTGGATACTAGGTGGATCGGAGGAGTCCTGAGCACAACTTCTCACTCACCTGCTTCTTTATGATTGCCTGTTGCTCGGGGTTACAATGCCTTCTGCGTTGTTGAACTGGGCGGCAACTCGAATCAAGCTTTAGCTGGTTGGTTATGATTTCTGGTGGGATCCCGGGGAGCTCGTCTTCGGACCAAGCGAACATTTCCTGGTTTTCAACTAGGAAGCGCTTGTAGACCTCCTTCTCCTGCTCAGGAAACCTCGAGCTAATGCGAAGGGTTCTACTTGGATCTTCCCCTGCTTGGATGAGGTAGAGGTCCTTGGCTGGCGTACTCTTACTGGGTCTGAGATCCTCCGTTCTAACCTTCTTCTCGAGGGGGAGCGTCTCCGGCTCACCTTTCCCTGGTGGAGATCAAATAACATCTTCAGGATTCTCCCTGATCACCCGGACTTTCCTCACTCCATGGGGAGTGGGGAACTTTAGCTTTTAGTGGTATGATGTGGGGACGCCTGGCAGTATGCCTAGGATTCCTTGCCCAATTATGGCGTTCTATCTGGTCATTTCGTGCTCGATCGTGAAATCGGCCAGAAAGGTCACGTCTTGGGGGGCAGTTCTGAAAGTGATCGAAAGGGAGGCTCAACCTTCCAGGAGGATGATAGTGCTAGAAAACACATATAGGGGTGTGTGGAATGGTGTTATGCGCATCAAATCCACACTCATCAGGATAACGCAGTCGTAGGAAATCACGTCGCGCTCATTTCCATTATCCACAAGAATCCTCTGTACACTACATTGATTAATAGTCTCGGAGGCCACAAGGGCGTCAGAGTAGGGAGTGGTCATGCCTGCCAGATCGTCATCTGAGAAGACGATCAGGTCCCTAAGGTTGTCCCGCGTGGTGGAGTTGTGGTGGCTCTCATCGCCGCAGTCCACTTGGTTAACTCTGAACGCATATCCTCGACGCCTCCTCTAATTGTCCCCTCCCGATGCTGCCCCCCCGGAAATCATCATGATCTCTTTCCCATTCGGTCAGTTGTCGATAGGGGGAGGAGTCCGGTCCTTATGTTGTCACTTTTCTGTGGCCTTGGTGATGAACTTGTCGAGGAGTCCTCGCGGGATTAAATCCTCGATCGTGTCCTTTAGCTGGACGCAGTCGGCGGTGTCGTGGCTGTGGTCACGATGAAAGCGGTAGTACTGCCTCCGGTTCATGGTTCTCAGGTCGGACTTCATCTTCAGGGGCCACCGGAGGTAGGGCTCCTCATGAATCTACATGAGGATCTACTCGGGCAGGGCCATCAGGGGCATGTAGTGTCGATATTGACCCCTATCCCTCGCTCCCTATTGGTCACGGCGCTCTCGATCGCGTCGCTTGCATTTGCTCCTCCCCTCTCGCGGGAAGTCTATAGACCTCTTGCGGTTGGGTTGACCAGTCTCGGCCGACTGGATCAATGCTACATTGTTCTCCTTGCAACTTGCATGCTTCTGGGCCAAGGCGAGGAGGTCCATTAAGGTTGACAGGGCCTCTACCCCGAGCGATCGTCATAGTATGGGTCTCAGGTGCCATGCATTAATGCGGTCGTGGCGATGCTAACGTTGAGGTAGGGAATGTAAAGAGCCTCCTTCCGAAAGTGGGACACGTAGTCCCATAGGGGATCTTCACGCCCCTGCCTGATGGCTAGCAGACATACCACTAACTTGACCACCTTCGATAGTTGATGAACTTCTCCTTAACCAACTTCTTCAGTTGCTAGAAAGAGGTGATGGTTCCGGCGGCCAGGGACTCGAACCAGGTCTGAGCGTTCTCCCGTAAGGTTATGACGAACGCCAAGAACTTCATAGCATCCAAGGCCCGATGGAACACCTGGTTTGACTCGATGCCGTGCATGTGGTCGGCGGGATCGGAGGTGCCGTCGTACAGGATGAACGTCAGCTACTGAAACTTCGGGGGAAAGGGAGCCTCCATGATCTCCCTGGAGAAGGGGGGCATGGAAGTCCGAGTCATCTTTTAGCCCCTTGGCCTTAGCGGTCTAGAGGATATCTTCTAGGTAACAGACCTTCCCCTCCAAGTTCGCGCTCCACCTCCTTACAACATCGCAGCTACTGCACCATCTTTGGGTTAGAGTGGAGCAGACTGCGGGGTCGCGGTGCGGGCTAGCTACGCAAGCATTGAGAGTGCATAGCGGAGACGCAGGAGGGCTCACCTGCCTTGCTAGATTCCGCCACGGTGGGGGCACCTCCATTTTGGGGAAGCACCGTCGCGGAGCATCCTGCCCCCCAGGTCGATTGAGGATGTCCTGGCACAACTCTGTCAACACCTGGAGCTATCGCCACATTTCTACCAGCTCATCTGCGACGGGGTTATGGGTGGCAGCGCCGCGAGGTGGTCAAGTTGAGGACGACACTTCTTGAGATCCTCATCATGAACTAGGGGCTTGGTGAGATCCTCGGGCCCCTTGGCGATTGCTAGTGTTGCGGTAGCTTTCACGGGATGCCATGGCTTTCTGCTCATTCCCACAAACGGCGCTAAAAAGTGTAGAGGCAGGAAAGTGATTCCTAATCCTCGTACCACACTTTTAAGATTTGTTTGTTGAGGAAGGGCAATCGGCCACCCGTGAAAGCCTGTAAACACTAGAAAGAAGACGTCAGAAGGAGCCCTAGGTGTAACGACCCAAGATCCGGATATCGAGTCAGACCCGATACCATTCAGATTCTACACCGCCACCCTCGCGCTGGGAAGCTCGGAAGGGTTATTTAGGGTGTCATGAATATGCATTAAAATTCTAAACAATAGCATGAAATAAATTACATAACTAATTAATTTACTAGCTGAAATAAAATTAACATATTATAATTAAATAACTTAATTACATAGTCCACTCCACAAGTACAGTCAACAAGAAAAGAAATGTACACTGCTATGGGGCATACCCCGGCACTGGCAAGCTCGCTACTGAAGGCCTCCAACAGCGACGCACCACTTCGAGGAGAAGCGTTGCACCTAAAAAAGTAGGGTGTGAGCCTCATCTCATTGGCTCAGTAGGGGTCTCGCGGATCCCCACCACAACGAAAGTGGTAAGGAGTAACAACAGTAACAATAGTGATAATAACAACAATAACAAGAACAGCAGTAGTGGTGAAGCAATTATTATATTAACAATATCGATGGTGATGGCTAGAACAGTAATAACAATAAAACAATGGAACTACGGAGTCTCTATGCTACTCCTACCCTCACAAGGAAAGCCATGGCCTCGAGTGGGAACTGCCGATCTAACTAAAGTCACGGTCACGCTACCGAGAAATCCTACGAAGCCTCTTATCGTACGAACTGTCCTCATAGATGGAAGCCACTATGGTAACCACGCCGCCATAACATCCTATCTCAGCTATCAGGAGAACCCTGACAATGCTATCGGGAAAGCCTTGGCCTCGCAGTTGAGAAGTCACGCTAAAGTCACCTGGCCAGAACACGCTACCTCTACAGCAAGAGAACCACAACTCGCAGTCGGGAACAAAACTCACGGGTGACGGAAGTATCCACTCGCTAGCACCGGATGGATGCATCCACTAACGTTTGACACCACCCTACTAACTAACGCCTACCTGTAGATGTGGAAAATGTGGATGTGTATATGCGTGCCTATCCCACAAATCACATGAATAAGCATGAAGGCATATGTGCACCAATCAAGTGAATAACATGAATATGTGGCTATGTAAACATGGTAGCATGATCATACAATCAAGACAAAGGCGATAAAAGATGTAAAAGAATACCGTGATCGCCACCAAGGAATGACAACGTCAAAAGAATATAAAATACTAAGTGCGTTGTGTACCTTGGAAAAAGAGGATGATCGCGCTCAATATCAAGATGCGGGGACTATGTGGATTACCTCTCCTTGCCTTCCAGCCGGCTAGAAGGTAAGGGCCTCACTTTCCATGCTTTCCTGCGAAACAAACACAAAACAAGAGGCAAAACCCATTAGAAAATGTAAAGTGTAGAAATCTGCCCAAGTGCATAAAGTAGCATGAAAGATTGAGGGCAAACTTACCGGGGGAGGGTTTTTAACCCCTATGGAAGGGTGCAAACAATAGGTGTGTATATTGTGATGAGATTAACATGAAGAAATTGATTTAATATGCCATGATTAACAAAGATAAACAAGGTGCAAAAGTGCATGCCACAAGAAAAACTGTGCAAACAGTGTAAAGTGGGTGCAAAGACTGATGCAAACAGTAGGGTAAACGAAGTCCAAATGGGGAGAAATTTGAGATGACAGAAGACTTGAGTGTTGTAAAGAAGCAGGAATAAGAATCACTCCAAAAAGAGGTCGAGACAGAAAGTTATGACACCGGAGATTTGGGAAAAATATGGACTGTGCAGAAAATTCAGAACAGTGCACAAAATGGGCTCAAAGAAGGATGAATATCTCACAAGATAGAACACCAAAAGAGGAAAGAGTGGATGCTATGGAAAGGTGAGAGTGTTGTGGTGAAACTAGGGTAGAAAGGAGAATTTAAAATGGGGAAGACAGCAGTGAAAAATGGGGTGGAAAACTCAAGAAAACAGAAGGGTGCAGAACATGGGAGAAAAATGACTAAGTGTAAAAACAGAATGAAAGTGCAAAACTCATAGACAAAAATATGAAGGAAGATGATGAGGTAATGAGCCCAAAACCAAGGAACACAAAGATTATACTTCCCTCTAGAGCCTGGAGTTGAAAGGATGGATCAAGAGTGCCCCACGGCCTCGCACCGGCGACGCAAACATGCCCCCGTCGTAAGAAATCTGAGTTTCAGCAAAGTGCAGAACAGTGTGGTGAAACCTCAAAAGTAGGGGCTTGGAAGAGGGGGAAAAGATATGAGAAATAAGGCAAACATATAATCAACGTGAAGCTAATACTCCCCTCTTCAAGATGGAGTTGAGGGAGGACGAAAAGGATGAAGCATGACTCCGCACCGGCTTGATGAACAGGCCCCCGTCGTGGACTTTGTAGCAGAAATCAGCAAACTGTGATGATTTGCCAAAAGTAGGGGCGAAGTTGAGAGGGCAAACGTTAATGAAATTGAGCAAACAAGGAACCAAAATGAAGCTTATACTTCCCTCTTCAGGCTAGGGTCGAAGGGTTGAGTCAACAATCCAACATGGCTTCGCCGTCGCCTTGGAAACGCGCCCCCGTCGCACAGGAAATCTGGGTAGGTTTATATAGAAAAAGTGGTGAAACCCCCAACTTTCTCCCACAATTCCAGAAGATAGAGTCCACCAAATCTCGAGATCTCTAGATCATTCTCGAGATAATAGTCAAGATAAGGCGTAGGAACAAACGTGACTCTTTTTGGTTGAAGATTGTGGAAGTTATGGCTCTTGGAAGAAGCCTCTGGAACCTAATCTGTAGGGTTTTTTGGTTGCACGAAAAGTAGAAAAACCTGATATTGCGGCCACGATTCCAAGAGATATAGCCCATCAAAATTTGATTTCTATTAACCAAATTAAAGATAATACAAAGGGCTAGAAGTAGGAAAAAATGGGATCAATTTGGATAAGTATTCTAGAAGTTATGGCCGCCGCAAGATAGGCACATCACGCAGGTTCGTGGAGTAGGCTGGACTCTTATTGGATAAACGGTCGGACGACCGACCGTTAAGGGTTAAACGGTCATCAACCGACCATTTGCAACAATGAACGGCCATTAGCACGACCGTTTAAGGTAGACCTTGCGCGACTTTGGAAATTGGATCATATCTCCCAAACGGTGCAGAATTAGCAAAAGTAGTAGAAGATAAAATTATAGATAACTCAAAAATGAACAACTTTTATGAAGAAAGTAAGATGAGAAAATGATCAGAAGAGAGAGAAAATAGGGCTATAAGAGAGAGAAAGAATATCGAGACATAGGTGAACAGTGCAGTCTGCCAAAAAATTGTAAATAACTTGAAATCGGTGCAGAACTGGCCAATGACGTAGAAGAAGAAATTGTAGGGATTTAAAAGATGAACAACTTTGGTGCAGGACACATTTTGAATAGAGGAAAGGAAGGGGGTGAAAAAGGACCATTTTCAAGACTACGCAACGAAAGGGGGCTGAATGCTTGAGGGAAGCCGGCCTAAATGGGCCGTAAGGCGACTTTGAAGGCCGGAAGGTGACAAGATAGGCTCCAGGGCTCTATGAAATAATGATCTCCAAGGTTCAAAGGGAATGGAATAATGAAATGGGCTTGAAATCCATCTAAGAAAGGCTCCAAAATAATGGGTAATTCGGGCATCAAAATGATGAATAAGAGAAATGACTCAACTTGCAGGCTAAAAACGGGTGTCAACAGATGCCCCTCCTTGATGTCCGCTTTGCAAGGGAGCGAGCGAAAGCGACGCGGAGGTGAAATGGAATGGAGATGGAGCGAAAGCGACAGCGACGTGAAATGGAGATGAAGCGGAGATGAAGCGGAGAGAACTGATAAGCGGGCATCAAGGCAAAAGACACCCGTTTTAACCAACAAGCGACAGGAATTCTCCCGAAATCGCCGAACTAACCACCAGGACTGGATGACAAGAATGAGACATGTCTGAAGAACTAAACTAATAGGAAAAAAAGGAAGCACGACCAGGCTCATCGGGGACACAATCCACAGACAATGAGGGGGTCGGAAAGGAGCACAACGTAAAAAGCAGGAGAAATATAACTAAGATAAAATCCAGACAAGAATCACACTGGCCAACCAGACCGAGCGAAAAGATCAGAGAAATCGTTCAAATTCAGAGTGGAATGAAGATCTCTTATCCAAGAGACATGAAGTGCAACTAACCATTACTGAGGAACAACCTTGAACGGATCATGAGACGTGCGTGCTCAAAATGTGACATGATGCATGCTGGGCTAAAATAAAGAAATCATCAAAACGAATGCAAAGAAAGCTAAAATAGAAAGTACTCGAGAATAGTATTACTAGATTGGAACAATCAGGGTCAAGACACTATCCGCAACCAGGGCGTGCGAGACAGAGTCCATCGTTCCCCACCCGACTCAACTGAGCGGCCTATCCAACGATTAACCGTATGCTCCTAGATCATCATCATTTTTGTTAAAGGGGAACATCAGATCCCAGAACACACGGGCAACCAGCCGGTCCTTGAGAGGCTATAATAATGTAGATACCATATAGTAATGCAATAATGAGAAGGGATAGAGAGCCATACCTGACTTACCTGCCAAGCGAAGCGGCTTTTTTTTTCTTCTGATTTTTCAGATTTTTATGGGTTTTCAATATAAGACAACCAGCAACATGAATAAACAAGCATGAACATAACGAGACAAACAAATGAGCATAACACAACGAAGAATGAAGGAACAAACAACATATGCAAGATACGAACCAACAATATGCATGTAAGACGAACATAGTGAGATAAGACAACAATGCAGTGGGACAACACACGGTTGGGACAAGAACATGTGGGGGGACAACACACGGCTGGGACAAGAACACGCGAGATAACACACGGTTGGGACAAGAACATGTGAGACAACATACGGTTGGGACAAGAACACGTGAGATAACACACGGTTGGGACAAGAACATGACAAATACGCTCTTCAATCAAAACCCAGGATCAGAATGAAGCAGAACCGCCTGGTTCATAATCATGAGGCAGAGCCCTCTAATAAAGATATGATGAGATAAAGCTGTGAAGGACATGAGCTTTAGAACAGATCGAGAGAGTGGATTGAAGAAGAGAACAGATCAAAGATGTGGACAGGATGCAAAACGAGAGATATAGCAAGGAGACTTGAAACACCTGCAACCTGCACACTTAACAAACGGATTACGTACCTGTTCTTAGAACAAATGCAAAATGCATGAAAAAGAAAACAAAAGACACACTTTTTAGATTTTTGAAATATTTGATTTTTTTAGTTTTTTTTTGAAATATTTGATTTTTTTTGGGATTTTGAAGTATTTGATTTTTTTAGATTTTTTGAAGTATTTGATTTTTTTTTGGAATTTTGACAATATCTCATTTTTTTGGATTTTTTTGACATATCTCATTTTTTTAGATTTTTGACAATATCTCATTTTTTTTATTTTTTTTTTCGACATAACAATCCGCAGCACCCAAAGATAGGCTCGAACTACTGGCCAGGGATCGCTGTCCCTCCCCTCTCATTAAAGACTTCCCTTAAGCAGGGCGTGCATGTGAGGGTGGCTTACCACAACCAACCGCTTCTAAAGAACGGTGCCCCTACTAAGGCCATACCCGGGATACAACCCAGCCTAAGAGGGAGAAGCAGAAGAAAAATTGGAGACAAGCTTCGTGCAGGATGGGAGATATCAAGGCTCGAATTCCTTCCAGGGCACTACCCCTCAAAGAGATAGCCTGTTGCGCTGGGACTTTGTGTCTTTAATTTTTAGACCCATATTTATCAGGCACACATGCAACCGGGCTCATGACGTCCCGTGGGGAACTGTACTGTCACTCTTGCCATGCCTTTGATTCATAATTTTACATTGATTCATTTTCTCATTTTGGTAGCCCTTATTGGCCAGATATAGCATGAAAGCTTACTTTTGAGGGTCAAGACAGCCCCTATTTGATACCTCTCTCGTATTAGGGAGCACCTTGGTTAGTCATCTCATCCATCCATCTCTTGCCCCTGCACTTGGCCGAGCAGAGAAAGAAAAGACCTTTGTGCATACCCAAAGTATGGCCAAAGCAGCAACGGTACGCCTCAGAGAGATCGGCTATGGCTTGCCGTGTAGTGTGTGAAAAATCCATACTCATAGGTCACCCTCAACGATCAGGGAAGGAAACTAGACTCCCAGCGCAGAGCTATCACTAGCCTAAAGATGTTGCAGAAGTGACTTATTTGACTAAGCAAACTAACTAAAGCCTAAGGCCACTCAACCATGTTTTAAAGAACCAACATTATAAGCGCGTGCAGAAATAACAGAGTAATAGCAATGATAACATATTCTTGCACAAAATAAAAGATACCTTTGCAAATCCATGCCGTGGAAACCGACACCCTGAAGCGATTTCGATCATCGAGCTTTGAGGAGTGCGAACTTTGTTTTCCTTGCTTGTCAGGATAAAGGATGAAAGGAGAGTAAAGGATTGGATTCCTCGACATAGAGGAGTGGCAGAACTCATACTGGATGAAGAAGGGATAAAAAAGGAAGAGAGACGAGGGCTAGAACTTCCTTGTTAAGGCACTAAGGCCCTGATAACAAGGAACCAAGTACAGAATAACCAGGGATTAACTGAGATCAAGGCGGGCTAAAGCCTCTAAAATAATAAGAAAAAGGGTAATGACCCCGAAAGGGTGAGGAGGAAAGAATAGAGAGACCATGAGAAGATTGTGGCAAAGATAAGGGAGAAGAGGAGTAATCATCCGACGTGGTCGGAGAAAAGGAAGTAGAATCACCCGACAGGGTCGGGGAAAGAAAATGATTGACACCCGACAGGGTCGGGGAAAAAGACTGATGGTCACCCGAAAGGGTCGGGGAAAGATCAGAAGCAGAGCCCGGGGATACCGGAAGGGAAGGATCAGAAGAAGTCCCGAAAATGGGATGAAAGGATGACATAGGCTGAGGCCTAAAATCATGAGTGAATGGAGGATTCGGAGACTCCGGATGAGTGGGGAAAGAAGAATGGGGTTTACAGACCTGAAAAGAGAGGAGAAGATCATAGATGTGGGATTGGAAGAAAGGAGGTACACCACCCAAGGGTGGAAGTTGAGCAATATAAAGGATGAACGAAAGGAAGAGGAAGAAGTGGACCCCTTAGTGCACAATCGATGGCCCTTAAACTTACGCCGCTGCTTCTTCTTAGCAGCAATCTCTTGAACACGGGTATGCCTGGTGCTGACCCGGACCTTCGACCTTCTTGATATGCAATGTCTATCAAATAACGGGCTCATCTGGCAGACAACCTAGCCCGGTCATGGATATGCAGCTTCGTCGGGGCGGTTGCCCCTAGATTCCCAATGCTAACCATAGGTGGACATTCTCGGATAGATGACTCCTTCGGATGAACATCAGAAAACTGTGGAGTTTCATCACTCGGTATTAGCAGCATAAGATTCGACATCTTCACTCGGCAATCGGGCATGAAGCATAACTCCCTTACCAGAAGAGCAGGACAAAACTGAGGGAGAGTAATGCGCGGCGTTGACATGGCCGATTCACCAATAAACCGAGGAAGATTGCATAAGATATGCAGAATGTTCTTGGAAAACGCAGAAGATATGGCCAATTGCCCCTTGAATAGGGAATCCATCAGGCTCTTGGCAGCCGCATGGGTTAACACAATCTGAGTAGAGAACCCTTCTTGGCCAGTGAACTGAACAGCAATCGAGCGAGGAGTAATAACAACATTAATGGTGAATCATCCGGTGAGCAATGAGATTGCCACCGGCCTCACTCGAGAAGAAACTGGCACTAGTGCGAGGGAACTCTTCTTAGCAACAGTCTTTGAATATGTAGGCTCATCATCCCCAAAATAGCCAAGGGCTAGGACTCGGATCGGCATGCGGGAAATAACATCCTGGATCTTGAAATGCACGATTGAAACCTGGATTGGCTCATCATCATCATGGGGACCTGACCCAAGAGGCATCGGAGGTAATGCACACCCGCTCCGTGGGGTGGAAGTGGATGGAGAAGTAGAGGGAATATGTTTGGGTGGCTTAGGCGATGGTTTGGAAGGCATGGGGGCTTCAGTGGGGATGGTGATGGAAAGTGAAAGCGCAAGCGATGTGGCGATGATAGGCTCGGGTGGTGGTGAAGGTGAAGGTGAAGGCGTGGCTGAGGGTAAAGGTAAAGGCATGGCTTGCTCAGGCTCGGGCGAAGGTGATGGCGGAGATGGAGGTGAGGGTGGAGATGGAAGTGGTGATGGAAGAACTGGCAGTTGAGATGGAGATGATGGCGATGGCAATGGAGATGGCGAGGATGGTGATGAAGGCGGAGGGGGTGAAGAGGGAGATTGTGGTGTCCACCGTCGACGTGTCGACATAACGCGTCAAGCCGTGTTAGGGATAGAAGTAGTAGAGGTGGCGGCGGGAGAAGAAGGGTAGGCACTAGCCTGAACAGAGGCTTGGGTTTGTGGCGGCGATGGAGTCAGAGTAGGAGATGGCGATGGTGCTGGGGTAGGTGATGAAATAGGTGAGGGATCGGGTGGTGGAGTGGGTGACGGAGCAGGTGCAATGCCCGATAAAGAATTATGGGGGTGCCCCAGGTCTTGTAGAGACGGCTGCCTGGGCGTCGCTGTTTGTTGCTGCTGCTGCTTACGGAGATGTAGAACAACCTTATGCATGGAGGCCCAATCAATCCTCTTATCATCTTCTAAGCCATAAACAAACTCTCAGAATTCGGGGCAATCCTCAACCAAATGCCCCTGCTGGCGATGGTAATCACAAAATTGAAGCATATCTCCGATCGCGGGTTGGCAAGGCACAACTGGAGGGAGCGACAACACGTGAGCGGCCATCAAAGCCCTGAAAATTGTTGAAAAATACTCCGGCAACGGAGGACGATGAGGAGCCTGCTTCGGGTAAGGTGGATGTCGAGGGGTATGGGAAGGTAATGGAGATGGAAGTGGAGAAGAAAGTGGGGCTTGCATAGGTAATGGTGCGTGGTTAGGGGAAGGATTTGGTGGAGGCACGTGTGGAGTGAAAAGTGAGGTGGGAGGTATGTGGACGGCATCTACCTGCTCGGGGTGTGATGTTCCCTTGACCGGAGGTGGAGGTTCATGTGGGTATAAAGAGGTGGAAGGCTGACTCGTGGAGGTTTGATATGTGGAGGGATATGTGGGGGTATATGGGTGTGGGGGAGCGGAAGGCTGACTCGCGGAAGGATATGTAGTGGAGGGCTGACTCATGGAAGGCGATGGATAGGAGGCGTATGTGGGCGTAGAAGGTGGAGGAGACTCTGGGTCAAGGGAAACTAGGAGTTGTTGGCGGATAAAGCGGGCTCGGCTATACAATTGTTGCCAGGAGGTGATATCATTCAAGGCTAAGATAAAGCGGTACTCGGGCGTTGCATTAGAAAAGATCATTTTGATCTACTCTCCCTTTGGAATATGCCCCGGGACTTGCGCGGCCAAGTGACGCCAGCGATCAGCAAAGGTAGAGAATTCCTCGTCGGGCTTCATCTTCTCATGGGCCAGATCAACCATAGAATACTTGGGCCTAACCTGGTCTTGATACTATTGAAGAAATCTCATGGACGACTTGAAAATCCACAACTTGCTCTTGCGGAAGAGAAAAGAACCAATCCCGAGCCGGGCCTTCCAACGACAGACTGAATAAATAGGACATCAAGCGTTGGTCATGTCGAAATTGGGCCGACTCATAAATGAACTCCTTTAAGTGCACATAGGGGTTACCAACTCCACCATAGTGACGATAGGTAGGAATTTGTGAACGCGGTGGAAGCTGAAGACCTTGGAATGCAAACGGGACACTCAAAGAAGATTGGGGATCAATTCGACGTTGAAGTTCATCAAGCTGACGTTGGGCTTGAGCAATCATCTCCTCAATGAGGAGAGATCGGGAAAGACGCAAGCCAGCCTGAGCAAGAGATTGTGGATTTGGACCAGGGTTATGATATTGGGCCGGATAAAGAGATCCGGACTGAGAAGAAGGAAAGCCGATTCTAGGAGTGGAAGGATATGTAGGCCTGGAAGGATCATGAATGTGGGAATAAGAACTGATTGGGCCAGCAGACACATGGGTAGAAGGAGCGGGCCTATTAAGAGAAGCAGGCTCATTAAGGGAATAAGAAGGTCCGCTAAAGGAAGGGGGCCCATTAAAAGAGCGAGGCCCATTGAATGAATAAGGCCCACTAAGAGATTGAGACTCAATAAAGGAAGATGGGCCACTCGAAGAATATGGCCCATTAAAGGAAGGAGGCCCATTAGATGAATGAGGCCCGTTATGAGGATGAAGCCCATTAAGATGATTAGCGGTGAGTTTTTGGGCCTGGACCGGGTCCATTTGGAAAACAAGAGGGGATAAGTGGGCCATGAGATTTGCTTGTGAGTCGGAAGGGCCACGAGGAGATGGGCCCGTGTGGAAAGAGGAATCCCCGCGGGAATAGGAAGATGGGGATGAAGAAGGGTAATATACAGGAGAAAAATGGCGCTCCATGAAGGAAAATGGAGACTTTATACAGGAAAAATCAAGGGAATACAATGAGGGAAGTAAGAGGGCTCGAGAATCAGAGAGGGGGCTGACTCAATAATGCAAAGGGAAAAAAAGGACCCAGGACAATGTGACTAGACAAATGGACACACAGAATGGACTAGCCTAAGTGGGCCTAATGACAAAACCTATATGGATAGTGGGGATGCAACACAAAATGACACAAATGGGCTTGGACAAGCCCAAACAACACAAACAATACGCAGGATTTCACCCAAGTCAACCAAGTTAATATGATGGGAAATATTTTATTGTCAAAGTTTTGGTGGGCCTTTAAATATTTTTAAATTAAGATTAATTCCCTCAAGATAGGTATCCTATAGGGAATAAGGTCTAAACTTTGGGTTGACTATAGTTAACTCCTTCACAACGTATGTAAATGCAAGCCTATGGGGTGGAAAGGTACAACCGGCCCGGCGTCCGTGTGGGAATCCACGGCTCGCGAGGACTTATGGAGGTCCCGGATAAGATCACCTAGTCGAGCCCAAGGAATATGGGAGCGAGAGGATCACTTACCGAGGGGGGATGTAACTACAATATGGCAATATGCATGACCCTATGTGCACCGAAGTGCATGCAATTTCTAGCCTAAATCTAACAAATCAAGATATAATGAACATATGTGAACATAACAATATGGATGCAAACAAAGTGAACAATATGAGCATGAAATGCTATCTAAACATGGACATACACACAAAAATCACAGCAAAGCATGAGACAAGTGATGGGCACTAGAGGTCCCACCGTGATCGCCACAAAAGAAGGGTGTAGATGTGGAAAATATGGATGTGTATATGCGTGCCGATCCCACAAATCACATGAATAAGCATGAAGGCATATGTGCACCAATCAAGTGAATAACATGAATATGTGACTATGTAAACATGGTAGCATGATCATACAATCAAGACAAAGGCGATAAAAGATGTAAAAGAATACCGTGATCGCCACCAAGGAATGACAACGCCAAAAGAATATAAAATACTAAGTGCGTTGTGTACCTTGGAAAACGAGGATGATCACGCTCAATATCAAGATGCGGGGACTATGTGGATTACCTCTCCTTACCTTCTAGCCGGCTAGAAGGTAAGGGCCTCACTTTCCATGCTTTCCTGCGAAACAAACACAAAACAAGAGGCAAAATCCAATTGAAAATGCTAAGTGTAGAAATCTGCCCAAGTGCATAAAGTAGCATGAAAGATTGAGGGCAAACTTACCGGGGGAGGGCTTTTAACCCCTATGGAAGGGTGCAAACAGTAGGTGTGTATATTGTGATGAGATTAACATGAAGAAATTTGATGCGGGACGAGACCACGGACACGACAAGCTCGTGACTGCTCCTTAATGAGGGAAGCGTTGGACGTGCGCGGTTGAGAAACCGGCAGTGAGCTAGGGTGATCGGCTCTCTCGTGTGCCCGGATCGGGTCACGGGACGGTCTCGCACTCTCTCGCAGCAGCGGTAATGAATAGATAAAGCGAGCTAGATATCCTTACACATGCTCTCTAGCAGCGGCATAAAAAAGCATATATGAAATTAAGCAGAATGCCAAGTGAGGAGCGAGGACGATACCTCCACGCGCTCGGCGTGGGGACGACGGACCCTGTCGAAACTCGTACTCCCGGGATAAATATTACACAATGATGACAGCAATGAAATATCGCCCACTCCACGCAGGAAGGTAAAGGGCTACACAACTGGGCCCGGGAGGACCGAATTCGGGTTGACGGGCGGCTTCTCGCGTCTCTTTGGCAACACCCGAACACGTGACGGTAGGGCCTACGTGCTGTCCGGAGGGGCCGTGTGGGACCCGGTGGCACCGCTGTAGTGGGGACACTTAGGGAAGCGCTCCCCGGGCTGGCGGCATGCTGGTTCGCCGGCCGGAGGCCGGGCGGCTCTGTTCGGCACCGGTCGGAATGACCGGCCACGGATCTGCCGGTTCTGTTTTCCGGCGCACGCTCTAGCGAGAACGGACGCTGCGATCAGCCCCGACGTCAGAATGCGACGAAACTGGTGCCGTTGGAAAGCTGCTTCGAAGGGCTTCAACCCTATGAGATTACAGAAAAATAACAAGGCCTATACTTCTGATTGGCGAATTTTGAATTTTGCTGTTGTATAGTGTCTGAACTCTCAGACTAGCAAGGAACTTTCCTGTGGATTGCCTTTGACCGCGAGGTAGACGTCCGAATCTGGGGTTGTGTTCTTCAGAAATGTTGTGGGAAATCAAGCTACGAAACCAGGACTATTTTTGGATCTGGATTTGAGGAAGGCTACGACGTTCTATGATTTTTGCACTAGAAGTGGGTCGGATCTGGAATATGGCTGACAACACTGTAGCTGAGGAAGAACATGAATTTTTAAAAATAGATGGAAGGCTGATCAAAAATTAAGAAAATTCGTGGATGTAGGGGATCATGGACAGAACTCCTAGTGAAATTGGAAGGGTTTGGAAAAATCAAAAAGAGGGTCGGAGGTGAGAAACACAGGGCTGCTGTCACTATAGACAGAGACAAAACAGATCTGGGAGTGAAAGATGCACGAAAATGGAAAAATACTAAACGAGGAATTTTGGACGTGAAATTGTTTGTGGAGATGGGGATACAAGATAGGAACAACCTCTGAAAATTTCAGATCAAGAGGATGTCGGAGTTGATAGAAGGAATTCTGAGAAGAAGCTTCTGTCTAGGATGGACAGAACACTGAAGTCGACTTCGCGGCGGCTTGAAGGCGGCACGAACGGCGGCGGCGGCGGCACAGATGATCACCGGAGATAGAGGGGAGGGGATTGAAGATAGAACCACTCTAGAATTTGAGGTTGGAGGAGAGAAACCAGAGGGAGAGAGGAGGGGCTCAAGAACACTCTTGATTTTTCAACAATTTTCTCTTCATTAATGCTAACAAATGGAAAATACAACCCTTTTATATGCCATGTGTCAAATCTAATCTACACCATTAGATCTAGGGGTGGGGAATGGAGGGCCTAGATTGGATGTGAATAACAAACAAAAAATAATAAAATATTAAGGGGAGAGGGGCGCCCCCTTGACCATGGTTAATGGGGTTGAATGGGTAGGTGAGGTAGGTAACCTACCTTGGACTAATTAAGCCACTTGTCTCCCATGTGGTCAAATGGCATTCAACCCTTCTAGATGGCCACCTAGGATGGTTGACCAGCCCCACATGGATGACATGGACCAATGGGAAAGGGCTGGGGGCCCCCTTGCTGGTCCTACTGACAAATTACATAGAAACCCACACAATCCGTGGGAATGACACATTGGCTTACAAAGCCGTACAATTACGTACATACTTTCCCAAGGATATAAACACAAACTAAAAGGACATAAATGTGAAAGAAAAAGTACATGCTCGGCGTCGATTCCCATCAACTCTCCCCGGGTGGGAGGAACTCGACCCCGTCGAGTAGGGGTATGGATGCTCGAGTACTCCGGCGGATCTGTCACCGTGCCAAGTAATGCGGGTACGCTCCACTCCGAGTGATCGTCACCTGCTCATTCCATATATACTCGATATGCGCGGACTGCTATGGGCCGAAGGTGGACACTCCGGGTGGGGCACTCTCAAAAGGGAAGGAAGCAGCTCGAAGACTCACTAGGAATCACCGCTGAGTCCCTGTTGGTGACTGATCCGGGTATAGATGTAGAACCGATCCCATACTCATCGAGTGAGTCGACTCGCTTCACACTCATAAGGGACTGACATCGACGAGCTTGCACAAGACACATGCAGACAAACAAATGACACACAAGCCATGCAAACAAACCACACAAAACAAACCACACAAGAAAAAAAACACACGGACTCATCTATGACCCTAGACACACCTAATGTTAGTCTGACCCGTACATGGGTGACGGCGGACCAGGACACCCGAATATGTGCCATGCATGCATGTTATGCAACTGGGAATGGATGGCATGGGGAACACCTATACGTCGGGTGTGGTTATGCGTGGATGGTCTTTTGTATGTGGGTGACTCGGGTGGTTTAGAAGGGCCGGGTGTAGGTGGGTCGGGATTGGTGGATGTAGATGGACCATCCCGAGGGGAAGGGGCATAAAGGTGGGCTTCCTTGAAGAAGGGGAGTACGGGTGGTAACTCGGGAAGCCTAATAGTGAAGGGGTCAAAAGGGTCAAAGAAGGTATGACCCCTTGTGGTGGGTTCCCACAAGTCATGGTCCCACGTGTAGAAGGTTTGAAGATGTGGGTAGTCACCTTCTTGAATTGTAACGGGTGGGACGGGGATCGTAGGCAAGAAGTATGATTCCTCCCTCGGACAAAAGGGTATGAATTCGGGCTCGTCCGGTAAGGGGAGGAGTAAGAGGACCTCCGTGGTGACACAACCCACGGTGCACTTGGAGGTAATGGACCCGAAGGCCGGATGGGTGAAGCTAAGACTAGCGGGTTGGTCAAAGCCTCGCACCAAAAGATGCGTCAACTCCCATTGTGAATCCAATCCCATGACAAGATCGTCCAATGTGTCAACATGGTGACTAGATCGAAAGGTGGTATGGAATGAGTTGACTGGCACTAAAGGTAAGGTGGGGTCCATGGACGGGAAGGGATGTGGGACCAAGCCATCCTTGAGCCAACTAAGAAGTGGCTCGGCTATATAAAGTGCTCCCGTAAGAAACACGGGTGGCTCGGGATTTGGTAGCTCCAAAGAAGAAGGTTCCGAATAGAGCTCGGAAGGAGCAGGTGGTGATGGAGCACCTACGAGAGGTGAAGAAGCACTTATCCTTTCCAACAAATCCGAAATCATTTTCTTGCATTCCTCAAAGGAGCGGGTTGGAGTAGGGACCTTGGGGTGGACTCGCTCCTCGTCCCTCGACCTAGGTGTGGTCCTAGGCTCGGCTATAAGCGGGGCTTCCACTCGGTTGGAGGTACTTGAGTGGGTTGGGATGGGGGTGCCAAGGGGAGGTTGGTTGGAGGTGCTTGGGCTGGCCACTAAATTGGGGTCGCTTTGTTGGGCTTGGACGGCGGTGAAGGGGTGGGATTGGGTAGCGGTGTGGCCCACTTGGTTGTGGGTGAGTTGGTGGGGTGGGTGAGTGGTATGACCTCCGTGGTTTGAGGTAGGTGGGCGGGGCAAGTAGGCCCTCCTAAGCGCTCTCCTCATTTCCCACCATGACTCGATGGGCCTTAGATTCCTATCCTCCTTCAGTATTTGATGTTCCTCCAAGTTACGGCGGCTTCACCAAAAAGTCACCTTTTGGAAACATCGACTTGCATGGGCCCGTACATAATGTACACCTCGAAGTAATCATCCATAATGGCTTCCCATTCTAGGTAGACACTCGGGTCATCGGACCCGTAGAAGTCTCGGGTTTCGGGCCTCGTGGGGTGGTTCGGGTGGTCCTTCCATTTGAGATAGTATCGCCACCATCCGGGAGTTTGGGAATCCATGGGTGATTGGGGACTAGTGGGTGGGCATGCCGACACTAGTAGATAAACCAACTAGACAATGGACTACAACCCTAGACATGACGACCAAGACTCGGTACGTGGCGGAGATAACCGATCCGAAGACCACTCGCGCAAGTGTGCGGCCTTCCCGATAGGCGTAGCCTAACGTTCGGGCAACACCTTTTGATATACCGGGTTATTGGGATGCGATGCAAAAGACACTTTGTTTTGTTTTAAAACAATGATGACCCTAAACACGACTTAGACGTAAATGACTAATGAATGACACTTTTTTTTTACACCCTAGACTCAAACTCGCTCTGATACCAAATTGATGCGGGATGAGACCACGGACATGACAAGCTCGTGACTGCCCCTTAACGAGGGAAGCGTCGGATGTGCGCGGTTGAGAAATCGGCAGTGAGCTAGGGTGATCGGCTCTCTCGTGTGCCCGGATCGGGTCACGGGACGGTCTCGCACTCTCTCGCAGCAGCGGTAATGAATAGATAAAGCGAGCTAGATATCCCTACACATGCTCTCTAGCAGCGGCATAAACAAGCATATATGAAATTAAGCAGAATGTCAAGTGAGAAGCAAGGACGATACCTCCACGCACTCGGCGTGGGGACGACGGACCCGGCCGAAACTCGTACTCCCGGGATAAATATTACACAATGATGACAGCAATGAAATATCGCCCACTCCACGCAGGGAGGTAAAGGGCTACACAACTGGGCCCGGGAGGACCGAATTCGGGTTGACGGGCGGCTTCTCGCATCTCTTCGGCAACACCCGAACACGTGACGGTGGGGCCCACGTGCTGTCCGGAGGGGCCGTGTGGGACCCGGTGGCACCGCTGTAGTGGGGACACTTATGGAAGCGCTCCCCGGGCTAGCGGCACGCTGGTTCGCCGGCCGGAGGCCGGGCGGCTCCGTTCGGCACCGGTCGGAATGACCGGCCACGGATCTGTCGGTTCTGTTTTCCGGCGCACGCCCCGGCGAGAACGGACGCTGCGTTCAGCCCCGACGTCGGAATGCGACGAAACTGGCGCCGTTGGAAAGTTGCTTCAAAGGGCTTCAACCCTATGAGATTACAGAAAAATAACAAGGCTTGTACTTCTGATTGGCGAATTTTGAATGTTGCTGTTGTACAGTGTCTGAACTCTCAGACTAGCAAGGAACTTTCCTGTGGATTGCCTTTGACCGCGAGGTAGACGTCCGAATCTGGGGTTGTGTTCTTCAGCAAAGTTGTGGGAAATCAAGCTACAAAATCAAGACTATTTTTTGATCTGGATTGGAGGAAGGCTACAATGTTCTATGAGTTTTGCACTAGACATGGGTCGGATCTGGAATCTGGCTGACAACACTGTGGCTGAGGAAGAACACGAATGTTTAAAAATAGATGGAAGGCTGATCAAAATTAAGAAAATTCGTGGATGTAGGGGATTATGGATAGAACTCCTAGTGAAATTGGAAGGGTTTGGAAAAATCAAAAAGAGGGTCGGAGGTGAGAAACACAGGGCAGCTGTCACTGTAGACAGAGACAAAATAGATCTGGGAGTGAAAGATGCACGAAAATGGAAAAATACTAAACGAGGGATTTTGGACGTAAAAGTTTTTGTGGAGATGGGGATACAAGATAGGAACAACCTCTGAAAATTTCAGATCAAGAGGATGTCGGAGTTGATAGAAGGAATTCCGAGAAGAAGCTTCTGTCTAGGATGGACAGAACACTGAAGTCGACTTCGCGGCGGCTTGAAGGCGGCACGAACGGCGGCGGCGGCGGCACAGATGATCATCGGAGATAGAGGGGAGGGGATTGAAGATAGAACCACTCTAGAATTTGAGGTTGGAGGAGAGAAACCAGAGGGAGAGAGGAGGGGCTCAAGAACACTCTTGATTTTCCAACAATTTTCTCTTCATTAATGCTAACAAATGGAAAATACAACCCTTTTATATGCCATGTGTCAAATCTAATCTACACCATTAGATCTAGGGGTGGGGAATGGAGGGCCTAGATTGGATGTGAATAACACACAAAAAATAATAAAATATTAAGGGGAGAGGGGCGCCCCCTTGACCATGGTTAATGGGGTTGAATGGGTAGGTGAGGTAGGTAACCCACCTTGGACTAGTTAAGCCACTTGTCTCCCATGTGGTCAAATGGCATTCAACCCATCTAGATGGCCACCTAGGATGGTTGACCAGCCCCACGTGGATGACATGGACCAATGGGAAAGGGCTGGGGGCCCCCTTGCTGGTCCTATTGACAAATTACATAGAAACCCACACAATCCGTGGGAATGACGCATTGGCTTACAAAGCCGTACAATTGCGTACATACTTTCCCAAGGATATAAACACAAACTAAAAGGACATAAATGTAAAAGAAAAAGTACATGCTCGGCGTCGATTCCCATCAAAATTGATTTAATATGCCATGATTAACAAAGATAAACAAGGTGCAAAAGTGCATGCCACAAGAAAAACTGTGCAAACAGTGTAAAGTGGGTGCAAAGACTGATGCAAACAGTAAGGTAAACGAAGTCTAAATGGGGAGAAATTTGAGATGACAGAAGACTTGAGTGTTGTAAAGAAGCAGGAATAAGAATCACTCCAAAAGGAGGTCAGGACAGAAAGTTATGACACCGGAGATTTGGGGAAAATATGGACTGTGCAGAAAATTCAGAACAGTGCACAAAATGGACTCAAAGAAGGATGAATATCTCACAAGATAGAACACCAAAAGAGGAAAGAGTGGATGCTATGGAAATATGGGAGTGTTGTGGTGAAACTAGGGTAGAAAGGAGAGTTTAAAACGGGGAAGATAGCAGTGAAAAATGGGGTGGAAAACTCAAGAAAACAGAAGGGTGAAGAACATGGGAGAAAAATGACTGTGTAAAAATAGAATGAAAGTGCAAAACTCATAGATAAAAATATGAAGGAAGATGATGAGGTAATGAGCCCAAAACCAAGGAACACAAAGATTATACTTCTCTCTAGAGCCTGGAGTTGAAAGGATGGATCAAGAGTGCCCCACGGCCTCGCACCGGCGACGCAAACATGCCCCCGTCGCAAGAAATCTGAGTTTCAGCAAAGTGCAGAACAGTGTGGTGAAACCTCAAAAGTAGGGGCTTGGAAGAGGGGGAAATGATGCGGGACGGGACCACGGACACGACAAGCTCGCGATCGTCCCTTAACGAGGGAAGCGTCGGATGTGCGCGGTTGAGAAACCGGCAATGAGCTAGGGTGGTCGGCTCTCTTTTGCGCCCGGATCGGGTCACGGGACGGCTTCGCTCTCTCTCGCAGCAGTGATATTATAAATTGAAGGCAAGCTAGGTATCCCTACACATGCTCTCTAGCAGCGGCATATAAAGCATATAAAGAATCAAGCTAATACCAAATGTAAGGGTGAAGGCGATACCTCCACGCTCTCGGCGTGGTGAAGACGGCACCCGGCCAAAGCTCGTACTCCCGAGAACTTAGTACATTATGTTTACAGCAATGCAAATAAGCCCACTCCACGCAGGGAGGTAAAGGGCGACACAAGTGGGCCCGGGAGGACCAAGTTCGGGTTGACGGGCGGTTTCGGGCAATGCTTCGGCTTCACGCGTACTCATGCTAGTGGGGGCCCACGTATTGACCGGAGGGGTCGTGTGGGGCCTGATGACTCCTCTGTGGTGGAGACACCTGGAAAGCGTTCCCCTGGGATGGCGAGCTGCTGGAACGACCGCCGGACGCCGGGCGGCCCTCGGACGACGCTCGCGGGAACTCGGCCACGAATCTGAAAATTCTGTTTGCAGGCGCGCGACTCGGAGAAACCTGCTGCTGCGATCAGCCCCGTAGTCGGAATGCGACGAGGTTAGCGCCGTTGGAAAGCTGACTCAGAGTACTTCGACATAGGGGTATTCAAAAAAAATAATCAGATCTGTATTTCTGATCATGTATTTTACAGGCTTGCTGGAATCTGACCAGAACTGCAGGGGCAGGTTCTGACTTCTCTGAAGATCGACGTTGACCGGGGAGAAGACCTCCGAATCTGGAAATAATCTCTTCAGAAAAGTTGAATATCTATGAGAGAGGAATCCGAGAATATTTTTGGTTTTCTGATTGGAGATGAAATGGATTTTCGGGGATGTTTTTACTAGACCTGGGTCGGATCTGGGAAACTGTGGGCAGACTGTTCTTGGGAAATTGGACGAAATTTGAAAAATACGTGGAGGGTGAACCAAAAATTAATAAAATTCCTGGTGGTAGAGGGATGTGGATAGAGATCCCAGTAAATTTGGGTGACCCAAAAAAAATAAAAATATGGTTCGAATGGGGTAAACTCAGAGCTGGTGAACAGTAAACAGAACCAGGACAGATCTGGAACTTGGACTTGGACGAAAATCAAAAAATAGCTAAAGGATGAATTTTGACGTGATTTTTTTTGTGGGGATCAGGGTTCTAGAGGGCAATCAACCCTAAAATTTTGAGCTTCAGAAGACGAAGGGAGTGATAGCAGGAATTCAGAGAAGAAGGGTCTATCCTGAGTGGACAGAACACCGAAACCGTTGGCGACGACGCGTCGGCGGCGAGACGAAGGCGGCGGCGATCACCGGAGTTGCTTCAGATGCTGGAGGGGATCAAGGGGGAGGGGATTACACTCTAGAAAGGGGGCTGGAGATGGAGGAACCAGGGAGAGAGAGGGGAGGGGCGCAAGATCCAATTGGGGGCAAATGCCTTTTTTTCCTTCATTAATTCCTTCAATATGAAAAATACAACCTTATATAGGATGCCAACCAAACTCAACCTCAACCCTTGGATCTAGGGGTTTGGATTGAAGGGCTGGGATGAGGTATGACCAACCACAAGAAATACAATATTTAAAGGAATCCCATTCCTAATTCTACCACATGTGGTCAAATAAAGGGAGGAAAGAAAGAAAATTAACCAACCTAGCCTAATAGAGCCAAAAGAGGGGGCGCCCCCCTTCATGGGCCAAGGGCCTTTCATGGGCCATGAGCCATCCACAAGCCCATGCTAGACTTGGACCCTTCCTATTTAGTTGGCCCATGAGGGAGTGTAAACCAATTTGGGCCTTAAGTGCATTAATGACCCATTAGAAACCTAATGACCCAATATGGCATAAGCTCCTTAATGGACTCTACTAATGGCTACCTAGCCATGGACTCTACATTAGAAATGGCCCATTGGCTTGATATAAGCCTTACAAGGAGCCCAAAAGAAAGAAAATACACAATTACAATCTCATACAAGCCATAACTCACAAATACACTTCACCCGTGTATGGAAATCGCCTTTGATGCCCCATCAATTCTCCCCGGGTGGGAGGAACTCGACCCCGTCGAGTAGGGGTATGGCTGCTCCGGTCCTCCGGCGGATCCGTCACCGTGCTAAGTAGCGCGGGTATGCTCCACTCCAAGTGATCGGCACCTACTCATTCCATATATACTCGATATGCGCACTGCTATGGCTAAAGGTGGTCACTCCGAAGGGGCACTCTCAAAGGAAGGAAACAGCTCGAAGACTCACTAGGAATCACCGCTGAGTCCCTATAGGTGACTGATCCGGATATAGAAGTAAAACCGATCCCATACTCATCAAGTGAGTCCACTCGCCTCTTACTCGTAAGAGACCGACAACGAGCTTGCACAAGACGTATGCAGACAAACAACGACACACAAACCATGCAAACAAACCACACAAAACAAACCACACAAAGAAAACACACCGACTCATCTATGACCCTAGACATACCTAATGTTAGTCAGACCCGTGCATGGATGACGGCGGACCAGGACACCCGAATATGTGCCATACATGCATTTGACGTAACTGGAGGTTGACGTTATGGGGAACTCCTAGACATACTACGATGCACCAATCATGGACATTGGGCTTGGATGCGGGATGTCCGGGAGGTGCGGGTGGTTTAGAGGGATCGGGGAAACCAAAGTCTTCCTTACCCCCGAGGGATGGTTCGGACCTATGGCTATGTGGAGTTTGCTTGGCCCGAATGGAAAAGGTGGGATAGTGAACTCCGCGGAAGAAGGGTAACGAGTATGAAAACTCGGGAGGGTCACTAGTGAAGGGGTCAAAAGGGTCGAAGAAGGTGTGACCCCATGAAGTGGGTTCCAACATGACATGGTCCCAATCGTGAAATTCTTGAAGGTGCGGGTGGTCACCTTCCTCTGTCATGGTAGATGGGACCGTGTATAGGAAATATGACTCCTCCCTCGGAAGCAAAGTCATGAAGTCGGGCTCATCCGGTAGCGGGAGAAGTAGAAGAACCTCCGTGGTGACACAACCCACGGTGCACTCGGAGGTAATGGACCCTATGGCCGGATGGGTGAAGCTAAGACTAGCGGGTTGGTCAAAGCCTCGGGCCAAAAGATGCGTCAACTCCCATTGTGAATCTAATCCCATGACAAGATCATCCAACGTATCAACATGGTGACGAGATCGAAATGTGGTATGGAATGAGTTGACCGGCACTAGTGGTAGTGTGGGGTCCATTGATGGGAAGGGATGTGGGACAAAGCCATCCTTGAGCCATCTAAGAAGTGGCTCGGCTATGTAAAGTGTTCCCGTAAGAAACACGGGTGGCTCGGGCTGTGGTAGTTCCCACTTTGATGGTTTCGAATGAAGACCGGAGGTAGATAACAACGGAGCATCCATGGGTGGTGGAGTAGCTTGTGTCCTTTCCCACCAATCCGAAATCATTTTCTTTATTTCCTCTAAGGAGCGGGTTGGAGGAGGGACCTTGGGGTGGACTAGCTCCTTAACTCTCGGCTCGGTTATAAGCGGGACTTCCACTCGGTTGGAGGTGCTTGAGTGGGTTGGGATGGGAGTGCCAAGGGGAGGTTGGTTGGTGGTGCATGGGCGGGCCACTAGATTGGGGTCACTTTGGTGGGCTTGGACGGCGGTGAAGGGGTGGGATTGGGTAGAGGTGTGGCCCACTTGATTGTGGGTGAGTTGGTGGGGTTGGTGAGTGGAATGACCTCCGTGGTTGGAGGTAGGTGGGCGGGGAACGTAGGCCCTCCTAAGCACTCTCTTCATTTCCCACCATGACTCGATGGGCCTTAGATTCCTATCCTCCCTCCAATATTTGATGTCCCTCCAAGTTGCAGCGGCTTCACCAAAAGGTCACCTTTTGGCAACATCGACTTGCATGGGCCCGTACATGATGTACACCTCGAAGTAATCATCCATAATGGCTTCTCATTCTAGATAGACACTCGGGTCATCGGACCCGTAGAAATCTCGGGTTTCGGGTCTCGTGGGGTGGTTCGGGTGGTCCTTCCATTTGAGATAGTATCGCCACCATCCGGGAGTTTGGGACTCCATGGGACACGGGAAAACTAGTGGATGGCCATGCCGACACTCGGACCAAAACACTAGACACGACACTAAGTAATGCAAAGTTGGAATGCACTAACTAATGCACACTAAGGACCCTAGACATAAACCAAGACTCGGTACGGGGCGGAGACAATCGACCCGAAGGTCACTCGCACAAGTGTGCGGCCTTCCCGATAGGCGTAACCTAATGGTCGGACTACACCTTTTTATATACCGAGTAAAGGGATGTATGCGACCCAAAAATGACTCTTTTTGTTGTTTTAAAAATATGATGATCCTAAACACGACTTAGACTATGACTAATGACTAGACGTAAATGACTAATGAATGACACTTTTTTTTTCTTTTTGACACCCTAGACTCAACCTGCTCTGATACCAAATTGATGCGGGACGGGACCACGGACACGACAAGCTCGCGATCGTCCCTTAACGAGGGAAGCGTCGGATGTGCGCGGTTGAGAAACCGGCAATGAGCTAGGGTGGTCGGCTCTCTTTTGCGCCCGGATCGGGTCACGGGACGGCTTCGCTCTCTCTCGCAGCAGTGATATTATAAATTGAAGGCAAACTAGGTATCCCTACACATGCTCTCTAGCAGCGGCATATAAAGCATATAAAGAATCAAGCTAATACCAAATGTAAGGGTGAAGGCGATACCTCCACGCTCTCGGCGTGGCGAAGACGGCACCCGGCCAAAGCTCGTACTCCCGGGAACTTAGTACATTATGTTTACAGCAATGCAAATAAGCCCACTCCACGCAGGGAGGTAAAGGGCGACACAAGTGGGCCCAGGAGGACCAAGTTCGGGTTGACGGGCGGTTTCGGGCAATGCTTCGGCTTCACGCATACTCATGCTAGTGGGGGCCCACGTATTGACCGGAGGGGTCGTGTGAGGCCTGATGACTCCTCTGTGGTGGAGACACCTGGAAAGCGTTCCCCTGGGATGGCGAGCTGCTGGAACGACCGCCGGACGCCGGGCGGCCCTCGGACGACGCTCGCGGGAACTCGGCCACGAATCTGAAAATTCTGTTTGCAGGCGCGCGACTCGGAGAAACCTGCTGCTGCGATCAGCCCCGTAGTCGGAATGCGACAAGGTTAGCGCCGTTGGAAAGCTGACTCAGAGTACTTCGACGTAGGGGTATTCAAAAAAAATAATCAGATCTGTATTTCTGATCATGTATTTTACAGGCTTGCTGGAATCTGACCAGAACTGCAGGGGCAGGTTCTGACTTCTCTGAAGATCGACGTTGACCGGGGAGAAGACCTCCGAATCTGGAAATAATCTCTTCAGAAAAGTTGAATATCTATGAGAGAGGAATCCGGGAATATTTTTGGTTTTCTGATTGGAGACGAAATGGATTTTCGGGGATTTTTTTACTAGACCTGGGTCGGATCTGGGAAACTGTGGGCAGACTGTTCTTGGGAACTTGGACGAAATTTGAAAAATACTTGGAGGGTGAACCAAAAATTAATAAAATTCCTGGTGGTAGAGGGATGTGGAGAGAGATCCCAGTAAATTTGGGCGACCCAAAAAAAATCAAAAGATGGTTCGAATGGGGTAAACTCAGAGCTGGTGAACAGTAAACAGAACCAGGACAGATCTGGAACTTGGACTTGGACGAAAATCAAAAAATAGCTAAAGGATGAATTTTGACGTGATGTTTTTTGTGGGGATCCGGGTTCTAGAGGGGAACCAACCCTGAAATTTTGAGCTTCAGAAGACGAAGGGAGTGATAGCAGGAATTCGGAGAAGAAGGGTCTGTCCTGAGTGGACAGAACACCGAAACCGTTGGCGACGACGCGTCGGCGGCGAGACGATGGCGGCGGCGATCACCGGAGTTGCTTCAGATGCTGGAGGGGATCAAGGGGGAGGGGATTACACTCTAGAAAGGGGGCTGGAGGTGGAGGAACCAGGGAGAGAGAGGGGAGGGGCGCAAGATCCAATTGGGGGCAAATGCCTTTTTTTCCTTCATTAATTCCTTCAATATGAAAAATACAACCTTATATAGGATGCCAACCAAACTCAACCTCAACCCTTGGATCTAGGGGTTTGGATTGAAGGGCTGGGATGAGGTATGACCAACCACAAGAAATACAATATTTAAAGGAATCCCATTCCTAATTCTACCACATGTGGTCAAATAAAGGGAGGAAAGAAAGAAAATTAACCAACCTAGCCTAATAGAGCCAAAAGAGGGGGCGCCCCCCTTCATGGGCCAAGGGCCTTTCATGGGCCATGAGCCATCCACAAGCCCATGCTAGACTTGGACCCTTCCTATTTAGTTGGCCCATGAGGGAGTGTAAACCAATTTGGGCCTTAAGTGCATTAATGACCCATTAGAAACCTAATGACTCAATATGGCATAAGCTCCTTAATGGACTCTACTAATGGCTACCTAGCCATGGACTCTACATTAGAAATGGCCCATTGGCTTGATATAAGCCTTACAAGGAGCCCAAAAGAAAGAAAATACACAATTACAATCTCATACAAGCCATAACTCACAAATACACTTCACCCGTGTATGGAAATCGCCTTTGATGCCCCATCAGGAAAAGATATGAGAAATAAGGCAAACATATAATCAACGTGAAGCTAATACTCCCCTCTTCAAGATGGAGTTGAGGGAGGATAAAAAGGATGAAGCATGACTTCGCACCGGCTTGATGAACAGGCCCCCGTCGTGGACATTGTAGCAGAAATCAGCAAACTGTGATGATTTACCAAAAGTAGGGGCGAAGTTGAGAGGGCAAACGTTGATGAAATTGAGCAAACAAGGAACCAAAATGAAGCTTATACTTCCCTCTTCAGGCTAGGGTCGAACGGTTGAGTCAACAATCCAACATGGCTTCGCCGTCGCCTTGGAAACGCGCCCCCGTCGCACAGGAAATCTGGGCAGGTTTACATAGAAAAAGTGGTGAAACCCCCAACTTTCTCCCACGATTCCAGAAGATAGAGTCCACCAAATCTCGAGATCTCTGGATCATTCTCGAGATAATAGTCAATATAAGGCGTAGGAACAAACGGGACTCTTTTTGGTTGAAGATTGTGGAAGTTATGGCTCTTGAAAGAAGCCTCTGGAACCTAATCTGCAGGGTTTTTTGGTTGCACGAAAAGTAGAAAAATCTGATATTGCGGCCATGATTCCAGGAGATATAGCCCATAAAAATTTGATTTCTATGAACCAAATTAAAGATAATACAAAGGGCTAGAAGTAGGAAAAAACGGAGATCAATTTGGATAAGTATTCAAGAAGTTATGGCCGCTGCAAGATAGGCAACATCGCGTAGGTTCGTGGAGAGTCCAGAGCAGGCTGGACTCTTATTGGATAAACGGTCGGACGACCGACCGTTAAGGGTTAAATGGTCGTCAACCGACCGTTTGCAATAATGAACGGCCATTAGCACGACCGTTTAAGGTAGACCTTGCGCGACTTTGGAAATTGGATCATATCTCCCAAACGGTGCAGAATTAGCAAAAGTGGTTGAAGACAAAATTATAGATAACTCAAAAATGAATAACTTTTATGAAGAAAGTAAGATGAGAAAATTATCAGAA
Organism: Amorphophallus konjac; assembly: GCA_022559845.1. Taxonomy (NCBI): domain Eukaryota; kingdom Viridiplantae; phylum Streptophyta; class Magnoliopsida; order Alismatales; family Araceae; genus Amorphophallus; species Amorphophallus konjac. Next base: position 190,068,239 of record CM040117.1, read on the forward strand.
GACAGAGAAAACAGGGCTAGAAGAGAGAGAAAGAATATCGGGACATATGTGAACAGTGCAGTCTGCCAAAAAATTGTAAATAACTTGAAATCGGTGCAGAACTGGCCAATGACGTAGAAGAAGAAATTGTAGGGATTTGAAAGATGAACAACTTTGGTGCAGGACACATTTTGAATAGAGGAAAGGAAGGGGGTGAAAAAGGACCATTTTCAAGACTACACAATGAAAGGGGGCTGAATGCTTGAGGGAAGCCGGCCTAAATGGGCCGGAAGGTGACTTTGAAGGCCGGAAGGTGACAAGATAGGCTCCAGGGCTCTATGAAATAATGATCTCCAAGGTTCAAAGGGAATGGAATAATGAAATGGGCTCGAAATCTATCCAAGAAAGGCTCCAAAATAATGGGTAATTCGGGACATCAAAATGATGAATAAGAGAAATGACTCAACTTGCAGGCTAAAAACGGGTGTCAACACTACCCACCTCCCTCAAGGTGTGAGGCGGAGTCACGACAACACTAGGACTAGTCAGGATAGTACTCGTCAGTATTTGTCCTCTGCCCCCAACCACGTATGCACACACAGATGCCTGCTCCCGTCAAAGTCCTATTACTAGAATTTCCCCTCAGCCTGGACTCTAGGTACAACAGAAAGGGGTCCCACAGCTACTAGCCTAACCGTCTCTTGGGAATAGCTCTCGACCACGCTGTCAAAATGTGCCGGCACTCAGTGAGTAACACTCTTGGCCTCGGTGCTGGTACGTACACGACACTCAGTAAGCTGTGCCAAAGGAGTACTGCTCCGAAGAAGGCCTAACTTATGCACGCCTAAAACTGTGGAGCGGCACAGCTCGGTATAGGTAAATCACCTAAGGCTAGTAACGGAAACCAGCGAGTGCCAACCTTCTAAATTCACGAGGGAACGGTCTTTCGCTATCACTAATCTATGCGGGGAAAAGACTCCCTACAACACAAGTCACGCAGGGATGGCCCTTAACAATTACACATAAATTTTGAATCGTACAGAATCATGAGGGCACCTCTTCTGTGAAACCACGTCGAACACGAACATCTCGAGGCATGAAATGGCAAAGCACGATGCCCTGGGGTGCTAAACCCCTGGCTGCCCAAGGACTGGGCGGCCAGACCCTTGGCCACTCAGAGGGTTGGGTGGCTAGACTCTTGGCCGCCCACTCTGGGCTAGCCCCTGGGTTGGGCGGCCATCATCCTGGGTGCCCAGCCAACTGGGTGTCTGGGCATCCAGAGAGTTGGCTGCCCAGCAGACCTGGGCGGCCACTCCTTGGGGGCCCCAACAGGCTTCAAAGAAGCAGGGCGGCCAAACCATTGGCCGCCTGCAGCCTGTCTTGGCCGCCCGACAGACTTGGGCGGCCAGGCCTGTGGCCGCCTAGCTCTGGGTTCAAATGGTCACTGCCGTGGCTGCCTCCTTCTGGGTTTGCAGAAACGGACCGAACTCCACGCGGAGTTCGATCCCACTCCCCATTCACCTCGGGATGAAGGGGAAAATAGGGGGAATCAATCCTAGGGCATTCGTATATCCAGGAAACCACATTTAAACTACAAATCGAAGCTGAAATCTATAGAAACCGTCACAAGTCCCGGAACATGGATTTTTTCCAAACTTGCCAATACTCCCACTCTCGGCCTCACCGTGGCATGGAATCGCAAGGGAAACACGTGGGAGTGCTAAAGATCCATCCCCCTACCTTTTTGACGCTTTAAACTGACAGAAACTCACAGAAACTCTGATCTTTCCCGCGGTCGGCTCCCACAACCACGATCGCTCCCGCCTCACCATTCACTGCCGCTCCTCACATTCATCCTCGCCGCACGTCACCGTCGTCGCTCCACCACACACCCCCTCACCGCCGTCGGCAGCCGGAGGTGAGAAAGGGAGAGGGGAAGAGAGACGGGAGAGTGAGGGAGAGGGAGAGATGCGAGAGAGACGAGAGAAACGGAGGGGGAGAGGAGGGTTAAAATAGGGTTTTAATTTTTATTTTACTATTTTTTCTTTTAAAAAATTTACATTAACTCTGAAAATTCCTAAGAATATATATTTTGACTCAAAAAAATTTCAGAAAAAAGCAAGGCCGCTCAACGTGCCATCACAGACCAGAAATAACTCTCGTAAATACCATTTAAGTGTCCAAAAATATAATATTAATTTTTGAAAATCGACACCGACACGATCCGCAACCCGCAGAAACACGATCCGAGACCCAAAGATATTACACTGGGTGTGACCCAGGGGACAACCCTCCGATGCTTAAGTCAGAGACATCCTTCGAAGGGAACTATATGAGGGTGAGAGGTAGGAGAGCTTAAGAGTGGAGTGGACAAGCTTGTGTGTAGGGATGTAAGCTCCTGGAGTGCTCAGAGAGCCCGGGAGTACTTAGAGAGCCTGGAGAGTTGTCGGAACAGTGGGAGGAGGTCTCTTCTCTCTCCGCATGCCTCTATCTCTATATGTGTGTCCCTCCTAGGTCCAATGGGGGACTTATTTATATGGGTTGTCTTGGCAGTGGCCGTCTGCTCCTCAATGGGGAAAGGGTCGTGGAGTAACGCCTCCTTGATTATGTGGAGAGTTGCCCATTATGCACCTGCCTATTCTGGAAGAGGGGCCTCGTAGCGGGAATCTTGGCATTGTGGGCTTGACCCAGTCCTTTCTGGGTAGAGCCCCGTGACGGTGGCGGCATCTGCTCTGTTGGGTGAACGTTACAGAGCTCATACCGCGTGCGGTGATTTCTCTGATGAGCCGGTGGAGCTTTGTTGGGCCCTAGTTGGGCCATGGCACGTGGGCGAAGGCTCGGCACGCCTTAGCTTGCTCGCACCGGGCTGAATCAGACCTATACTAGGCCTGGCGACGTTGGGTTATATTGGGCCTGGCGATATTGGGCCCTTTTGGGGTGGCGAGTGTTCCCCTCCTCATTGTGAATATATATATATATATATTGAACAATTATTTTTTTTATGAAGCATGCATCATTTTATGCGATATATGTCCATTTATTTGGATGCAAACATGTTTTGTAGATAAGACATAATAATTAGACAAGCATGTTTAAGAAAAATAACGTGTTCCAGTGCCAAGTTCTTAAGTGCTCAGCGCCAATATGTTCGGCGCGATTATGATTGCATGAATACAATCGTGCAAATATAATGCAGTTGAGATATCTCTATTTTTCTCATGCGATGTATAAGAGATGCGTGTTTCTCGCACATAAAAAATTTGGTCAGAATCATTCTAATCTTGATAAATAATCTTGTATAAGTCAAAGATGATTGTAACTTGCCTGGATCTACTTTCGATCTCACCGTACGAGAGAGTTTAGTAAGGTTAGTTCAAGTTTCTAGCAATTTAAGACGATGTGTTCAATGATGTCATTAAAACTCTCTGTTTTGATATGTAGTGAAATAACGTGATGGCCGCCAAAAATGTGATTGCTGACCTTACTAAGGGTGATAAGTTGAACAGCTCTAACTATGACAGATTGAGCTAATACATATGTCTTCAAAACCAAAAATGAAAATATGCCTTCAAGGAAAACAAACTAGAAAGTCATTTAAAATCAAAAGTGAAAATATGTCTACAAAACCATTTGAGCTAATACATATGGATTTATTTGGACCCACAAGGTCAGCTAGCATAAATGGTAGAAGATATGGATATGTACTTGTAGATGACTTTTCTAGATTCACATGGGTGTTTTTCTTGTCTCATAAAAATGATGCTTTTCAAGAATTTCAGGATTTTTTTAGAAAAATTTAGCAGGAAGGTAAGTTTTCAATTTCCCACATTTTATCAGATCATGGTGGTGAGTTTGAGAACTCAAAGGTTGATGATTTTTGCAGAGAACATGGAATCAATCATAGATTCTCATCACCAAGAACTCCAGGACAAAATGGATTAGCTGAAAGGAGAAATCAAACTTTAGTTGAGATGGCTCGTACAATGCTTGTGGAGAGCAACCTACCTAGAAGGTTTTGGGCATAAGCAGTGAACACCTCTTGCTATATTATAAATAGAGCTATGGTAAGACCTTCTAGTAAAAAGACTCCTTATGAACGGATAAAAGGTAAAAAACCTTCTATTGCTCATATCAAGGTTTTTGGAATTAAATGTTATATTCATGTTAATGATAAAAGAGACCTTGACAAATTTGAGGCTAAAAGTAAACCAGGAATTTTTTTTGGTTATTCTGAAACTTCACGAGCCTATAGAGTCTTTAATCTGAAAAATGAATGTGTTGAAGAATCTCCACATATCACATTTGATGAATCTCCTAATAAGACTGAAAATAATTCATGCAGGAATGAGGATGATGGAGAGTTTATGGAAATCAAAGAAGGGCAAGGAACTCAAAATGCAGACACAAGGACCGAAGGGGAGAATATTGGGTCAAGTACTCAGGGGGAGGTAAACTCCAATGCAGGTAATCCTCTTACAAATATTCGAGTGCTAAAAGATCACCCTTTGGAAAATGTAATTGGTAGTCTAAATGAACCCCCCAGAACCCGGTCACATTTCAAATTAGAAGAAGAACTTGATTCCTTAGCTCTTGTATCTCAAATAGAACCAAAGAATGTTGAATGTGCCTTAAAAGATGAACATTGGATAAATGTCATGCATGATGAACTACATCAATTTGAAAGGAATAAGGTATGGCACTTAGATCCTAGACCCTCACATGGTTCTGTCATAGGCACATAATGGATTTTCAAAAATAAAATAAATGAAGAAGGAAAGATTGTTAGAAATAAGGCTAGGCTTGTGGCACAGGGCTATAACCAAGAGTTTGGTGTAGATTTTGAAGAGTCATTTGCACCTGTAGCCAGGCTAGAAGCCATCATAATTTTGCTAGCTTTTTCATGTAGTTTAGGAATAAAATTGCAACATATGGATGTCAAGAGTGCGTTTTTAAATGGGATAATAAAAGAAGATGTCTATGTTGAACAACCCCCTGGATTTGAATGCATTGATTTTCCTAACCATGTATATAAGCTTGACAAAGCATTATATGGGCTGAAGTAAGCTCCCAGGGCTTGGTATGACAGATTGAGCTCCTTCCTCACAGGTAAATGTTATATTCGAGGTGAGGTTGACCAAACTCTATTCACCAAAGCTGAAAATAAAGATATTCTTTTAGTCCAAATTTATGTAGATGATATAGTATTTGGCTCAACAAAATCATCTTTGTGTGAGGATTTTGCCAATCTAATGACCAATGTGTTTGAAATGAGTCTAATGGGAGAATTGAAATTCTTTCTTAGATTGCAGAATTCTCAGACTTCAGAAGGGAGCTTCATAACTCAAGCAATGTATCTGAAGGATATTTTGAAGAAATACAAAATGGAGAATGTCAAGGCAATTGCTGCACCAATGGGTACAACAACAAATCTAGATGATGACCCGGAAGGTAAAATGGTAGGCACTAAAGTTTTTCGAGGTATGATCGGATCTTTACTATATCTTACTGCCTCACGTCCTGATATCCAATTTAGTGTTTGTCTTTGTGCTATATTTCAGGCTAATCCTAGAGAATCTCACATGAGTGCTGTAAAGAGAATATTCAGATATCTAGCAGGTACCCATGATCTTGGATTGTGGTACCCTGCACAGTGTGAGTTAAATCTAGTAGCTTACACTGATGAAGACTATGCTGGGTGTAAATTGGATAGCAAAAGTACTAGTGGGTATTGTGGACGCACTTTTGGACATGCTTTGCTTGGGTGTGGTTCGTCTATTCGGATGGTTTATTTGTCTATTAAGTGTGTGGGCGTGCCAGTCACAAAGTGACGATTTATTCGGGCTCCGAAGAGCCCATGGTGCGCTCGATCTGACTCGGTCAGACGATTGTGTGGTTCATGTCGGGACCAAAACCCGCCGCACCATAAAGGTCGTGGCGTCATTTACATCCCCCATACGAGGGAACACCCTTGATTAATTGCCGGGATTCAGGGCCTCATGGCCAGAAAGTTAATTACACTAAAGGTCTATTAGGAAGCATCGAAATCCCCATATGAGGGTAAGAAGAAAACATTCACGATCATGTTGGTCGTGTGCTGACCATTTAATGTTTGGACGAATGTCCGGCTCGAGAAAAGCGCAATCGTCACGGGAAAACCGGAGCGTATGTATGCCGGGGTACGGCAAATTTATTGTTCAGAAGAACAGAAAATGTTCGGCTAAACCTCAGTTAGAGCGGTCAAAAATCAGTAAATCTATTGGCTTGGTGCAAGGGCAAGCTGCGACCATACTACGGTGGGTCCCCCGTGGTCGAAGTTTGGCTCGCATGAGCGTCATTAATATTTTCGGTGCCAAGGGGCAATGGGGGAATATCCCATGAACCAGCTGGAAAGCCCTATGCCTTGAGGAGCGAACGTTCGAAATGTATTGGTCATTCGGGAGACCGTTTAATATTCGGACGGGTGTCCGGCTTGAGAATATCGTAATCGTCGCGGGAGGACCTGGAACATATGTGTGCCGGGGTAGGGAAGGTTTATTATTTCGAGACACTGAAATATTCGGTTAAATCTCGATTAGTGTAGCAAGAAACTAGCGAATTTATTGGCCCGGTGCGAGATCGAGTCAGGACCGTATCGGGGGCGCCTCCCGTGGTCCAAACGGGGCTTGCGTGGGCATCATTAATGTTCCCGGTGTCGGAGGGCAACGGGGAAGAGTCCAGGGACTAGATTCCAAAACCGAAAATGTGTTCGAAGGGAGCGGGCTATAGACCGAGGATATGGATCAGACAATGACCATAATCGGGACGGACCCGAGGTCTAAGAGTGACCCATGAAGACCTTATTAACATTCCCATGCAAAGGGTCCAGGGATGATGAGAGCCGCATCGTTCTATTCATTACTGTAATCATTATTTATTTATTTATCTATTCATTTTTTATATTACTCATTGATTCTTCTTTTATTACCGGTGTGTTGCATTCTCCTTTCTTTATTTATTTTATTATCATTCTTTTATTATTATTGTTATTTGTTTTATTTATTTTACTTCTTTTTATATTTTTACCTTTTTATGAATTTTACTATTATTATTATTATTATTATTATTATTATTCTTATTATTATTATTAGCATTATTCTTATTATTATTATTTGTTGTATCTGGAGCGTGTGTGGAAAGACAAGCCAAAGGGGGCCGGGGATGATGAGAGCCACATCGTTCTATTCATTGTTATTATCGTCATTTATCGTTATCATTATTCATTTATTTATTCATTTAGTTCATGTGCTCCTCATTGATCCTTCTTATATTACATTATTATTTAGTTCATGCGTTATGTCCTCCCTTTTCTTTTATGAAATTATTTATTTATTTTTATTATTATTCTTTTTATTTTTTTGTTATTTCATTATTATGTTTTTTTATTACTGCATTTAAGGCGAGGGGCATGCCGAGGTTGCACCGGGTGAGGCCAGGAGAGTGTACCGGAGAAGGGGGCAGGAAGGGTATGCCGGGCAAGACACGGTCAGAGTGTACCGGGCAAGACCTGGACGGGGTGTACCGGGCAAGACCAAAGAGGGGTGTACCGGGTAGGGTGCGGCTAGGGTGTACCGGGCAAAGCTTTGATGTTGTGTACCAGGCAAGGCACATCGAGGGTGTATCGGGCAAAGCCCAAGAGAGGTTTCTTCTTCATCTTCTTATGTCTTTTCTTCTCTTCTCTCCTTTTGTTTTATGCAATGCACATGAGCTTTCTCTTCTCTCCTCTTAATCATTTCCATTTCTTTCTTCTTTGCATGACAAATGTTCAAATGTGCTTGGTTATCATCCGGTTCGATTCTCTTCATGTTGTCCGTGGTTCTCTTGTCTTGGTTGAAGCACTTTACCATTATTCATTTTATTTGTTTGTTGCTTCCTTTTGCCTTTTAACATGTTATTGTTTCTAGCAAAAATTCGGCAGCATCTCCCCTTGACCCGGACGGTAAGGGAGATATAGGGAACGCGCCCACAAGGAGTGGCGGAACCCGACAATTCAAGGTGGCGTGCTAGGGGCAGCAGCACCTTTAAGAAAACTTCAGAAAACCCAGAGAAATCACCGACTGGGAGACACGGCTAAAATAGGCTGGGAGTGCACTGGATAAGAAAAGATGGCAAGCGTGCCGGACCGGGGTTGTTGGGGTGTCACCGGTCTAAGGCTAAAGGAGGTGTCACCAGATGAAGGAAGAGGGAATCAGGGAAGCAAACGAGTCAGCAACGAAAGTTAACAAACCTTTCTTTTATTCTTGCAAAAAAAGGAGAAGTGGCCCAAAGGGCTAATACATCACAAGAAATCAAATGAAGAATGGAGGGGAACAAGATACAATGATGGGAGGGGAACAGAGCATTGACTCCTCTCCTCCCGAGCTTTACTTCCCTCTCACCCACCCTTCTTCTTCTCTTCTTCTCTTCTCTCTTCACTCAGCGGGAGTAAGACGGAGTAGCATGCCCTTATCTCTTCTTCTCTTATTTTCTTCTGTCTTCCCTGGAGCTCCCGCCCCGGTCGCAGATATATCTGTCTCTCTTCTCTTCTCCTCCTCTCCTCCTTGAGAGAGAGAGCCAGCCCCCCCTTATATAGAGTGGAGTTTGGATCATTCAAAGGCCTCGCCTTCTTCTTCTTCTCTTCACTTTTCACACGTCTGGGGCCATTAAATGGACTGTGCGTAGGGACGTCAGAGGTAGCTAACGTGTCTTCACCGGGTTGGCCGAGGTTGACGTTGATGGCCTGGTACCACTACGCTGTTGACTGGAGCACGAGCTAGAGACACGAGCATTCAATGCTCTGTGTTCGGGTGAAACAGAGCATCGTAATGAGGATGGGACACCATTGTCCATACATTTTTCACCCTTTTAACACCTATTTCTCACCCTTACAAGCCTTGCTCGGTTTATCACAATAGCTTGATTTTCTTCAGGCTCAGTAGCTGCAGTAGCACGACCTTCTTCAACTTTAGCTCGGACTGCTACAGTGCTCGGTCTACTACAGTGCTCGGTCTGCTACAGTGCTTGGCCATGCTATATTGCTCTCTTCAGGCTAGGTTGCTACAATAGCACGGCCTTCTCCAACTTTAGCTCGGACTGCTACAATGCTCAGTCGGCTACACTGCTCAGCCATGCTATATTGCTCTCTTCAGGCTCGGTTGCTGCAATAGCACGGCCTTCTCCAACTTTAGCTCGGACTGCTACAGTGCTCGGTCTGCTACAGTGCATGACCATGCTATATTGCTCTCTTCAGGCTCGGTTGCTACAATAGCATGGCCTTCTCCAACTTTAGCTCGGACTGCTACAGTGCTCGGTCTGCTACAGTGCTCGGCCATGCTATATTGCTCTCTTCAGGCTCGGTTGCTACAGTAGCACGACCTTCTTCAACTTTGGCTCGGTCTGCTTTAGAAGCTCAGACTGCTACAGTGCTCGGTCTACTACAGTGCTCGGACTGCTACAGTGCTTGACTCTGCTACTGTGCTCGGGCATGCTACAGTGCTCAGCCACACACTGTAGTGGAGAAGCCAATGAGGTGTGCCGTTGGAGAAGGCACTTGGGCGTGTCGTTGGAGGAGCTGAAGATGTGTGCCGCTAGTGGGCTTGAAAAGGATGTGCCGGTAAAGCGCACAAAGTGAGTGATAGTGTGCCGTTGGAGGCACAGCGAGTGTGCCACTGGAGGGCACGCAGGGGTGTGCCGCTGGAGGGTAGCGTGGGCCTGCCGCTGGAGGCACTCACAGCAGTGTGCCGCTGAGGGTGCTTCAGGGTGTGCCGCTGGGGGCATTTGGCTGTTGTGCCGTTGGAGGGCACGAAGGGGCTTCCTAATTTTCTTTGGGGCCCAGGGATTGTGAGCTTGCCGGGGGATGGTTTCCCTTCACTGCCTTGACTCTGGAGGTGGCTTCTCGGCAGTGTGTGTGTGTGCATTTTCGGAGAGTCCGGGCGGCCCATCTTCCCCGCAGTTTCTTCAGTTAAAGTTGTTGTTAATGCTGGACTAGTTAGGACGTATGGGCGTGCAATTTTACACGTCCACAAATGCCCCCCCACCCACAGGTAGCGCAGACGAAGGATGAGTCGGGCGGTGCTCGTGGGTGTACTGGTCTCTTTTTCTTTTCGTCGAGAACGGCCATGGTTTGTTTGTCTCTTCTTCTCTTTATCAGTGCCGACGGGGTGTCAAGAGCTGACATGGTTTGTTGGTCTCTTCTTCTCTTCATTAGTGCCGACAGGGCATCGGGAGCTGCCATGGTTTGTTTGTCTCTTTGTCTCTTCATCAGTGCCGGCGGGGTGTCGGGAACTGACGTGCTTTGTTGGTCTCTTCTTCTCTTTATCTGTGCCGGTGGGGTGTCGGGCGCTGACATGGCTTGTTGGTCTCTTTGTCTCTTCATCAGTGCCGACGGGGTGCCGGGAACTGAAGCAGTATGTTGGTCTCTTGTTCTCTTCATCAGTGCCGACGGGGTGTCAGGATATGAAGCAGTATGTTGGTCTCTTGGTCTCTTCATCAGTGTCGACAGGGTGCCGGGAACTGAAGCAGTATGTTGGTTTCTTTGTCTCTTCATCAGTGCCGACGGGGTGTCAGGAACTGAAGCAGTATGTTGGTCTCTTCATCAGTGCCGACGGGGTGTCGAGAACTGAAGCAGTATGTTGGTCTCTTTGTCTCTTCATCAGTGCCGACAGGGTGTCGGGTGCTGAAGCAATATGTTGGTCTCTTTGTCTCTTTGTCAGTGCCAACAGGGTGTCAGGAGCTGACGTGCTTTGTTTGTCTCTTCGTCTCTTCTTTTTCTTCTCTCATCTTTCTGTTATCCTTTTTTTTCTTTTCTCTTCTCTCTTTTGTTGTTCTTCTTTTTTTCTCTCCTTCTTCTTCTTCCCTTCTTCCTTCTTTTTTTTTTAAATCCCCCCTTCTCTTTCTTTTCTCTTTTTTGTTTTCTCTCTTTCCCCCTTTTTTTTATTCTCTTCCCCCCCTTTTTTTACCATCTTTCCTCCTTTTCTTTCCCCCCCTTTTTTTTGCCTGCCGCATAAAGGGGGGCGGGGCTGGCGTGCCCCTGAAGGGCTGACTAGAACGTGCTGCCGGTACACTTGACGGGCGCGCTAGGAAAGAGCACAAGAGGGTGTTCTGCATAAGGCACTCCGACGGTGTGCCGCTGGGGGGTGCCTGGGAGTGCGCCGCTGAGGGGCGTTGGGAGTATGCCGTTGGAGCGGCTGCGGAGTGTGCTGCTGAAGGGCCGGACAGATGTGCCGGCGGAGGAAGCTCCGCCTGCGCGTCACTGACGGGGGCACGGGGTGTGCCGCTGAAGGGGCTGGCGACGTGTGTCGGGGAAGACACCCATTGTAACACCCTCAAATATAGCTAAGTTGTACTCTATATCACCGAGGCGCCTTTTGAAGTATCGGCTCAGTTCTTGGAAAGAACTCCGAAGTTAAGCGTGCTTAATGGGGAGTAATACTGGGATGGGTGACCTGCCCGGGAAGTCTCCCATTCTGGAGCCGATCACTGTTAGAAAAGGGACAAAACCGTGAGGTCGGTAGGCCAAAGCGGACAATACCTCGATGGTATAGAGTACGGGACGTGACAGAATGGTATCAGAGCCATATCCCAGCCAGAAGTGTGGGAACTAAGTGCCATGCAGGGCAAAGTGCTACGCTATGGGAGCCACCTCTTGAGTCCGTAATGGAGCAAAGTGCTACATAGTGGGAGCCACCTCTTGAGCCTGTAGGGGCCACCTCTAGAGTCCTACCTGCCTGGGGACTTGATTGCGTGATTGCGTGCTATATGTGCCCAGCGACGAGGACGTCGCCTATATAAGAGGGGTAGATTGTAACACCCTCAAATATAGCTAAGTTGTACTCTATATCACCGAGGCGCCTTTTGAAGTATCGGCTCAGTTCTTGGAAAGAACTCCGAAGTTAAGCGTGCTTAATGGGGAGTAATACTGGGATGGGTGACCTGCCCGGGAAGTCCCCCATTCTGTAGCCGATCACCCTTAGAAAAGGGACAAAACCGTGAGGTCGGTAGGCCAAAGCGGACAATACCTCGACGGTATAGAGTACAGGGCGTGACACCCATACTGGGTGTGCCGGTGGAGCGCCAGGGGAGCATTTCCTTTCCTTCTTTTCTTCTTTTCACATTCTCTTCTCTTTTCTCCTCTTCTATATTCCCCTGCATGTAAACATGGGGTGAGAATTTATTTAGTGCCCTCAAATCAGGAAAGTGGGCTGCGAAAGCCAAAATTTGGGGAGCAGGCTGCTAGAGCCAGAATTGGGAAAGCGGGCCATGGGGGCCGAGACAAGCAAGCTACAAGAGCCAAAGTTGGGAAGCAGGCTATAAAAGCCACAGGGAAGCAGGCCAGAAGAACCAAAGTCGGGAAGCGGGCCACGGAGGCCGCATTGGGGGAGCAGCCTTTACAAGCCAAGGACATTGGGAAGCGGGCTGCAAGAGCCGAAATTATGGGAAGTGGGCCGTGAAGGCCGAATTCTGGGAAGCAGGCTGCGAGAGCCAAAGATATTGGGAAGCGGGCTGCAAGAGCCGGAATTATGGGAAGCGGGCCGTGGAGGCCGAATTCTGGGAAGTAGGCTACGAGAGCCAGAATTGGGAAGCAAGCCACGAGGGCCAAAGGGAAGCAGGCTATAAATGCCAAGGGGAAGTAGGCTGCAAGAACCAAAGCTGGGAGGCGGGCCGTGAAGGCCGAAATTATGGGCAGCGGGCCGTGCAGGCCGAATTCTGGGAAGCAGGCCGTGGAGGCCGAATTCTGGGAAGTAGGTTGCAAGAGCCAAAGAAGTTGGGAAGCGGGATGCAAGAGCCGAAATTAGGGCGCAAGATGCAAAAGCCCAAATCGGGGAAGCGGACTATAGAAGCCAGAGTTGTGAGATTAACGAGCCGTGAGGGCAAGAGGTAGGCCATGGGGGCCAAGATTGGGCTCTACGAGCTAGAGCTGAGAAAGTAGGCTTCACTAGACGAAATTGAGTTTATTGTATACACATATTTTTATTATTTATTATTTTTTTATATTATAATTTTTTTATTCAAGCATGCGAGCATTCATTAGCAGACATAACATAAATATAAGTAAGGCAGCTCCCTCTATAGGGGATAGGATAGGGACATCGCCCAAAATTCGTAGACACGGGGCGGGCCACGAGGCACAATTGAGGGGTGGTGCACCCGTCAAGAGGATATCGCATGTCTTACATGCATAGTCTAAATTTACGCATTTCACCTGAGGCAATTCTCTGTGACATGGCAGTGCAAATGTGTGAACAAAGAGCCCTAACCATAGGGATATGCAGGTTTTCCTGGTGACACTCGAGGATCACTCTAGTGCCTACACATTAGTTCCAGGCTTTCGACTTTCGGTAGCTTCACACAGCCCCCATCTGTTTATTTTGGTAGTGGATTTTACCGTTCGGCGTGAGTCTCCTCATGTGTCTTAATGGGGATTCCCGACTACTAAGATTCATCCTTATTGTGATTCTCTTCACCATTTCGCGCGAGTCTCCTCATTTGTTTCAGTGGGAATTCCCGGCTACTCGACTCCGCGTTTCTCTCTCTTTTCTTTCTTTTTTTTTCTTTCTTTTTTTTCTTCTCTTTTTTTTTAAAGTGGGGGTAGGCAGCTTTTTCCTCACGATAACCTTTCATGCGAGTGCAAGAATTCAAGTCTCCGTAGAGTGCTAAGAAGAAATTCAGGCAATCCCTATAGTCGAAGGCTATTAAACACATTAAGTGCTAAGTGTGGGAGCGTTACCTCAGGTTTATTTTGTGAGTTGGGCTTAGCGATTCAGCCATGACTCTTCCCCTTGACGTGTGCACCCGCCATTGTTGGGTTCCCTTCGGGCGTACGCCGTGACACGCGTGCATCCGGAATCGGGGCGATATTATTTAGCAAGGAAACACGGTCCTAGAAAATTCCAAGGAGGTGTATTATTCTATATTAAGCAACCATGCAAGCAGGGCAGTCGCGCATTCTTTTTTTATTTTTTTTTGTTTTGTTGTTTGTTTTGTTGTTATTTTTTGTTTTTTTTTGCATAGGAAAATATTGTTGTTACGTATAAGTGTAGTGGTAGTAATGGTATTAGGGAGGCAGACCGTAAAAGGGCTGAAAGGATATTAGGGAAGCGGGCTATAGAACCCGAGGGACATCACGGGAGTGAGCCATAAGGGCTAAAAGATGCTGGGGAGCGGGCTGCGGGAGCCAGAATAGGGAAGCGCGGTGGGACGGATGGATTAATCCTGACAGTGGGCCCCGGCCGAAATGGCCCTGCAGAGGGGCGTTGGATAGCGGGATGTGAGAGTCGGAGAGATGGGTCTCTTTTGTTCTCTGGCCAGGGAAGGATCTGGACCAAAATGGAAGATTTATTCTTTTGTTCTCTGGCCGGGGAAGGATCCGAACCAAAGCGAGAGGTCTATTCTATTGTTTGGGAAGCTATCGGCTAGGAGCCAATAATGAGATAGCTGTCGGTTAGGAGCCGATGATGAGGTAGCTATTGGCTAGGAGCCGATGATTATATAGCTATCGACCCGAAGGCCGATGATGGGGTATCTGTCGACCCAAAGGCCGATAACTAAATAGCTATCGACCCGAAGGCCGATGAAGGGGTAGCTGTCAGCTTGAAGCCCCGATGGCTGAAAGTTGGTCAGTTTAACGCCTCGTCGGCGGACGGTCTAGTCAGTTTAATGCCCCGTCGGCGGAGGGTTTAGTCGGTTTAACGCCCCGTCGGTGGAAGGTTTAGTCGGTTTAACACCCCATCGGCGGAAGGTTTAGTCGGTTTAACGCCCCGCCGGCGGAAGGTTTAGTCGGTTTAACGCCCCGCCGGTGGAAGGTCCAGTCAGTTTAACGCCCCATCGGCGGAAGGTCTAGTCGGTTTAACGCCCCGTCGGCGGAAGGTCTAGTCGGTTTAACGCCCCATCAGTGGAATATCTGTCGGCTTGAAGCCCCGATGGCTGGATATCTGTCGGCTTGAAGCCCCGATGGCTGAATATCTGTCGGCTTGAAGCCCCGATGGCTGGATATCTATCGGCTTGAAGCCCCGATGGCTGAATATCTGTCGGCTTGAAGCCCCGATGGTTGAATATCTATCGGCTTGAAGCCCCGATGGCTGAATATTTTCCGATTTAACGCCCCGTCGGCGGAATGCTGATTGGTTTCTATTTGTTGGGTGGCTGGAGGGCGGAGGTAAAAGTTTACCTCATAAAGATTTTTTTGAAGAGGCAGGTACAAAGACCATGTTTGCCTCGTTGTTGTTCTTTCTCTTCTTCCCTTCTTTTGTGTGGAGAGGCGGGTGCAAAGACCGTGTTCGCCTCATAATTGCTCTTTTTTCTTCTTCTCTTCTTCTTTTATGGAGAGACAGGTGCAGAGACCATGTTCGCCTTATGATCGCTCTTTTTCTTCTTCTCTTCTTCTTTTATGGAGAGGCAGGTGCAGGGACCATGTTCGCCTCATGTCTCTTTTTTCCTCTTCTATTCTTCTTTTGTAGAGAGACAGGTGCAGAGACCATGTTTGCCTCATGATTGCTCTTTCTCTTCTTCTTTTATGGAGAGGCATGTGCAAGGACCATGTTTGCCTCGTGATCATTTCTTTCTTTTCTTCTCTTCTTCTTTTGTGTAGAGAGGCAGGTGCAAAGACCTTGTTCGTCTCAAAATTGCTCTTTTTCTTCTTCTCTTCTTCTTTTATGGAGAGGCAGGTGCAAGGACCATGTTCGCCTCACGTCTCTTTTTCTTCTTCTCTTCTTTTGTAGAGAGATAGGTGCAAAGACCATGTTTACCTCGTGACTGTTCTTTCTCTTCTTCTCTTCTTCTTTTATGGAGAGGCAGGTTCAAAAACCATGCTCGCCTCATGTCTTTTTTTTTCTTCTCTTCCTCTTTTGTGGGATGAGGCGGGCTCAAGGATCACGTTTGCCTCATATGTCTTCTTTTGGTTCTGCTCTCCTACTTTTGTGTAAAGAGGTGGGTTCGAGGACCACGCCTAGCTCATGTGTCTCTTCTTCCTTTTCTTCTCTTATTTTGCGTGATGAGGCGGGCTCGTGGGACACGTCTACCTCATGTCTCTTTTTTTCTCTTCTTCTTTTGTGGAGAGGCAGGTGCAAGGACCATGTTCGCCTCATGTCTCTTTTTTTCTACTCTTCTTTTATGTGATGAGGCGGGCTCGAAGACCACGTCTGCCTCATGTGTCTTCTTTTGGTTCTGCTCTTCTTCTTTTGTGTGAAGAGGCGGGTTCAGGGACCACGTTTGCCCATGTGTCTTTTCTTCCTCTTCTTCTCTTCTTTTGTGTGATGAAGCAGGCTTGAAGACCACGTCTGCCTCGTGACCCTTTTTCTTTTTTTTCTTCTCTTCTTTTATGGGATGAGGCGGGCTCGAAGACCATGTCTGCCTCATGTGCCCCTTTTTTTCTTTCTTTTCTACTCTTCTATTCTCATTAACGCTTCTGTGCTGGAGTGTATTTCTCTTAATGTGCCCCCAGGTTGGGGTGTAGCTTCATTTGGTGTGCATCCCCCCCTGAGGGGTGTGTTTTACCTCTTTGCTTCTGTGCCCCCAGGCGGGGTGTATTTTTTGGCTTCTATGTCCCCAGACCAGGGTGTGTTTTTTTTTAATGCCTCCGAGGCGGGGTCTAACTCTCTTCAATTGCCCCCATGGTGGGGTATACTCTTCACGGCTTCTATGCCCCCAGGTGGGGTATGTTTTTTTCTTCAAATACCCCTAAGCCAGGGTGGACTTCTCTTCATATGCCCCTGAGCCGGGGCGTGTTCTTTATAGCTTCTAGGCCCTCGAGGCGAGGTATGTTTCTTCTTCATATGCCCCTGGTACGGGGTGTAGCTCTTTTCAAATGCCCCCCCAAGCCGGGGTATACTCTTCACGGCTTCTATGCCCCCAGGCGGGGTTTGTTTCTTCTTCAAATGCCCCTGGTACGGGGCGTGTCTTTTGTTTCTTATACCCCCCCATGGCGGGGGTGAATTCTGCTCTCTTTCTACCCCTGAAGGCGGAGGAGTGCTTCTCTTCATATGTCCCCGGCCCGAGGGTGTATCTCTTACTTCTTATACCCCCCTGAGGCCGAGGTGTATCTCTTTGCGGCTTCTTTGCCCCTGAAGCGGGGTATGTTGTTTCTTCAAATATCGCTTGGGCAGAGTATATCTTTCTTCTTATGCTCCCAGATCGGGATGTATGTCTCTTCGTTTCTATGCCCCGGGCCGGGGTAGATGCTTCTGCTTCTTATGCGCCAAGGGCGGAGTGTATTTTTTTGTGCCCCCAGGCTGGGGTAGGTGCTTCTGCTTCTTATGCGCCAAGGGCGGAGTATGTCTCTTTATGTGCCCCCAGGCTGGGGTACATTCTTCATGTTTCTTATACCCTTTTCGCAGGGCGTATTCTCTTGCTTCTTATGTCCTTGGATCGGGACATATGTTTCTTCTTCTGACGCCCCTAGGTCAGGGTATATTCTTTCTTCATGTGCTCCCAGGTCGGGATGTATGTCTCTTTGCTTCTTTACGACCCCGGATCGGGGTAAATGCTTCTGCTTCTTATGCGCCAAGGGCGGAGTGTACCTCTTCGTGCCCCCTGAGCGGGGTGGATGCTCTGCATGTGTCCCCGGGTCGGGGTGTAGCTTTGTCTCCCACGGAGGGGGTGTGTTGTTTCTTCAAAATCCCCCAGACCAGGGTGTATTCTTCTCTTTGTTATACTCCCGAGGCGGGAGGGGTTCTCTTCATGTGCCCCCATGGCGGGATGTGCTTCTTTCTTCAAGTGTCCCCAGGCCGGGGTGAATTCTTTTCTTCTTCCCAGACTCACCGGGGGGAATGTTTGCTTCTTGTGCTCTCAAGGTGGGGTGTATTGCTGCTTTTGATGCCCCCAAGGTGGGGCGTATTGTTGCTTCTGATGCCCCAGAGCGAGGTATCCTTTTTTTTTCATATGCCCCCGGAACGAGGTGTATTCTGCTTCTAGTGCCCCCATAGTGGAGTGTATTTCCGCTTTTGATGCGGGGTGTAGTTCTTACTTTTTATGCACCCGAGGCGGGGTGAATTCTTCTTCTTTGTTTACGTGCCCCCATATCGGGGTATATTCCTCTCTTCATATGCTTCCCTAAGCCGGGGAATGTTGTTTGTTCTGCTTCAGGTGTCCCCCCCCCCAGGGGGGGGGGGGGTGCATGTTGCTTCATGGACTCCGAGCCTGGGGTATGCTCCTTCAAAGGTCCCTAAGCCGGGGTGGATTCTCTTTTCTTCTCATGCTCCCAAGGCGGGATGTAGCTTCTTCAAGTACCCCTAAACAGGAGCGTATTCTTTATGGCTTCTATGTCCCCTGGCGGGGTATGCTTCTTCTTCAAATATCCCTAGGCCGGGGTGGACTTCTCTTCATATGCCCCTGAGTCGGGGTGTGTTCTTTATAGCTTCTAGGCCCTCGAGGCGAGGTATGCTTCTTCTTCAAATACCCCCGAGACGGGGGTGTGTTTTTTGGCTTCATATGCCCCGGACGTGGGGTATATCTTTTGTTTCTTATGCTCCCGAGCCGGGATGTAGCTTCTTGGCCTCATATGTTGCCGAGGCGAGGGGTATGTTGCTTTATGTGCCCCCAGGGGGAATACATTTTGCCTCTACTGCCCCATGGCGGGGTATATCTCTTGGCTTCTTACGCCCCCAAGGTGGGGTGTGTTTTCTTCTTGTGCCCCCGGGGTGGGGTATATCTTTCGCTTCTTATGCCCCCCCCTTAAGGCAGGGTGAAGTCTTTACTTCAAATGCCCCTAAATCGGGGTATAGTTTTGTCTCATATGCCCGTAGAGCAGGGGTGTATTTCTCTTCATGTGCCCCTCAGTCGGGGTGTATCTTTGTTGGTTGTTGTGCCCCCAAAGGGAGGTGTCTTTCTCTTCATGTGCCCCAGGCACCGAGTGAATCTTTGCTCTTCTTTTTTTTTTACCCCCCGAGGGGGGAAATTCTTCTTCTTCTACCCCGACACGCTGGGGAATGTTTGCTTCTTGTGCCCCCAAAGTGGGGTGTATTCTCGATGGCTCCTGTGCCCCCGTTGGTGGGGTGTATGCTTCTTCTTCAGACTCCCCTAAGGCGAGGTATATTCTTTGTTGCTTCATGTACCCCAGAGTCGGGGTGGATTCTCTTCATGTGCCCCCATGGCGGGGTGTACTCTCTTTATGTGTCCCCAGGAGTGGGGTGTGGTTTGCTTCCTATGCACCCAAGCAGGGTGTATCGCTGCTTGCAATGTCCCCCGAGACGGGGTATCCTTCTTCTTCAAATACCCCTAAGTCGGGACGTATTCTTTATGGCTTCTATGCCCCCAGGTGGGGTATATTTCTTCTTCAAATACCCCTAAGATGGGGTGGACTCTTTTCTTCTTATACTCCCAAGGCAGGATGTAGCTTCTTCAAATGCCCCTGAGCCGAGGCGTGTTCTTTACGGCTTCTATGCCCCCAGGCGGGGTATATTTTTTCTTCAAATACCCCTAAGCCGGGGTATATTCTTGCTGCTTCTTATGCTCCCGAGGTGGGATGTAACTTCTTCAAATGCCCCTAAGATGGGGCGTATTCTTCTCTTTCTCATGCTCCCGAGGCGGGATGTAACTCCTTCAAATGCCCTAAGATGGGGCATATTCTTCTCTTTCTCATGCTCCCGAGGCGGGATGTAACTTCTTCAAATACCCCTAAGACGGGGCATATTCTTCATGGCTTCTATGCCCCCTAGTGTGGTATGTTTCTTCTTCAAATACCCCTAGGCCGGGGTATATCCTTTGTCTCACATGTCCCCTGCTTCGGGGTGCAGCTTTGTTTCTTCTCATGCCCCCAGGTCGGGGTAGATTCTTCTCACGTGCCCCCAGGGCGGGGGTATATTTCTCTTCATATGCACCCCATATCGGGGCATATTTCTTCTTCAAATACCCCCAAGCCGGGGTACATTCTTGTTGCTTCTTATGCCCCAGGGAGGGGTGCACCTCTCTTCGTGTGCCCCTCAGTCGGGGTGTGTCTTTTGCTTTTATGCCCCCCAGGCGGGGGTATGTTTTACTTCTTTTACCCCCTCACGGTGGGGCGTATTTCTCTTCATATGCCCCCAGAGTGGGGGCGTAGCTCTTCTTCATCTGCCCCTCCTAGGTTGGGGGGTATGCCTCTTTGCTTCTGTGCCCCCAGGCGGGGTATGTTTCTTCTTCAAAGGCCCCTGAGCCGGGGTGTAGCTTTGTTGTATGTTGTGCCACAGAGTCGGGGTGGATTCTCTTCATGCGCCCCTAGATCAGGGTGCATATCCCCTCTTTTTCTTTCTCTTTTTTTGCCTCTTATGCCCCCATGGCGGGGTATATCTCTTCTTCTTATCCCCCACGGCGGGGTATGTGCATGTTCTCTTCGGGAGTGGTGGCCGTGCTTGGCCTCATTGCTATAAAGCATTCCCCTCAGCGGACAGCTATTCACCAAGCTACAATTGTGGCTCGCTGGTCTTTTAACAACCACTCGGGGGCCGTTTTGTGTCGGATAGAGGCAGCAGGAAGGAGGAACGGGCCGGGTCACTGCACTGCAGACTTGGGTCCTCCTAGAGTCAGGCAGGATGCCGGGTTTCTTCTTGCTCTTTTGGTCGACAATGCTTGCCAGCTTTTTCTTTTTCTCTTTTTTTATTTCTCTTTTTTTCTCTATTTTTGTATGATTGACCAGGGTGGAGGTGCAGGAGTGCGCTCACCCTCTCAGGGAGGGGATGAGTGGTTCACTCCACCGCATCAACCCCGCAATGGTAATCTTAATTCAGCGCGGGTCTCGACGGACGTGGCCGTACAACCCTCTCTTGCCAATTCTTTCCCTTCTTTTTTTTTGCTTCTTTCTTTTCACTTTTTCTTCTTTTCTTCTCTTCTTCTCTTCTTCTCTTCTTCTTTTCTTCTTTTCTTCTCTTTATTCTTGAGGAAAGGGGGGGGTTTGATTTCCCCTCCCTTCTCTTCTCTTTCTCTTCTCTTTTTTATAACAGCCCCCATGATTCCTGGAAGCTGCATATACTTCGAAACAGCGTCCTCGAGGCCAGGAAGGCAGCTGCACCGAGTCCGGAATTTCTCCCCATAGGGCTGGCAAAGACAGCACCTGCCATTTATCAAAGCAGGCAAACATTGTTTATTAGGGGGCCATGAGGCCCTGAATTCTGGCGAAGAGATGAAGGGTGGTTTGGTCCCACCGGGCGTGCCAGACTTGTGGATGCACTTTTTGACACGCTTTGCTTGGGTGTGGTTCATCTATTCGGATGGTTTATTTGTCTATTAAGTGCGTGGGCATGCCAGCCACAAAGTGACGATTTATTCAGGCTCCGAAGAGCCCATGGTGCGCTCGATCTGACTCGGTCAGACGATTGTGTGGTTCGTGTCGGGACCAAAACCCGCCGCGCCATAAAGGTCGTGGCGTCATTTACATCCCCCATACGAGGGAACACCCTTGATTAATCGCCGGGATTCAGGGCCTCATGGCCAGAAAGTTAATTGCACGAAAGGTCTATTAGGAAGCATCGAAATCCCCATATGAGGGTAAGAAGAAAACATTCGCGATCATGTCGGTCGTGTGCTGACCATTTAATGTTTGGACGAATGTCCGGCTCGAGAAAAGTGCAATCGTCACGGGAAAACCGGAGCGTATGTATGCCGGGGTACGGCAAATTTATTGTTCAGAAGAACGGAAAACGTTCGGCTAAACCTCGGTTAGAGCGGTCAGAAACCAGTAAATCTATTGGCCTGGTGCAAGGGAAAGCTGTGACCATACTGCGGTGGGCCCCCCGCGGTCGAAGTTTGGCTCGCATGAGCGTCATTAATATTTCCGGTGCCCAGGGGCAACGGGGGAATATCCCATGAACCAGTTGGAAAGCCCTATGCCTTGAGGAGCAAACGTTCGAAACGTATTGGTCATTCGGGAGACCGTTAAATATTTGGACGGGTGTCCGGCTTGAGAATATCGTAATCGTCGCGGGAGGACCTGGAACATATGTGTGCCGGGGTAGGGCACGTTTATTATTTCGAGACACTGAAAATATTCGGTTAAATCTCGGTTAGTGTAGCAGGAAACAAGCGAATTTATTGGCCTGGTGCGAGATCGAGTCAGGACCGTACCGAGGGCGCCTCCCGCGGTCCAAACGGGGCTTGCGTGGGCATCAGTAATGTTCCCGGTGCCGGAGGGCAACGGGGAAGAGTCCGGGGACTAGATTCCAAAACCGAAAACGTGTTCGAAGGGAGAGGGCTATAGATCGAGGATATGGATCAGACAATGACCATAATCGGGACGGACCCGAGGTCTAAGAGTGACCCATGAAGACCTTATTAACATTCCCATGCAAAGGGTCCAGGGATGATGAGAGCTGCATCGTTCTATTCATTATTGCAATCATTATTTATTTATTTATCTATTCATTTTTTATATTACTCATTGATTCTTCTTTTATTACCGGTGTGTTGCATTCTCCTTTCTTTATTTATTTTATTATCATTCTTTTATTATTATTGTTATTTGTTTTATTTATTTTACTTCTTTTTATATTTTTACCTTTTTATGAATTTTACTATTATTATTATTATTATTCTTATTATTATTATTAGCATTATTATTATTATTTGTTGTATCTGGAGCGTGTGTGGAAAGACAAGCCAAAAGGGGCCGGGGATGATGAGAGCCACATCGTTCTATTCATTATTATTATCGTCATTTATCGTTATCATTATTCATTTATTTATTCATTTAGTTCATGTGCTCCTCATTGATCCTTCTTATATTACATTATTATTTAGTTCATGCGTTATGTCCTACCTTTTCTTTTATGAAATTATTTATTTATCTTTATTATTATTCTTTTTATTTTTTTGTTATTTCATTATTATGTTTTTTTTATTACTGCATTTAAGGCGAGGGGCATGCCGAGGTTGCACCGGGTGAGGCCAGGAGAGTGTACCGGAGAAGGGGGCAGGAAGGGTATGCCGGGCAAGGCACGGTCAGAGTGTACCGGGCAAGACCAGGACGGGGTGTACCGGGCAAGACCAAAGAGGGGTGTACCAGGCAGGGTGCGGCTAGGGTGTATCGGGCAAAGCTTTGATGTTGTGTACCAGGCAAGGCACAGCGAGGGTGTACCGGGCAAAGCCCAAGAGGGGTTTCTTCTTCATCTTCTTATGTCTTTTCTTCTCTTCTCTTCTTTGGTTTTATGCAATGCACATGAGCTTTCTCTTCTCTCCTCTTAATCATTTCCATTTCTTTCTTCTTTGCATGACAAACGTTCAAATGTGCTTGGTTATCATCCGGTTCGATTCTCTTCATGTTGTCCGGGGTTCTCTTGTCTTGGTTGAAGCACTTTACCATTATTCATTTTATTTGTTTGTTACTTCCTTTTGCCTTTTAACATGTTATTGTTTCTAGCAAAAATTCGACAGCATCTCCCCTTGACCCGGATGGTAGGGGAGATACAGGGAACGCACCCACAAGGAGTGGCGGAACCCGACAATTCAAGGTGGCGTGCCAGGGGCAGCAGCACCTTTAAGAAAACTTCAGAAAACCCAGAGAAATTAGCGACTGGGAGACACGGCTAAAATAGGCTGGGAGTGCACTGGATAAGAAAAGATGGCAAGCGTGTCGGACCGGGGTTGTTGGGGTGTCACCGGTCCAAGGCTAAAGGAGGTGTCACCGGATGAAGGAAGAGGGAATCAGGGAAGCAAACGAGTCAGCAATGAAAGTTAACAAATCTTTCTTTTATTCTTGCAAAAAAAGGAGAAGTGGCCCAAAGGGCTAATACATCACAAGAAATCAAATGAAGAATGAAGGGGAACAAGATACAATGATGGGAGGGGAACAGAGCATTAACTCCTCTCCTCCCGAGCTTCACTTCCCTCTCACCCACCATTCTTCTTCTCTTCTTCTCTTCTCTCTTCACTTAGCGGGAGAAAGACGGAGTAGCAGGCACTTCTCTCTTCTTCTCTTATTTTCTTCTGTCTTCCCTGGAGCTCCCGCCCCGGTCGCAGATATATCCGTCTCTCTTCTCTTCTCCTCCTCTCCTCCTTGAGAGAGAGAGCCAGCCCCCCCTTATATAGAGTGGAGGTTGGATCATTCAAAGGCCTCGCCTTCTTCTTCTTCTCTTCACTTTTCACACGTCTGGGGCCATTAAATGGACTGTGCGTAGGGAAGGCAGAGGTAGCTAATGTGTCTTCACTGGGTTGGCCGAGGTTGACGTTGATGGCCTGGTACCACTACGCTGTTGACTGGAGCGCGAGCTAGAGTAACGAGCATTCAATGCTCTGTGTTCGGGTGAAACAGAGCATCGTAATGAGGATGGGACACCATTGTCCATACATTTTTCACCCTTTTAACACCTATTTCTCACCCTTACAAGCCTTGCTCGGTTTATCACAGTAGCTTGATTTTCATCAGGCTCAGTTGCTGCAGTAGCACGACCTTCTTCAACTTTAGCTCGGACTGCTATAGTGCTCGGTCTGCTACAGTGCTTGGACTGCTACAGTGCTCGGTCTGCTATAGTGCTCGGCCATGCTATATTGCTCTCTTCAAGCTCGGTTGCTATAATAGCACGGCCTTCTCCAACTTTAGCTCGGACTGCTACAGTGCTCGGTCTGCTACAGTGCTCGGCCATGCTATATTGCTCTCTTCAGACTCGGTTGCTACAATAGCATGGCCTTCTCCAACTTTAGCTCGGACTGCTACAGTGCTCGGTCTGCTACAGTGCTCAGCACGGCCTTCTCCAACTTTAGCTCGGACTGCTACAGTGCTCGGTCTGCTACAGTGCTCGACCATGCTATATTGCTCTCTTCAGGCTCGGTTGCTACGATAGCACGACCTTCTTCAACTTTGGCTCGGTCTGCTTTAGAAGCTCAGACTGCTACAGTGCTCAGTCTACTACAGTGCTCGGACTGCTACAGTGCTCGGCTCTACTACAATGCACGGGCATGCTACAGTGCTCGGCCACGCACTGTAGTGGAGAATCCAATGAGGTGTGCCGTTGGAGAAGGCACTTGGGCGTGTCGTTGGAGGAGCTGAAGAAGTGTGCCGCTAGTGGGCTTGAAAAGGATGTGCCGATAAAGTGCACAAAGTGAGTGATAGTGTGCCGTTGGAGGCACAACGAGTGTGCCACTGGAGGGCACGCAGGGGTGTGCCGCTGGAGGGCAGCGTGGGCGTGCCGCTGGAGGCACTCACAGTAGTGTGCCGCTGAGGGTGCTTCAGGGTGTGCCGCTGGGGGCATTTGGCTGTTGTGCCGTTGGAGGGCATGAAGGGGCTTCCTAATTTTCTTCGGGGCCCAGGGATTGTGAGCTTGCCGGGGGATGGTTTCCCTTCACTGCCTTGACTCTGGGGGCGGCTTCTCGACATTGTGAGTGTGTGTTTTTTCGGAGAGTCCGGGCGGCCCATCTTCCCCGCAGTTTCTTCAGTTAAAGTTGTTGTTAATGCTGGACTAGTTGGGACGTATGGGCGTGCAATTTTACACGTCCATTGGTATTGTCAATACTTGGGAGGTTGTCTTGTGTCTTGGGCATCTAAGAAGCAACACACTGTTGTTCTTTCCACTGTTGAAGCATAATATGTTGCAGTAGGGAGTTGTGCAGCCCAAGTTATCTGGATAAACCATCAGCTTCATGATTATCATGTGAATCTTGGATGTATCCCAATATTGTGCGATAACACCAGTGCCATTTCTTTAACAAAGAATCTCATCCAGCACTCTAGGACTAAGCACACCGAAATAAGACACCATGTCCTGAGTGATGAGGTAAGTAAAAAGGAAATTGAAGTGCACTTTGTTGAATCTGAAAATCAAATTGCAGATATGTTTACCAAACCCTTAAGTAATGATAGATTTACCACTTTAAGAAGGAAACTTGGTATATGTAGACATCATGATTCTGTTCTGAAGTGATAAATAAATTGCCTTTGACATTGTGCTTATTTAGTGAAATATCTTTGCTTGGATTTTGACTAGTCTTGCTTATGGTTATGTCATCAATGTTTTGCTAAGGGGGAGGTTGCATTCTAGTTAAAATACATTGCATATCACATGCATGACCCTATGGTATATAAAATGGTACACTGGGAGAAGGGCAGATCATTTCTGTGACGACCCAAGATCTGGATACTGGGAAGAACCCGCTACCATTCGAATCTTGGCCCGCCGCCCACGAGCCAGGAGGGCTCGAAAGGGCTAAAAGGAGTGTGGAGGCACAAAGAAATAGGAAATAAGGCAGTACAATACAACAATTAAGAGAAATAAATAAACAACTACTACAACAGAGTCCAGTCCAACAGAAAGTATAGTCTAAAGCAGTAAAACGTACCACATGCCAAGTGAACACTCGGCCCGGTGAGCTGGCAACTAAGAACCTCTGCAACACTGCACCCTCGAACCTTGAGGAAGAACTACCGCACCTGAAAAGTAGAGATGAGTCTCTAAACAAAGACTCAGCAGAGGTCCCGCGGAACCCTAACCGGAACCAACGGCGGTAGTAGAAAGGAAAGCTACAACTACAGCAGGAACAGCGAACCGGTGGCCGGTCAAAACTCGGCACTACAGCTACTCCTACTGTACCATAAAAACACACCCCGATGTCACGGTCGGGACTACCGAACCACACTAGTACCACTTACCGAAGTAAAAACCCATGGCAACCCCGCCGTAGAGGCCTGTCTCCCAGGACACGGCCAACTTGGACACGCTGTCTAAGGTGCAACCCCGACCACCTGGTCGCGAACACCGCACCAACAAGATGCAACCTCGGTAAAGCTACTAGCACCCTGGCCACTAACTCGGAAACACCAGCCGGTCCAGAAAATCACGTATCACAGACGGGAAACGTAACCCGGAAATAGGAGCGTCACGTCTAACGTGACAGGAGTACCTGCCCACCAGAAGCAAGGTCGGATGCATCTACTGACGTCTTAGATCGCGCCTCGGGTGTCTCTCTCCGGCCCAGCGGGAACTGAGACACCGTACAAGTAACCACAGAACAAGTGACTAGCTGGGGTCACGCTCGTCAGCGCTGGTCCTACTGCCCCCAACCACGTGTGCACACATAGACCATACGTCCTAGGTCTGGCCCTCTGACTGGTTTCCCCCTCAGCCGGACTCTGGCGTCAATCGTGGGGCCCGACGGTAACCAGCCCAAAAACCATCTCTCGGGGTAGCCTCGCCACCACTCCCTGGTGGGACCACTCGCGTGTCGGAAGGCTACGACTAGTGGGGAGTCACTGATGTGACCACTCTCCAAGGAAAAACTCTGAGAAACACGCACGCACCCTGCACGAAAGTCGAGAAGGATCAAGTGGCGACGAGCCACTAGACTCTGGACGGTCCTTTAGACTCATTAAATCTAATGGTCCTTGAGTCACGAGACTCGGGGTCAAGACCATCGTACGCAACAGCACAAGACCGTCAATCTAGCCTAATCCCTAGGTCTAAAAGCCCAGTAGCATGAATATCAAGGTAGCTCACGAGCCGCTGAGACCATTCCCTCGGGAAGGGAACTAAGAAGCCTTCCAGCCCCAGGCTGGACAGTTGGACTCACAGTCCGAGACCACACACACGGCCTAAGCGGAAAGCATCGAAGCATGATTCCCAAGGCAGCTCACAAGCCGCCACGCTGATTCCCCATCCCAGGGAAAAGTGGGAAACCTCCAGCCCCATGCCGGATGACTGGACTCGCAGTCCAAGGCCAAACACTTGGCCCACTCGGGAACCATCTTCTGCAGAAACTCACGACATGCGGGGGAACCCCACCGCACTCACACCGATACACGGTGACTCGATTGAGCGTAACACAAAGTCTGAAACACACACACCTATGGGCATGCTAGTCGAGGTAACACGACACCTCCAGACACCCCAGAAACACGGACACGGAACCTACGGGGTGTTCGGGACAGTCACGAGGCCGACCTCAATTCACGGAAACCCCGGTCGAAGAGAAACGGGACTGCAAACCACTCGGTGTAGCCCAGAGTCCGGCGGTCCAACCTTGGGCCGCCACAGGCTCTGGCGGTCCAACACTGGTCCGCCACAGGACTCTAGCGGTCCAACATAGGAGCGCTAGATGAAGAAGCCACGCTGGCTCTGGCGTACCCATCCCAGGCCGCCACAGCGCTCTAGCGGTCAAGCCTTGGCGCGCTAGAAGCCCTCTGGTGCCCGTACTTACGGCCGCTAGAGGCACATGACTCCCAACGATCAGAAAGCACGCGACTCGAGAAGCATCGGTTAAAAATAATGCAGCGGTCTAACCCTAGGCCGCCACACCGTCTGGCGGTTTATCGTGCGGTCGCCAGGCCGACGGACGCCCTACCGACAAAACAGTAACCTATGGCGCACCCACCTTGGGCCGCCACAGGGTCTGGTGCTCCTACCCTTGGCCGCAAGAGACTCTGGCGGTCTCTGGAAGGATCGCCATACCAGCCTGAGAACGGGCCGACGGGAAACACCCAAAAATCCAAACCACGCACCCAAACATCTATGGATGAGGGGGAAAACAAGGGGGAAGCTCCCCTATAGCCCCTAGCATGCATCTACGCCCTCGAATCGGTCCGAAACGTGACGAAACGGTAGATCGGGCGACCACTCCCCAAAACATGGATTTTTCTCAAAAAGCTCAAATAGGCCCTCTCGGCTCACCATGGCCTACAAAACTCGTGGGAAAGGAAGTGCACGAGCTGGGAGTCCATCTCTCTACCTCCACCGAAGATTTCGTGCCCCGAGCTCGCCGATCCACGAAGAAATCTCCACGAAACCCTCGACGTTCTACGAACCCGCGGCCAAGCTTCATCGCGCCTCCACCGCCTCGATCCTCACCCATCCTCGCCCGTGCCTCACCCGCGCCGTCCCCGCCTCGCCCGCGCTCCGCTCCGTCGACCGTCGGAGAGAGAGGGAGAGAGGAGAGAGCGTGAGAAGAGAGAGGGAGAGAGTGAGAAACGAGAGATGGGGAGAGAGAGAAAAATGGGGGTTTTATATAGAAAATCCAGAAATTCTAGAAAATACGAAAAAAATAGACAAATATACCCCCGTGATCCTCGGAACACGTTGATCGCCGTGGTAACGTCCCGATGTCAGAGAACGCAACGGTTCACCCTGTACGGGGTTCCGAAGGTCCAATAGATGAAAAACATGCGTAAAACCCACAACGCAACCCGGGACCCACACAGGCGCTCCAAAAATTCCAGAAAAATTGTTGGCGTGCTCCTCACAACACCACGAACCCAAGAAAACTCACGGGCACACCACCAATGGGTCCGACAATTCGGTATAAAAGTCTGAAGCTCACTCGAACACAATCTGCAATCCGTGGAAAGACGATCCGAAACCCACGGATCCAGATCCGAAGAACCCAGGGCATTATTGCCCTCCCCCCTTAAAGGAATTTCATCCTCAAAATTCAGGACTAGCGCCAAGACATAGGGGAAGAACACCTTATCCGACTGACAATGCTGTCAGTGCCCCAGTATGGAAAACCTCGATTCTTACAAAAACACCGATCCTGAGGGACACAGCCAGACTAACACCACAAACGACACCTCGCTCCACATGCCGCGCACACCGATCATTAGAGCAGGCATAACATAAAAGCACAAGTCTAGTATCACCTCAGTCACAACAAAAACCAATCATGGCACCGCTGCCACCATCTCGCTTACCGAGGAGACACAGTCCTCATCATGAGAAATAGCTACCGATCCCTCCTATGGTCGGCAGACAAATCACACATCAGCTTCACAGCCAGCTGATCGTTCGCACACCCTGCTCAAGGGAACAACCAATACAGAGCCTCCATCAGCTCACAATAGCATCTTCTATCTGTGAAAGACCACACGCCGGTCACCAACTGCTCGTCAACGGGAAACCTCCACCGGCCCAACGGGCACGATCCAACACACAAATGGCCATTCGCTGACTCACACACAGATAATTACCACATCATGAGCTGAACTTCTCTCGGACACCGCATTCAATCTCGATCATCGCACCAACTTGATCCTCTCTGGGAGCACGATGAAACCAAATGACAAGATCCTGGTGTCTTCGGTCATCACCTCACTCGACTCAGACTTACAGGGAACCATCCCATTCTGGTCACTAACCAGGGATAATCATTACAACACCAACGTCCCATCAAGGACCACCAATTCGACGCCAATCTTATCCAAAGGCCTCAGCCTACAGGCGTCACTCTTCCGTCTTGTCTCATCGAATCCTATCTCAATACATCCAAGTGGACGCCTGTCAATCCTGATTCTACCCTTACCATAGAGCCACGGGACACCACCAGAAGAATTCATGGCACACGTCTCTAGGGGAGAAAAAGTGCCACCGAATCTTACGTCAACCAAGTCGCCAACACCACGACCAATGCACAATGGGTCCCCAATGATACACATCTTATCGTGGTCGTCCACGAGACTAGCCTTACCAGTCACTCATAGCTACCAATCGGAACCCAAAATCTATTAGAGATCACTTCTCCAAAACACGATCTCATCCGAGAACACAACTGGCAACATAAGTCGGGCACTAAGCCACCGACTCTAACCAACACGTCCTCGACCTCCGTCAGGCGACATCCTTAAAAACCCCATCCGGGTCTAACACCAATTGGGTCTCGCGAGGTTCAAATGGATCTAGAAGGGGGGGTTGAATAGATCCTATCAAAAGCTTTGGCCTATTTAAAAACTCTTAGCTATCAGAAGCATGAACCACTCCTATAAAGTGAATGAATCACCTAGGCACAATGCACAGCGGAATTAAGTAGAGTGGCTC
Source organism: Amorphophallus konjac (assembly GCA_022559845.1). Classification (NCBI taxonomy): domain Eukaryota; kingdom Viridiplantae; phylum Streptophyta; class Magnoliopsida; order Alismatales; family Araceae; genus Amorphophallus; species Amorphophallus konjac. The sequence goes on from CM040117.1 coordinate 190,098,922, forward strand.
AAATGAAAAGACTTGGATTACAAGCGATGAAGCGTCAACTCTTCTTTAAGCAAATTTGAGATATTTGAGAGATACAAGCCTTGTAGTGCAGGGATCATGAAGCATAACACTAGAGCATGAAATAGCTTGCAACAATCGTGCGTGTGTGTGTGCTATGTTGATCACTCAAAGTGCATATGTGTGTGAATGTAGTGGTGATCAACCAAGGTGCATGCGAGTCTAAGCAAGGGAAACACTTAGCAATACTTTCACCTTGGCGTCTGTGTGCAAGGGTGCAGCAGGCCGCCCAAGGGATGCAGTCAAAGTGCTAAGCTCAATTAAACCACAGATAAAACCGAAAGTGCAAATCTGAGTGCTTGAGTGTGTAAACAAGATAACCAAGTATGGAAGCACACGAACCTGTGAATGGGGGTAGAAGATATAGAGCAATCGCATACGATGAACAACCCACAACACAGGGATTTTTAAGGTGGTTCGGTTGCAACCCCGCAACCTACGTCCACCCCTCACCAAAACCCGGTGAGGCTTCCTGCTGACTCACAGCTTGACCGGGGACACGCCCTAAACCACAGAACAGAGAAAACCCTCTTTCTATCTTCCTACACACAAAGCCGGCAGGGACGGCTATACCGCAAATCAGAGAACTTTCGATTACCTTCCTACTAACCACCGGTAGGGACGATCTTCAGTTTCAATAGATTGAATGAAATGAAAATAGAACAAGATGAAAATGCTCAAACAAGATATGAAGATATGCTAGAATGAACTAGATCTTGTCTGAGATTGTTGGATCTTGAATCTGTTGCTTTGATCTTCCTTTGATCCCTTTGAGTTGATGGAGAAGATACAGGATGTAGCTTTGATCTTCCCTTGAGTTGATGAAGAGGTTTGGATGTAGCTTTGATCTTCCCTTGAGTTGATGAAGAGGTTTGGATGTAGCTTTGATCTTCCTTTTGATCTCCTTTGTGAGCTTGCTTGCTTCTCTTCTTCCTTGGAGATTGAGGGCTTCAGATGTAGGCTTGAATCCCTTGGATTGGATGTAGAACTTCTGCACGGAGTACTGTTCATGGCTACAGTACCTCTTCTTCCTTGGAGCTCCTCTAGCCTCTCTTCATCTCTCTTTGCTCCAAATGATCAACTAGGGTTTCTAACCCTCTTGTGTTGGTTTTATATCTCTTTGGATGGTCAATAAACACATCCCAGACCAGATCCACATTTTGTGGGTGATTAGGTGACTTTTGGATTAAAGAAATCCATGGGGAATGGCCTTTCTCGAAGTGGAAAACAAAGTCAACATTGAAGGCTCGGGGCTGGCGGTCGACCTGAAGCTTCTGGCGGTTGACCACTACTGAGAATCGCTGTAGAAGATTAGTCCTGGAATTTTCGGTCGACCGCTACTGGGCTGGCAGTCGACCGCTACTGAGAAGACTGCAGACGGTGAGCTGCTGGCTGGGGCGGTCGACCGCCCCTGGGCTGGCGGTCGACCGCCAGCTGGGCAGAACCCGGGTTTTCCCGGGTCGATCCGTTAACTGCTTTGGCTCTGCCGCTTAAGTTCTTTAGCACCCCATTCATGTCTGTAGCATCACCCTTGACAGTCTAGAAGGTGTCAACTGAGTCTTTGACTTTGGGTTCTCTTGGTTATGCTTCTTTGTGCATCGACCTTAACTGTCATTGAGCTTTCACTTTTGCCAACTCCACTCCATTCCTTGGATTATCTTGTGGCTTGCCATTCAGAAGTTGCACCGACCTTGAACCATCCATAAGGCAAGATATGCACTGACCATATGAGGAATATGCAATGACCTTATGTGTGATGCAATTCAGCTTGATTTCTGTGCTTGAAACATGCTAAATTTTCGTGCATTCAATATTGTCATATGCCTTGATATCTGTGTATCCGTATCCAGTTGCCTAAATTTGTGTGCCATTCTTGATCTTTTGCACTAGAAGTATAATGACCTGAAATATGAATATTAACATTATCAAATGCAGGTATAATGACTACAGAGGCAGACATCATCAAAACCATAAAAGTAATCATGGTGCACACATGTTCAACATTCTCCCCCTTTTTGATGATGGCAACTATGAGTCATATAAATTCACATGGTAACTATGAGTCACTCACATGGTTCTCACCCCCTTTGACACACAGAGTGCATTCTGATTAATGAATCACATAATCTTACCACATTCTTTGATTAATGACTCACATAAACTTCTCCCCCTTTGACAACATCAAAAGATCCAGAGAAGAGAAAGAGATACTAAACATGTCATTGCAGGCAACATTCCATAAAATGATGTGGAAATACATGCCAATGGTTGTACACTTATTAAGGTTGACAAGATAACCAGAGAGAACAATCAATTGTGGAAAGCCAGTTATAGGACTGATACCAATGAATGATATGGATGTATCGAACATGGTGGTGTCCCGTGGCTTGGCAAAGACAATGTAAGTGTGAGAGGTGGAGCCACAGCAACATGATTCAATTCCTCAAATAGTGGAGATGGATAGAGCAGCCAAAGAGTAAATTTTTGATTTCAAATTTTGCAGATTTTTAGTGGTTTTCTAGTTTTCAGATTTGTTGAATTTTCTATGCAATGCATGGGAATGCAAGATGCAGGATAGATGTGCAAGAGGTTGAAGAATGCAAGGAGCCTAATTACATGAAAACTGAAACCAGCTGTATGGTATACATGATGCCAAAGATGCTAGGACTTATGCCACATGCCAATGAATGATACCAAATGGTAGAGGACATCAATGATTTTAGATATGACTTGTTGAATGATACCACATGTAGATACCACTTGTAGGTGTATCATGGTGATATAATCATGGCATCCTAAAAGATTTATGTAGATATGGCAAATGAAGGCAAACAACAAGGAGCATTAAGATATGACTTCTCAAGGAAGAATGGAGGTTCTTTAATCTGAAATCAAGTTCATAAATCAGAGTTATGGATTTTTCAAAATTTTCAGTTATAGAACTCAAATGAACTAGCCCTTACATTCAGATTGGTTTAATGCTAATGAATTCTGGCCTACTCAGTAGAATCACATGAAGACATTTGCATGCAAGATTAATAGAAGTGAACTAGAAATTCATGTCAAAACCAGATTAACCTTCTCTTATCTTACTCATTCAGTTTCATTGGTTCTCTTGAGAGTGACCACGATAAGTATTGAGGCTAAACACTTAGATGACTTTGATTTGATTCATGAGTGCTACACATTCAGATTTTTCTTTTGAAATCATTTGAAAGATGACTATTATCATTTTACGAGCAGTCAAGTGTAGCAACCACCTTTTGACGTGAGTGTGCACGTTTACCAGACGCAAGCACCCCCAGTTACTCAGTGTAGCTCACGATTTTGCCTCAATGAGAACAGAGATAGCATAGTCACCTCATGACATATCGACCTCATTTTCTTTGATGAGGAGATATATTTCTCAGCAACAGTGCCATTGTTCTGCCTTGAGCTTACATTAAGTGTAGCCACTTTTTGAAATAAACAGATTCAACGAATGTTTAAAATTAATACTTAGCTGAAGTTTCTCGATCAAGGATGCCTTTGTACTCAAAATAAGCTTTCAGATTCAAGATGGCATAACAAGTCAAAACATGAGAAACTAGTTTAAGTCTATTAAGCCCGACCACAAACATTTTCAAGACCATCAAACTACAAGACTCAAGAAATCATTAATGTTAAACCAAAATCATTCATGTTCAAGGCAGTCACAACACTCTATAAAAGAAAATTCTTCTTGAAGATTTACTCTGATAAACAACCTCAATAAAAGATAGGGAATCCTCCAAGAAGTTCAAGGCAATTTGAATCCAAGTTGAACCACAAAAGGATTAAGCAATATCATGCAGTGGCTTGGTTTAAGAAGAGAGTGTTGCATAACTGGTAGGCAAGAATAGATGAAGAACACTCCCCCTGAGGTTATGCACTGAGCTCAGACTGAGATGGAAGAGATAAAGTTATCAGGTGCAAGGAAGTGTCGACTCTGACTTTGTGTGATGTCGACACTCGGAGCTCAGACAGAAGTAATTTTCAGGCAGATAGAACTGTGGGGTCGACCTGTCAAAGGAGTGAGGTCGACCTGTTGAACTGCAAGGCAGAATTTTGACTGGATTTTCATGATGGGCAAACTCCCCTGAGAAGATGCATTCTATGCCATGATGTCAACAGAATGAAGATGAAACATATGCATGAATGCTGCAAAGAAACAACTCCCCCTTACTATATGGCCTATATGCGACATTGACGCATGGTACGTGGCGGAGGTGAAACCTCACGCATATTGAGTGCTTCTAGGCAAGTATAACCTGCCTTTCCATACATCAACATTTGATATACCATGGCCGTGCAAGAGTGAAATGATGTGAAATGATTCAAGCTAGATTGATGTTGACTCCCCCTGAGTACATGCATGGGTTGGCAATGAATTATGCAGCCTAAGACTTATGTGAATACACAATGCAATGAAGATGCTACAAAATGATTGTGCATTTTTGTGTCTTCTAAACATGATGTGCATTAAGGTATGTGTGATCACAAGATGATGCAAACACACATGAATGCAACTTGATGATGATGCCAATAGACACCCCTTTGAACAATGCTAACATGAATAACGAGTTAAAAATGCAGCCATGGTATGCATCATCAAAACCAAAATCCAAGCATTTCATGTGACTGATAGCAAGACTTAAGCAACTCATCATCACATCAACTTCATCAGCATAACAAGTTTTTCATGAATTAAATAGCTGAAATCAAGCATGGTGTGAGCAAGTTATCTAGCTCAAAATTTCATCTCACACCATGAGGGTTTTGCATTTCAAAGAGCAATTCAGTTTGAAGAATCTAATAACATTGGGCAGACGTATGATGCACTATCTACATGTCAAGACTAAACATGCAAGATGACTGAACTTAAAAGGTTTATGTACATACCTGTGCCTTGAGCTTTTATTTACCTTATGATCCTTTGTTCAGCTCCAAGGCATCCTGCACCCAAAATTCTCATTTGAAATTTTTAGGTACCCAAGATTGCTTGGGTCCTTGTGGGTTAGCAGCTTTGTCATATTCACAATGTGGCTCATCTGTTTCAGGGAAATCAGATCATCCTTCCTCATTGTATGACAATCATACATGTCATGACCATTTTTCCCACAGTAAAAATAGCGCATAAAAGATTGAGCATTCTTTTTATGTTCATGTGCGTGTGCATATGCATTTTGTTTTTGTGGATGAGCATGGGATTTACCTTTCATGGCATGAAGGTGATGCTTTCCCTTCAAGTGCCAGCACTCTTGGACAGTATGGCCAGACTTACCACAATGAGAGCAGCAAGGAGGAAGATTTTTGTTTAAAGCCATGGAGAGTGTCGACCTGCTTGTATGGGAGTGTCGACTCTTCTGACTCCCCATGCAGTTCTGTGCAGATATCTGCTGAGTAGGTCCTCTGCCAGTATTGACATGTTTCTTTCCTTGCTCTTTCACTTGCTCTCCTGCTCTAAGCTCATCATTTCTCAAGATAAAATAATCATGCACAGTGTGACCATGTTTACCACAATAATAACAATGGACATTCATTTTGTGGAAAGCATGGTATTTAGCATAGGACATGTTATGGTGCATGTTTGGATGAGCATGCTGAGTTTTACTTTTCTTTTGAGCAGTATGCTCTTTTTGGTGACCACAGGAGGTGGTGGCTTCTGGTGAGCCTGAATCTTGAATTTGGGCAAACAAAGACAGAAATCATTCAGACCTTGAATTTCATTTTCAAGTGAAGAAATATGCTGTTTAGATTCATCAAGACCCTCTTCGCATGCTGCCAATTGCTCATTGAGCATCGCATTTATTGCTTTAAGATTTTGATTTTGTTGTTCTAAGGCATGCAATGTTTCAGAGTGATCATCAATGACAGATTTGCCTTTTTCATGTGCAGCCAATTTTTCATGCAATTCTTCTTCAGCTTGTTCACGTTCAATTTTCTTTTCCAACAACTCTCTATTCTCTTCTTTCAGAGAATCAATCAGATTTTGTTGCCATTCAAGATCATCATGGAGACCAACATTTATGTTTCTCAAGAATGAACATTTTTCACATGCAAAATTAGCAGAGCATGAAACAGAATTTTTATTTCCTTCAATTAACCTCTCATGATAGATTAGCCCATCGGCCATAGTTTGATCATTAGAGATTGACTTAGGTTGGTTTTGAAGTTTTATTACAATTTCTTCCAACCTAGTGATTTCATCATGAAGATTTTCATTTTCATCCCTTAGACATGCAATGCTTTGTTTATGCGTATCTAGATCAAAAGAAAGAGTGTCGTTGAGCTCTTCAAAAATAGAACACTTTTTACAAACCAAGCTTTCATTTTGGTTATTTTTCTTGAGATCCTTTTTCAAATTTTTGTTTTCTGATTTTACCTTTTTGTATTGTGTAATCAACTCATCATAGGCTTCCATAAGCTCTTCAAAAGTGAATTCCTCGGAGTCAGAGTTTACCTGTGATGAGGATGTATTGCTGGACTGTTCTGCACGGTCGGCCATGAAGCATTCTTGTTCTTGTTCCTTCCCTTCATGGATTTTCACCAACTTGTCCAGTACTTGCTTGGCTGTGCTGCAGGAGGACACAAGATGAGTTAGTCTGAGATCAACTGCAGCTGTAATTAAGTTATATGCAGCAAGATTATCATTGTGTTTGGTCTCATGTTCGGCTGACCAATCAATTGAATTTGATGGCAGCTCATGAGGACCATTGTATATAAGAGTCCACAATTGTGGATCTATGGAGCTAACATAGATGAACATTCTCCCTACCCATGTAGAAAAATCTGAACCATCATAAATGGGCGGAGAAACCATCGAAGCATGTGTAGCATATGAAGCCATATAAATAAAATCACCGGGATCTTTCCCTGCAGATCGTAGGATCTGGAAAGGCAGAGCCAGGCTCTGATACCACTTGTTGGGTCCCGCGAGGTGCAAATGGATCTAGAAGGGGGGGTTGAATAGATCCTATCAAAAGCTTTGGCCTATTTAAAAACTCTTAGCTATCAGAAGCATGAACCACTCCTATAAAGTGAATGAATCACCTAGGCACAATGCACAGCGGAATTAAGTAGAGTGGCTCAAATGAAAAGACTTGGATTACAAGCGATGAAGCGTCAACATTTCTTTAAGCACATTAGTGATCTTGAGAGATACAAGCCTTGTAGTGCAGGGATCATAAAGCATAATACTAGAGCATGAAATAGCTTGCAACAACCGTGCGTGTGTGTGTGCTATGTTGATCACTCAAAGTGCATATGTGTGTGAATGTAGTGGTGATCAACCAAGGTGCATGCGAGTCTAAGCAAGGGAAACACTTAGCAATACTTTCACCTTGGCGTCTGTGTGCAAGGGTGCAGCAGGCCGCCCAAGGGATGCAGTCAAAGTGCTAAGCTCAATTAAACCACAGATAAAACCGAAAGTGCAAATCTGAGTGCTTGAGTGTGTAAACAAGATAACCAAGTATGGAAGCACACGAACCTGTGAATGGGGGTAGAAGATATAGAGCAATCGCACACGATGAACAACCCACAACACAGGGATTTTTAAGGTGGTTAGGTTGCAACCCCGCAACCTACGTCCACCCCTCACCAAAACCCGGTGAGGCTTCCTGCTGACTCACAGCTTGACCGGGGACACGCCCCAAACCACAGAACAGAGAAATCCCTCTTTCTGTCTTCCTACACACAAAGCCGGCAGGGACGGCTATACCGCAGATCAGAGAACTTCCGATTGCCTTCCTACTAACCACCGGTAGGGACGATCTTCAGTTTCAATAGATTGAATGAAATGAAAATAGAACAAGATGAAAATGCTCAAACAAGATATGAAGATATGCTAGAATGAACTAGATCTTGTCTGAGATTGTTGGATCTTGAATCTGTTGCTTTGATCTTCCTTTGATCCCTTTGAGTTGATGGAGAAGATACAGGATGTAGCTTTGATCTTCCCTTGAGTTGATGAAGAGGTTTGGATGTAGCTTTGATCTTCCCTTGAGTTGATGAAGAGGTTTGGATGTAGCTTTGATCTTCCTTTTGATCTCCTTTGTGAGCTTGCTTGCTTCTCTTCTTCCTTGGAGATTGAGGGCTTCAGATGTAGGCTTGAATCCCTTGGATTGGATGTAGAACTTCTGCACGGAGTACTGTTCACGGCTACAGTACCTCTTCTTCCTTGGAGCTCCTCTAGCCTCTCTTCATCTCTCTTTGCTCCAAATGATCAACTAGGGTTTCTAACCCTCTTGTGTTGGTTTTATATCTCTTTGGATGGTCAATAAACACATCCCAGACCAGATCCACATTTTGTGGGTGATTAGGTGACTTTTGGATTAAAGAAATCCATGGGGAATGGCCTTTCTCGAAGTGGAAAACAAAGTCAACATTGAAGGCTCGGGGCTGGCGGTCGACCTGAGCTTCTGGCGGTTGACCGCTACTGAGAATCGCTGTAGAAGATTAGTCCCTGGAATTTCAGGTCGACCGCTACTGGGCTGGCGGTCGACCGCTACTGAGAAGACTGCAGACGGTGAGCTGCTGGCTGGGGCGGTCGACCGCCCCTGGGCTGGCGGTCGACCGCTAGCTGGGCTGACCCAGGTTTTCCGGGTCGGTCCGTTAACTGCTTTGCTCTGCGCTTAAGTTCTTTAGCAGCCCATTCATGTCTGTAGCATCACCCTTGACAGTCTAGAAAGTGTCAACTGAGTCTTTGACTTTGGGTTCTCTTGGTTATGCTTCTTTGTGCATCGACCTTAACTGTCATTGAGCTTTCACTTTTGCCAACTCCACTCCATTCCTTGGATTATCTTGTGGCTTGCTATCCAGAAGTTGCACCGACCTTGAACCATCCATAGGCAAGATATGCACTGACCATATGAGGAATATGCAATGACCTTATGTGTGATGCTATTCAGCTTGATTTCTGTGCTTGACACATGCTAGATTTCTGTGCATTCAATATTATCATATGCCTTGATATCTGTGTATCCAGTTGCCTAGATTTGTGTGTCATTCTTGATCTTTTACGCTGGAAGTATAATGACCTGAAATGAATGAATATTAACACTATCAAATGCAGGTATAGTTCATTAGTGACTACAGAGGCAGACATCATCAAAACCATAAAATTAATCATGTTGCACACATGTTCAACATTCTCTCCTTTTTGATGATGGCAACTATGAGTCATTCTGAACTATGAGTCATTATAAATTCACATGCATTAGTAATTCACATGCATGACTATGAGTCAAAAACATTCTTAAGAAGAAGAATAAGAGGATTCTCTCCCTATCCCCTTTTGACAAAGACTCACATGGTTCTCACCCCCTTTGACACACAGAGTGGATTCTTTGATTAATGACTCACATAAACTTACCACATTCTTTGATTAATGACTCACATAAACTTCTCCCCCTTTGACAACATCAAAACATCCAGAAAAGTGACAGAGAGACTCACATTAATGACGCATATAAAATGACCTACATGATTCTATGTTATCTCCTATGTGACATCATTACAAGCAACCATAATGTGGAGAAAACATGTCATTGCAGGCAACATTCTATAAAATGATATGGAAATACATGCCAATGGTTGTACACTTATTAAGGTTGACAAGATAACTAGAGATAACTTCCAATTATGGAAAGCTAGTTATAGGACCGATACCAATGAATGATATGGATGTATCGAACATGGTGGTGTCCCGTGGCTTGGCAAAGACAATGTAAGTGTGAGAGGTGGAGTCACAGCAGCATGATTCAATTTCACAAATAGGAGATGGATAGAGAAGCCAAGGAGCACTTTTGTGAGTTCAAATTTTTCAAGATTTTTAGTGGTTTTCTAGTTTTAGATTTTTTGGATTTTCTATGCAATGCATAGAAATGATAAATACAAGCTACAATTGTATGAAGTTAAGACGTGCATGCCACCCTATTGCATGAAAGCATGATGCTAAGGATGCCACGACTTATGCCACATGCCAATGAATGAGAAAGCAATGTGATATCACTTGACAGAGGACACCAATGATTTTGGATACGACTTGAAAGGAGCATCAAGATGATACCACTTGTTGGATGATACCAAGGTGATGTAATCATGGCAGCCTGAATGATTTATGTAGATATGGCAGTTGAAGGCAAACAACAAGGAGCATCAAGATATGACTTCTCAAGAGAGAATGGAGGTTCTTTAATCTGAAACCAAGTTCATAAATCAGAGTTATGGATTTTCAGAATTTTCAGTTATAGAACCCAAATGAACCAGCTCTTACATTCAGATTGGTTTAATGCTAATGAGTTCTGGCCTACTCAGTAGAATCACATGAAGACATTTGCATGCAAGTTTAATAGTAGTGAACCAGAAATTCATGTCAAAACAAGATTAACCTTCTCTTATCTTACTCATTCAGTTTCATTGGTTCCCTTGAGAGTGACCACAATAAGTATTGAGGCTAAACACTTAGATGACTTAGATTTGATTCAGGAGTGCTACATATTCAGATTTTTCTTTTGAAATCATTTGAAAGATGACAATTATCATTTTACGAGCAGTCAAGTGTAGAAACCACCTTTTGACGTGAGTGTGCACGTTTACCAGACGCAAGCACCCCAGTTACTCAGTGTAGCTCACGATTTTGCCTCACTTAGAACAGAGATAGCATAGTCACCTCATGACATATCGAACCTCATTTTCTTTGATGAGGAGATATATTTCTCAGCAACAATGCCATTGCTCTGCCTTGAGCTTACTTTAAGTGTAGCCACTTTTTGAAATAAACAGATTCAACAAATGTTTAAAAATAATACTTAGCTGAAGTTTCTCGATCAAGGATGCCTTTGTACTCAAAATAAGCTTTCAGATTCAAGATGGCATAACAAGTCAAAACATGAGAAACTAGTTTAAGTCTATTAAGCCCGACCACAAACATTTTCAAGACCATCAAACTTCAAGACTCAAGAAATCATTAATGTTAAACCAAAATCATTATGTTCAAGGCAATCACAAGACTCTATAAAAGAAAATTCTTCTTGAAGATTTACTCTGATAAACAACCTCAATAATAGATAGGGAATCCTCCAAAAAGTTAAGGCACTTTGAATCCAAGTTGAACCACAAAGGATGTTAGCAATATGATGCAGTGGTTTGATAAAGGGAGTGGTACATATGAGTGGAAGCTTGAGAATCAATGGTGAACACTCCCCCTGAGGTTATGCACTGAGCTCAGACTAGAATCGAAGAGATAAAGTTATCAGGTGACTCTGACATTGTGTGATGTCGACACCCAGAGCTCAGACGGAAGTAATTTTCAGGTAGATAGAACTGTGGGGTTGACCTGTCAAAGGAGTGAGGTCAACCTGTTGAACTGCAAGGTAAGGTTTTGACTGGATTTTCATGATGGACAGACTCCCCTTGAGAAGAAGCATTCTGTGCCATGATGTTAATAGAATGAAGATGAAACATATGCATGAATGCTGTAAAGATACAACTCCCCCTTACTATATGGCCTATATACGACATTAACGCATGGTACGTGGCGGAGGTGAAACCTCACGCATATTGAGTGCTTCTAGGCAAGCATAACATGCCTTTCCATACATCAACATTTGATATACCATGGCCGTGCAAGAGTGAAATGATGTGAAATGATTTAAGCTAGATTGATGTTGACTCCCCCTGAGTACATGCATGGGTTGGCAATGAATTATGCAGCCTAAGACTTATGTGAATACACCATGCAATGAAGATGCTGCAAAATGATTGTGCATTTTTGTGTCTTCTAAACATGATGTGCATTAAGGTATGTGTGATCACAAGATGATGCAAACACACATGAATGCAACTTGATGATGATGCCAATAGACACCCCCTTTGAACAATTCTAATATGAATAACGAGTTGAAAATGCAGCCATGGTATGCATCATCAAAACCAAAATCTAAGCATTTCATGTAGCTGATAGCAAGACTTAAGCAACTCATCATCACATCAACTTCATCAGCATAACAAGTTTTTTCATGAATTAAATAGCTGAAATCAAGCATGGTGTGAGCAAGTTATCTAGCTCAAAAGTTCATCTCACACCATGGGGGTTTTGCATTTCAAAGAGCAATTCAGTTTACAGAATTTAATGACAGTGGGTAGACTTATGATGCACTATCTACATGTCAAGATTAAACATGCAAGATGACTGAACTTAAAAGGTTTATGTACATACCTGTGCCTTGAGCTTTTATTTACCTTATGATCATTTGTTCAGCTCCAAGACATCCTGCACCCAAAATTCTCATTTGGAATTTTTAGGTACCCAAGATTGCTTGGGTCCTTGTGGGTTAGCAGCTTTGTCATATTCACTAATGTGGCTCATCTGTTTTAGGGAAATCAGATCATCCTTCCTCATTGTATGACAATCATACATGTCATGACCATTTTTCCCACAGTAAAAATATCGCACAAAAGATTGAGCATTCTTTTTATGTTCATGTGCGTGTGCATGTGCATGTGCATTTTGTTTTTGTAGATGAGTATGGGATTTACCTTTCATGGCATGAAGGTGATGCTTTCCCTTCAAGTGCCAGCACTCTTGGGCAGTAGGGTCAGACTTACCATAATGAGAGTAGCAAAGAGGAAGATTTTTGTTTAAAGCCATGGAGAGTGTCGACCTGCTTGTATGGGAGTGTCGACTCTTCTGACTCCCCATGCAGTTCTGTGCAGATATCTGCTGAGTAGGTCCTTTGCCAGTGTTGACCTGTTTCTTTCCTTGCTCTTTCACTTGCTCTCCTGCTCTAAGCTCATCATTTCTCAAGATAAAACAATCATGCACAGTGTGACCATGTTTACCACAATAATAACAATGGATATTCATTTTGTGGAAAGCATGATATTTAGCATAGGAGATGTTATGATGCATGTTTGGATGAGCATGGTGAGTTTTACTTTTCTTTCGAGCAGTATACTCTTTTTGGTGACCACAGGAGGTGGTGACTTCCGGTGAGCCTGAATCTTGAATTTGGGCAAACAAAGATAGGAAATCATTCAGACCTTGAATTTCATTTTCAAGTGAGAAATATGCTGTTTAGATTCATCAAGACCCTCTTCGCATGCTGCCAATTGCTCATTGAGCATGGCATTTATTGCTTTAAGATTTTAATTTTGTTGTTCTAAAGCATGCAATGTTTCAGAGTGATCATTAATGATAGATTTGCCTTTTTCATTTGCAGCCAATTTTTTATGCAATTCTTCTTCAGCTTGTTCAAGTTCAATTTTCTTTTCCAACAACTCTCTATTCTCTTCTTTCAGAGAATCAATCAGATTTTGTTGCCATTCAAGATCATCATGGAGACCAACATTTATGTTTCTCAAGAATGAACATTTTTCACATGCAAAATTAGCAGAGCATGAAACAGAATTTTATTTTCTTCAATCAACCTCTCATCATAGATTAGCTCATCGGCCATAGTTTGATCATTAGAGATTGACTTAGGTTGGTTTTGAAGTTTTATTACAATTTCTTCCAACCTAGTGATTTTATCATAAGATTTTCATTTTCATCCCTTAGACATGCAATGCTTTGTTTATGCGTATCTAGATCAAAAGAAAGAGTGTCGTTGAGCTCTTCAAAAATAGAACACTTTTTACAAACCAAGCTTTCAGTTTGGTTATTTTTCTTGAGATCCTTTTTCAAAATTTTGTTTTCTGATTTTGCTTTTTGTATTGTGTAATCAACTCATCATAGGCTTCCATAAGCTCTTCAAAAGTGAATTCCTCGGAGTCAGAGTTTACCTGTGATGAGGATGTATTGCTGGACTGTTCTGCACGGTCGGCCATGAAGCATTCTTGTTCTTGTTCCTTCCCTTCATGGATTTTCACCAACTTGTCCAGTACTTGCTTGGCTGTGCTGCAAGAGGACACAAGATGAGTTAGTCTTAGATCAACTGCAGCTGTAATTAAGTTATATGCAAGAAGATTATCATTGTGTTTGGTCTCATGTTCGGCTGACCAATCAATTGAATTTGATGGCAGCTCATGAGGACCATTGTATATAAGAGATCACAATTGTGGATCTATGGAGCTAACATAGATGAACATTCTCCCTACCCATGTAGAAAAATTTGAACCATCATAAATGGGCGGAGAAACCATCGAAGCATGTGTAGCATATGAAGCCATCTAAATAAAATACACCGGGATCTTTCCCTGCAGATCGTAGGATCTGGGAATGGCAGAGCCAGGCTCTGATACCACTTGTTGGGTCCTGCGAGGTGTAAACGGATCTAAAAGGGGGGGGGTTGAATAGATGCTATCTAAAACTTTGGCCTATTTAAAAACTCTTAGCTATCGAAGCATGAACCACTCCTACAAAGTGAATGAATCACCTAGGCACAATGCACATCGGAATTAAGTAGAGTGGCTTAAATGAAAAGACTCGCATTACAAGCGATGAAGCGTCAACACTTCTTTAAGCACATTTGTGATCTTTGAGAGATACAAGCCTTGTAGAGTAGGGATCATAAAGCACAGCACTAGAGCATGAAATAGCTTGCAACAATCGTGCGTGTGTGTGTGCTATGTTGATCACTCAGAGTGCATATGTGTGTGAATGTAGTGGTGATCAACCAAGGTGCACGCGAGTCTAAGCAAGGGAAACACTTAGCAATACTTTCACCTTGGCGCCTGTGTGCAAGGGTGCAGCAGGCCGCCCAAGGGATGCAGTCAAAGTGCTAATCTCAATTAAACCACAGATAAAACCGAAAGTGCAAATCTGAGTGCTTGAGTGTGTAAACAAGATAACCAAGTATGGAAGCACACGAACCTGTGAATGGGGGTAGAAGATATAGAGCAATCGCACACGATGAACAACCCACAACACAGGGATTTTTAAGGTGTTCGGTTGCAACCCCGTAACCTACATCCACCCCTCACCAAAATCCGGTGAGGCTTTCCTGCTGACTCACAGCTTGACCGGGGACACGCCCCAAACCACAGAACAGAGAAAACCCTCTTTCTATCTTCCTACACACAAAGCCGGCAGGGACGGCTATACCGCAGATCGGAGAACTTCGATTGCCTTCCTACTAACCACCGGTAGGGACTATCTTCAGTTTCAATAGATTGAATGAAATGAAAATAGAACAAGATGAAAATGCTCAAACAAGATATGGAGATATGCTAGAATGAAGTAGATCTTGTCTGAGATTGTTGGATCTTGAATCTGTTGCTTTGATCTTCCTTTGATCCCTTTGAGTTGATGGAGAAGATACATGATGTAGCTTTGATCTTCCCTTGAGTTGATGAAGAGGTTTGGATGTAGCTTTGATCTTCCCTTGAGTTGATGAAGAGGTTTGATGTAGCTTTGATCTTCCTTTTGATCTCCTTTGTGAGCTTGCTTGCTTCTATTCTTCCTTGGAGATTGAGGGCTTCAGATGTAGGCTTGAATCCCTTCGATTGATGTAGAACTTCTGCACGGAGTACTGTTCACGGCTATAGTACCTCTTCTTCCTTGGAGCTCCTCTAGCCTCTCTTCATCTCTCTTTGCTCCAAATGATCAACTAGGGTTTCTAACCGTCTTGTGTTGGTTTTATATCTCTTTGGATGGTCAATAAACACATCCCAGACCAGATCCACATTTTGTGGGTGATTAGGTGACTTTTGGATTAAAGAAATCTATGGAGAATGGCCTTTCTCGAAGTGGAAAATAAAGTCAACATTGAAGGTTCGGGGCTGGCAGTCGACCGAAGCTTCTGGCGGTTGACCGCTACTGAGAATCGCTGTAGAAGATTAGTCCTGGAATTTTCGGTCGACCGCTACTGGGCTGGCGGTCGACCGCCACTGAGAGAGTTGCAGCCTGGAGGTTGCTGGCAGGGGCGGTCGACCGCCCCTGTGCTGGCGGTCGACCGCCAGCTGGGCAGACCCCGGGTTTTCCCGGGTCGATCTGTTAACTACTTTGGCTCCATCGCTTAAGTTCTTTAGTACCCCATTCATGTCTGTAGCATCACCCTTGACAGTCTAGAAGGTATCAACTGAGTCTTTGACTTTGTGTTCTCTTGGTTATGCTTCTTTGTGCATTGACCTTAACTGTCATTGAGCTTTCACTTTTGCCAACTCCACTCCATTCCTTGGATTATCTTGTGGCTTGCCATCCAGAAGTTTCACCGACCTTGAACCATCCATAAGGTAAGATATGCACTGACCATATGAGGAATATGCAATGACCTTATGTGTGATGTCATTCAGCTTGATTTCTATGCTTGAAACATGCTAGATTTTCGTGCATTCAATATTGTCATATGCCTTGATATCTGTGTATCCGTATCCAGTTGCCTAAATCTGTGTGCCATTCTTGATCTTTTGCACTAGAAGTATAATGACTTGAAATATGAATATTAACATTATCAAATGCATGTATAATGACTACAGAGGCAGACATCATCAAAACCATAAAAGTAATCATGGTGCACACATGTTCAACAACACCGATGCCTGACACGGCTTCCATTACAGGAACAGGGTACTCATGTGCACACTTGCCGACATTTTTCCCAACACTCCATCCTACTAGTGCCAAGAACCATAATACCTTGAGTAACGGCACGGTAACAACACGTCTCATACCGAGGAACCAATCCTCCGATGCTCAACGCAATCTCGGAATCCGCCCGTAGCACCCAACGCTACTTTTGACACCCGTTTTTTGCCAATAAGTTTAGTCGTTCCTTTTACTCCCATTTGTTGATGCCTCGAGTTGTCCATCACTCATTGGGGCTATTTTCAGGCATGTCTTGGGCCAGTTTTATGGGTAGCCTTCCTCCCTGGTTAGGTCCGACTTGATTCAGGGCTTAACGGGCCTTGGTTTTGGTTGATTGGGCTTTTCTATGAGTTTCAACACTCATGTACATGTACGGTTCATCCATGGCCGCTCAATCAATGCGCGGTTTCCTGTAGACCGTCCAACTATTTTGGAATATTTTGGTCAATTTTCTGAATTTCCACCGACAAGCATTTATGCGGCCCTCCTCTGGCTGTTCAACTTGATGAACGGACGGATGGTAGCCACTCATCTCTCAGAGTCCTACGCTTGGTGGTGTTCTCAGATAATTATCCAATTAATCTATTTATCACCGACAAGGCTAGAACGGTTTGTTTTTGGCCGCTTTACCTTTGAACGGTCTCATCTGAGCCGTTCATCTATGAAAGTCCAACGGCGAAGGTTTCAGTCAGTTCGATGGATAATTTGGATTGTTTTTGATTTATTTTAAATTTCCACCGACGGGGTTGGACGGCCAGGACATGACCGCACATCCAGTTGAACGGTCTATCGTAAGACCGTTCATCCGTTCGATTCCTGAATTTCAACAGATTTTATCTCTTTATCCGTGGTTTTATCCCCAACTTCTTCTGTCATTTTCTCCGCGGATAATGAATCATTTTTAGTGCCGTTTCGACTGAATGAGAGATAATTTGATTATCTATGATTTTCTTTGATTATCTCGACCTGAAAATTCTTCTAAACCCTAATTTCGAGCTAGGACTTTAGGTGCTCTATAAATAGACCATAAAGGCCGAGTTTGAAAGGGGGGAGATTTTTGGTCGACGGCGAAGCCCTGCTGCATTCTTGAGCGACCTAGCACCAAGGAGGGAGGCTTTCCACATCCATATAAGCCTCCGGTTCATGGAGTAGTCTAGTTTTTAAGTCTTGTGTGTTTGATACGTTTTGTCCTCTTTTTCATTGCATGCATCACTTTTCTCACTTTCTCCCCCATGTTTTTCTTCATCTTCATTGCCATGCACACACCCACCCACGTTTATGACACCCTAGGGGTGTAAAATCCCCCAGGTATCCCCTTTTCCACTTATTCATGTTCATTTCTTGTTATTTTGGCATCTACTACACTTTTCAGTTCTAATCTAGGTTTTCTCTTTGTGTTTTCACGTCGTTTTGCAGGTCAGCAATCCCTAGCACGAGGCCCATCCCCTCTGGCCGGCCGGAGAGGGTGGAGGTTGGACCCTTTGTGACTTCTGGCTTAGTGGTGTTGTGTGGTTCTCTATAGTCGTTCAAGAAGACGTACGATGCATCCTAGACCGTCCTTCTTCTGCCTGCGATTGTAATAGAGTCGTTCAACTGCTAGGAGTGCTTCCTCCCACATCTTCTGCAGCGTTCTTAAACGGTCAATCATAAGACAGTGCATCTTACAGGCTGTTCTTCCTGAACTGTCTATCTTCCCAGCGCTGCAGGTCACACGAGTACCTCTCCCTCTTTCCAAGGTACGGCGTGTTCATCACGTTCGGCACCTTGGTGGCGATCACATGTTTTTACACCTCCCTTTTCTTCTGTCTTCATTCGTTTCCCATGTTGGATGTGGTAGGATAGACATTGGGAAGGCATTGGAAGAACGGACGGGAGGAGAAATATATCTACACCCTTCTTTTGTGGCGATCACGGTGGGACACCTAGTGCCCATCGTGTTAGTGATTTGTTGACCCCCTCTTTCGTTGTGTTAGTCTTCTTCTTAAGGTGATTACAGGTTGGGTTGCGTTTTCTACCTTCTGGAACGTGAACGGTTCTCCCAGAGCCGTTCATCCCCTGTGCGGCTACACGTCCACCGTTCCTCCCTACGAACAGTGCCAGTTCTTCTGCAAGCATCCTGTCATAGACGGCCTCCTATCGACCGTCCACACTTCTGAACGGCCTGTCCTTGGCCGTCCATCTTTCTGGCACAGGTACGCTTCTAGTTGGTCTGGTTGTAGGTACACGGTTGCTGGAGATCCGTTCCAGAGCTTACGCGGCTGTCCACAGACCGCGCTTCCTGGTACGTTTCTCATCCCTGTAGTCCTTCATTTCCAGCACCCTGTGATTCTTTTGCAGTTATTCTGCCGTTCTGTTGCTCCCTGGCTTATACGGTTCTGTACAGACCGTCTGTCCCTTTGAGCGGTCTCACATAGACCGTCTTTGTGGTGCCACAGTGCACCCGTAATTCATTTTTGATTGCCATGTTCCATGAGATTCATGATCTTTGGTGCTAGTTATTGGTCTCCCCCTGCTCCCATATCATTGCTGCATGATTGTTTTCATTGCTTATATATTTGATTGATCATTGGTTGATAGTTGCTAGGCTAGATTTTGCATGCACTCCGGTGCACATAGGAGCATCCATCTCTTTCATAGTAGTTGCATTCCTACCGAGGTAGGATTTCCTCTCGTCTCCATACTCCTTGGAGCCACTAGGGGACCTTGCTGAGGACCTCCGTAAGCCCCCGTGAGCCGTGGATTCCCACACGGACGTCGGGCGGGTTGTACCGTATCCACCCCCAGTCTAGGGTTTGCATCCGCGAGCGAGAGATCCCTGTAGAGTCACCCAGTTCCTCATTTCCCACTCTGGTTAGGTACCTTGTGGTCGAGCAGATTCATATATTAATTAAATCCACTAAGGTCCTACAAGAAGAATTTAAAAATTGTCGTGCATCATTTGACAACTTGATTGCTTAAGTGCTTGACTCTCCTCTCATCTCTCCTCTCCATTGGATGCTTGGTTGTTTGAGGTTTTGCTTTGGTTAGGATTATTTGCTCTAGTCTTGAGGGGTTTAGTGTATGTGGGGTTGTTTCTTTCCCTCAGGATCATCTCCTAGAGTCAGTTCCCATTTCCATTCTTACTTTAATCCTTTGTTTGATTCATCATCTCCCATGTCGTCATACAACTTCTCCCAGTCCCACGAGGACTCTCTTCCTCGCGGCCTTCTTGAGGACCCATCTAGGGTCACCCATATGCAGGGAGGAGAGGGGACTGCCCCTCCACTCCCAACCATTCTTGGCGAGGGTTCCCAACCCTCTCTTTCCGATCCGTCCATTCAGAATCCGGCCAATCAAATTCTCAACATGATGGCCCAGCTGGACCCTACCCAGCTCCATCTCATCCGGTAGGCCTTGCAGGGGGCCGATGCCCCGACTTCAGCTCCTTCTCGCGGCATGAATGTTGTTGCCACTACATCTTCTGTTGTTGGGACCACCTCTGTGGCCCCCATTGACCTTACTCCCACCCGTCCTCAGATCCTTCGGTACTCCAGCATGGAAATGGGCCAGGCTTCTACCTCGGCCCCTCAGCCGCTCGATAAGGGGAAGTCTCAAATCCCCTCTGTTCCTTACCTTGATCCCTATGTCACTGTTTCTCCATCGCCGCAGGCCCTTGTAGCCCCGGCAGACTTTACTCGGTTGCAACCAGGGGCCGCCCAGCTGGCTCATGCGGATGTGGGCCCTTCCCTGGCCCATTACCCATCTTACGGGCTGCCCCCTCAGTCAGCTTTTCCTTTGGCTACGTATCCAGGTACTGCTCCTCCTGCTCCTTCTCCTCCATCCCGGGAACGGGAAATTCTTTATAAATGGGCTGCTATGCAGCAACAAATTGACCTCCTCCACAAGCGGGTTGGCCCGCAATCTTTGGCTGACGTCTCCTATTCCTAACTTCAAGGACATTCATTTTCCTCCTCAGTCCGAGCTCCCCGTGTACCGAAAATATGACGGGATCGGCAACCCGTTCATTCATGTTCGAGAGTTTCTTTACGAGTCAGCACAATTCCAGCATGATGATCGCCTGATGGCTTACTTATTTCACCGATCATTGGAAGGGGTCGCCCAGGAGTGGTTCTATACCTTACCTATGGAGGAGTCCGAAAATTTCAAGACAGTCAAGGAGAAGTTCATTCAGAGGTTCTAAGATCAGGTCGGTCCCGAGTATTCCTTCACCGACCTGGTAGCGGAAAAGATGAAGCCGGAGGAGGATTTTGTGACCTATGCGGATCGATGGAGGCAGATGGCCTCACATGTGACCGGGCAAATCCCGGAAGAAGAGAAAGTTAAGTTGTTGATCTCCAACGCCACCCCAACATTCAGAAATATTTTGGCAATGAATGACATTTTGAATATGCACCAGTTGTACAGTAGAGCTCGATTCATACAGACACAGTTTAAAGACTCCCCTATTCATTCACTGTTTGAGGCCTAGAAACCCAAAACCGCCAGAAAGTCCCAGGGCCCCGTCACTGAGGGAGTGCAAATCAACGAGCAGGTCCAGGCTATTCAGTTTCCCCACCAAGCCGCTCCGCCTCGCTTCCCGCAGCCTCCACGCAACCCCCAGTTCGCCGCTCCACAAGTTCCCCAACCCACTTTCCAGGTTCCTCAACACCCACAACAACCACCACCACCCCAACAGCCTCAGCGGCCCCCGCAATATCATAACGTTCCTCCACCTGCCGCTTACGGACCTGCTCAACCGAGCCCAAAGAGGACCCATTACCCTCCTCTTCCTGAGACGTTGCCTGATATTTTCTCTGCCTTGATGTATACTGGTGATATTCAATTGCCTCCGGAGCGTCAGAATTGGAATCCGGCCGCCGATCAGTCCCGATATTGCATATATCATCGGTAGCCCGGGCACACAATAGAGCGGTGCTATCAATTTAGAGATTTGGTGTATGATTTACACGAGGGCCAAAGGATTGATTGGGCCCAGATGCACCAGCTCATCGAGGACATCAAGCAGAGACAGAGACAAGCTAGGCCGCAGCAGGCGGCGCCCCAGCAATAGCAGCAATAGCAACCCCAACAGCAATAGCAACCCCAGCAACAGCAACATCAGTAGCAATAGGATCTTGGGATCCATCAGAATCCCATGCCAGTACATCAGCCCGCTCCTCAGCAACAACAGCAGCCATCGGTGCCGGCACCAGCCCAGGTGAACATTGTTCAGCACCCAGCCCCCCACGCTGGGTGGACTTTTGATGATGAAACCCCCGCACACCTCTTGACCTTCCACCATAACCATTCCCCCGCACCTGCTATCCCCTCCGTTCTCAGGCCCGCCATTCTCACCACCACTCCACCAATTATTCCCTCCGCATCACCCATCAGGCCCACCGCATTCCCCTCCATACCGCCAGTCCTTTCGCCATCACCCACCATACCCTCCATCATCACCCCTCTACTTAACCCCTCGCCCATTTCCCCTTCACCAGGGCCCATCATGCCAACTTCCGCCATCCTCACCCCCATTTCTACCCCTTCCACCTACCCCACTGGGCCAAGCAGGGGTCCATCTCAGGCCGTGCCGGCACCACATTGCGCCCTTCAGAGCAGGAATCCATTCCATAAAGTTTACCCTTCTTCTCGTGCACCCGCACCTACCCCTCATCCCTCTTCCTCAACAGCTGAAGATGCAGACCCCGTGCCAGGCACGAAGTACGACTTGTTACAGCACTTGGACCGGATGCCGGCCAAGATTTAGTTTTGGAATTGATCAAGAGGTCGCCGCTACATCAGGATGCTTTGAAGACTTTTTTGCAGAAAGTGATGGTGAATGAAGATGTGGCGGTGGACCGTTTACCAACAGTGTTGGCAACCATCACAAGGGGGCCCTCTATTTCATTTTCTGAGTTAGAACTAGCTCCCCCAGAGGCACGGCAGATGCCACTCTGTATTACCATTTCTTTGAAGAATAAAGTGGCTGTTGAGTCTGCCCTTGTGGACACAGGAGCATCGATAAACGTGTGTCCATTGAGTACCCTCCGTGCCTGTAACATTTCAGAGGATATGCTTAAGCCGACACCCACCATAATAGCAGCATATGACAATTCCAGGCGTGCTTGTCATGGGGTCGTGACTGTACAGGCCGAGCTAGGGCCGTTGGTTATGGACGTGGAGTTTTACGTGTTGGACATAGACCCAATGTTCAAAGCTATTCTGGGTCATCCATGGATAAACAGTTTAAATCATGTACCTTCAACCGCCCATCAATGCCTGAAATTCCCATTCCTGGGCCGGGTGGTTAAAGTGAAAAGCATCTCCACCGTCCAGTCTGTTGATGCCATCACAGATAAGATTCTCCCTACACTGTGGCCAAGTAATAGGCCAGTTTTGTCAGTAATGGACTTGAATTATTCATGGGCATATGTGTCACGCAAGTCCGCCATTGCACCAACAAATGTCAAGATCAAGTCCAAGATAAGAGATTCAAAGGGGTGGCACATGATTCTGAAATTGGGTTATCAGCCGGGCCTGGGTCTCGGTTCACAATTACAGGGACAGACCAAGCCCGTCCCTAAAGGCACGAAGATGGGCCGCCGAGGCCTTGGCTACCGTGATTCAGCAATGTCAATACTTGGAGACTCTGGGCCGTTGACGTGGGACTATCGACAACATTTTGTGAAAGGCCCGCTACAGCCCGGCACTCTGAAGCAACCACCGCCATGTGCTGATGTGAAGGTTGACGCCGCTTGTGATGATTCTGACCCACCGCCGCCGCTGAAGGGGTTGGTGGGTGATATGGAAGATTTTGCTGGTTGTTTTGAAAAGTTGTTCAGTAAAAGAGAAGACCGTCCGAGGAAGAAGGAGATGCAACTGGTGAAGCATTCTCCAACGCAGCTAGTCTGCCGGGGGCCACGGGAAGTGGGGAGCTCTATCACTATCTTTTCTCTGTCCCCATCCCGTCTTGCCTCTTTGTTCCAACAATTGGGGTTTGTCCCCCGTTCCCCTCTAATTCTGGTCGACCCGTACTTCACAGAGAGACCACCCGAAATTTTATTTGTTCCATGTGCTTGCGGGCGCTTGTTGACACCTTGAAAATGAGCAAGGGCAGAAACAGAATTGAAAGGAAGATCAGACCAATAGTGAAAGATCAATGACGAAGTTCGTCAACCATCTACCCGGCTGAAGCCTTCTCCCAGGCCAAGCTGATGTCTGATGCCATTGTCAGTCAGACGACGGCACTGATGAAATAGCAGTCACCTGACTGATGAAACCTCCTATCACACCTCCATAAGAGTTGTATTAATGCCTCGTCCGAGAACCCATAGATAACATGTCAGAGTAAGTCAGATGTCGGCTTATTCACAGATGTGATATGAGCAAAGATAAAGAGAAAGCCGGAACTAGCAAATGAAGATGGTGAAGATTCCTGTAAAGTCAGAGCCACGGAAGAGCTACCACTGAAGCTATTACCCGGCTAAAGCCCCCTCGGGCTAAAGCTGATGTCCGGTGTCGTCGTCATTCAAATGACAACACTGATGAAATTCCAGTCTATGAGACTGATGAGAGGTTATGAATAACCCTAATAGAAATTGTGTCACTAATAGAGGATCCTCTCAGATTCAAATATACCCCAGGGTCTAACCTAGACCAAGAATCACATATGAAGTTAAATAGTCTTAATGGGCCTGTCCAGTGGGCTTCTGAAAGCTGTGCCGGGAACTGCCCTCGACATCACCTGGCACGCCGGGAGCCCGTCAAGAGCGCGCCGGTTGCTGTCGGCCGAGAGGTCAGGCAAGGGGGCCTATAAAACCCACTGATTCAAAAGAGAGAGAGAGAGAGCAAAAAAAAAACAAGGACAGAAAGCCTAAATAGATAGCCACAAACAAAAAAAAAACAAGGAGAAGAGAGTGGAGCCTGCGATCTGATCTGAGATAGGAAGAGGCGGAAGGGAAAAAGAAGAGAGGAGTCTCGAAGCCTGATCGAAGGTGGGCAACGGGGAGGGAGAGGAGTCAATGCTCCGCCCTCCCCTCCCCATTTTTCGGTAGTTCATTATTTTAATTTTCGATTGCTTTTGTCTCTTCCCCCTTTTGATGTATGCTGTGATACCACGGTCGATTTTACTCTGCTAGGGCAAGGCATAGTCTGCTTATACCTTCTTTTATGAACTGCCCCTGATGTGCGAGTGTAATCGTTATGTTCGAATGAATGAAAACTACAGGCTCCTGTTGAGGCCTGCTGTCTATTTCTCCGAGGCCCTATTGCTATCTCCCCATGTTTATGTTTCTTCTTAAGACTCAATAGCATGCTGTTCCCCATCCCCAGTTCGATTGATTGTCTGTTTATTCACCAGTTTCTCGAACGCTCCTCATGCTTGCTTCCGAGCCAGGGACAGACTATCCCTTGGCCTCTGAAGCAAAGCATGGATACATAGTAACCACCGCTCGGTTTTGGGTGTTGCAGTCATGCTCATCGGCCTCGCCGAAGTCATCCCCGGGGCCAGAGACAGTCATCTCTTGGCCACCAGATGATGGAGAGTATATCAAAACCATCCTCACGGATCGTCAGGAATGCTGGTGACAGAGATATCATAAAACCGTGTTTCCCCAAATCACTCTCCGCCTCCGGCCTTCCCTTTGAAATCCAAGCCAAAGTCAGCTGTAATCCGAAAGGCCCGTCTATCTTGGCCTAAATCACCAGAAAAAATCACTGAATCCCCAACAGATTCAAGAACAGGGTACCATAAAGCTCTGTTTCTCATCCCGGCGCCCTCACACCTCTCGGCCCCGCATACAGTAAATTAGATGAACAGCTCTCGGCGCTATCCTTCAGGCGCCGAGAACTGTTCTGACCCTTGACCTCCGCGCCGGGAACCCTTGCAGCCTGGCCACGTCGGGAAACCCCCTGATTGCTTGCCATCGCGCCGGGAGGCCTACTCCCTGGCCTCCTCCTCGCCGCGCCGAGAATCCCCCATTTGCCATCGCGCCGGGAAGCTGCGCGCCGGGAACCCCCCCACTTTGGGCAATTCCTCTTCGCGCCGGGAACTCCTGGCCTTCTCTTCAGCGCGCCGGGAACCTGCCTCTTTGCCCTTGCGCCGAGAGGCCCACACCCTTGGCCATTTGGCCCTTGCGCCGAGAGCCTATTTCCTCTTCCCCGTCGCGCCGACGGCCCTCCATGTTGAACCCGTCGAGAACCCTCACCCTTGGCATCCTTCTGGCGCCGAGAGTCCTAATTGATTGGCTTTCTTGCCTGCACCGGGAGCCTAACCCCCCTCTCCTTGCCGTGGCGCCGGGAACCTCTTCACCCTTTTAAGGTGTGCCGAGAGGCTACCCTGCCACCCAATGAGCCTTCAACACTTCTATCAAACCCACCTAGGGATGTCCATGAGTCACCAGAACTGTCCCGAGGATAAAATTAAAGGGAGTCAGACTCCCTTATGTTCCATAGATCCGTGCCGGTTTTATGAGCAACCCCTTTAGCTAAGGTGAGCTCTGCCACTGCATGAGTGTCACCGGCTCCTATAAGGGAAGAGTCAAACATTGCCCCAGGGTATACATGTGCAATATGGGAGGTTCGCTCCCTCCTTCTTTCGGCTTTCATCCCGGTACCCCGTGGGTGATAGCCTATCCTCCCCTGGGCATAATCCGGATCATGGGGAGATGATGTCGAAATGTCGACAGATGTTTTATCTCCGATAAGTCCCGGGAAGTGCTCATCATACGCCTCCCGTCTGGCTCGATTCTTCGGGGAATATGAACACTGCGAGGCCTTTGGCTGGATGAGGAACATGAAAGGGGATATGCCCCCGATGACTGCCCAGGCTCCACCCCGCCGCTGCGTGGACGGTGTCTTATCTCCACCCGGCACGATCTACACAAAGGGGGGGGGGTCATGCTGATTTAATAAACTATCGCTCTCTCAATTACCTTCTCAGAATAATAATATCTTCAATATCATGCGTTGTTATTCTTCTTTTATTATCACCCCGAGTGGCCTCCTATTTTGGCGTTTAATCAAGGGTTGTCCTTCTTAGGAATGACGTAATTAACGTCATAGCCTTTATGGTATGGCGGACTTTTGGTCCCGACTCGGACTTCACAATTGACTGACCAAGTCAAGTCGAGCGCACAATGAAATCGTCATGCATGTGACTGGCATGCCTAACAAACCAAAACAAATAAAATAAATAAACAAATAAATAAAAATAATAAGCGAGATAAAAATCTCGCGTCCACAAGTCTGGCACGCCCGGTGGGACCCAGTCTCCCTTCATCTCTACGCCAAAATAGGAGGCCCAGTGGGCCCCCCCCTCAAATTTCTGATTCTGTGCGCTTTCCTTATTTTCAGGAAGATGACTACTGGACTTATGTCCGTACGCTTCGACCAACAACCGATCGATATGCATGTGCGAGAGGGTTACCTGGCGGTACCCCTGTCATTCGGAGCAATGCCCCCTGCTGTCGGGCTGCCCAACTGTCTGGGCCTTGTCCTCACCGACCTTCTGCAGGTCGACAACGACGAGCAAGGCACCGCTGCAGGTGCCCCTATGAAGACTACTGGTAAGAAGGCTGGCTTACCGGAGAAGATGACTTCGACGGCCGTCGCCTGCTATGTACACCAAGTTCAAAGGAGGGACACGGTTCCCGCTGCTGCCCAGAGGGGAAAGAGAAATAACCGGAGAAGCCGGTATGCTGCTGCTGAGCGTCGTCTTTCCAATTCTGGGAAGACAATGATGATGGGAGATGTTAGGGTGAACCTCAACGGTCGCCCCAGAGAAGTCCGGCCGGACAGGATTGTCCCGACTGTCCAGACCGACAACAGGTTCTGCGTCCTGGCCGCTAGGAGGGCCAACTGGGAAGCTGATGAAAGGAAGCCGCTGGCGCCCAAGCCAGCAAAATATAAACAGGTCTGGCGACCAAAGAAGATTCAGAGCTGGGTCCCAGCTCGATATGAGAAGAAGGCTACTGAGGATGCTGTTGCCCGCTTCAGGGCAGGAAGCAGGAGAAGAGAAGGAAAAGACATAAGAGATGATGCTGCTGTTTACCCCAGGGCTTGGGGTAAGAAAGATGAGAAAGAAAATGAAGAAAGAAATCTGACCACTGTTCGCCCCAGGATGAGGAGCAGAAAATATGAGCAGAAGCAAGACCTCTCGGTCCCCCATCCTAGGGCTGGGGGCAGAAGAGGGCAAAGGAAGAACTATGATGCTGCTGCCAACTGCTGCCAGGATGGCGACAGAAGATTTGAGAAAGAAGAAAGAATGAGAACAAACGAACCAGTCGCTGCTGCCATTCCAAGAAGACCAAAAGCCTGTGCCAGACAGGCTGATATATTTAGATATTCCAAAGCCGAGCATCTGAATGCTCAGGTGGCAAGACTGGCTCATCAGCAAAGAGGCCAAGAAAGATTGATACTCCGACCAGAGCCGCGAAGGCACGATCCAGAGGAGATGAAACAAGTGGTCCAAGACTACTTCCATTACCTGGGGAACTCTGCCCTCGGTCAGCAAAGATTATCCCGTGCTCTGGGCACCGTGGATGAAGAAGAAGGAGAAGCCCTTCAAGAAGTGATGCTCGGAGTCTCCTCCTCCGATTCTAATGATTATGAAGAAGGCCGCAAGGCCGGATATGATAAAGAAGACATGTACAGGGAAGAAGCTGAAGAAAGAGTATCGGTCTTCGACCGACTCAAATACCCTGACCAGGCAAAAAGAAAAGTTTGCAGGCAGAAGGGAAGAATGCAAATCTTCGCCTGTAACATGGCTGGAATCGCCAGGGGGCAGAATATGCTACCAACTCAGCCAGATGAACTGCTCAGGCTGGCTACCAGACCATGCCCCGTCACAAGAAGAGGTCAAGCTGCAAAAGATAAGATGAAGAATGATGAGGAAACCCGCAAGATCACCACCATGACGGTCAATGTGGTGACAATAGAAGAAGAAGACAATCCCTTCGTTGATGATGCTGAAGGGACTTCAGAAGATATACAGATCCCATCGACTCTGGATCTCATGATCCAGATGATGTTTAGAAGATATCAACAGGAGATCAGTGCTCTCAGAAGACAGCTAAATGAGAGGCAGGAAGCCACACCGGTCTCCAAGCAAGCCGAGCCTGTGGGGCATACTTCCAGCTCAACAGATATGGCTATCCCAGCTAATCCTCTCCTGGCTGATAAGGGCAAAGCACCGAGCCAACCTGTTCCACAGCAAACAGTAGCTCAGCCCTCTGCGTCTCAGACACAGCCTACCGTGCCCACCTTGCGCGCCACTGTGATGACAACTCCTCATAGTCAGCAACAAGCTCACTTCTTCCCAGAAGACATAGATCCAGCCGTAGCCCACAAGCTGATGATTGAAAGAATTGTGGAGATGAAGCTGTCTGAGAAGATTGGCGATGATGTTAGTACCTATGATGTGTACAAGGTGCCATATCCTCCCCAATATGCTGCTAAGAGACTACCTCCAGGCGTCAGTAAGCCGCCTAAGTTTGAAAAATTTAACGGCCAGGGCTCCCCCAGAGAGCATATAGCTTACTACACCACAATCATGGGCGACCTGGCAGTCGACGAAGCTTATCTGCTTAAGTTCTTTGGCTCATCCCTTACTGGGTTAGCCTTTGAATGGTATTCAAGCCTGCCAGCTGGATCGGTGGTTGATTGGCCTGATATGCAGAGAAAATTCCGCGACAGATTTCATGTCACTGAGAGAGAAATCACAATAGCAGAGCTATATGTAACCAGGCAGAAGCAAGATGAGACTGCACTGGACTACATCAAAAGATGGAGGAACTTAGCCATGAGATGCAGAAGACCCCCTCATCAAGAAGATGCAGTGCAGATATGTAAACAGAGCCTCAGGAGAGAGGTGCTAGAAAAGATGATTGGTGCAGATGTCAGAACATTTGACCGATTGAACAATATAGTGGCGGAGGTCGAGACGTTCCTGTCTAAGCGTCCAACCGCCAATGCTCCAACTATGCCGAAAGGGAAATCTAGTGATCGACGACCATCGCACTCTGAGGCCAACACCGTCGATTTCAGAACCTTCGAGCAACAGAAAGGGAAGAAGGGGGAAGATGAAGCTCCCCCGCCGGCAGACACAGCAGAAAGAAAAGATAAGGTCTCTCTAAGAAACAAAATGAGAAAACCATATTCTTTCCCGAAAGATAAGACAGCTGCACTATTCAACTGGCATATAAGTTCAACAAGGTAACATTGCCTGAACCAAAGAGACCCGATGACGAGGCGAAGAAAGGTGATCCACTGTTCTTTCCATATCACCGTGCGCTGGGGCACGCGATTGAAGATTGCTACGTCTTCAAAGATATTATGTAAGGCATGGTCAAAAAGGGCAAGCTACAGCTGGGAGATTACCAGGTAGAGCCACCTCGTCCACATGAGCCTCCGGCATTAAAAATGGCCGCCAATATGATTTCAATCTACCAGCAGCTGCCTAAGGAGGCCGTTGAAGAATGTACTAGGCATACTTATGAAGCTTGCTTCCTCACCCCACTGAAGGATCAGGAAGGATGGCAGATGAAACCCATAAAGAACAGAAAGAAGACTCCCGCAGCCAAAACCAATGGAGCATTTATCCGCGGTGTCACACCAAGACCTGAACTGCCTCCAGTAAAGCCAGTATGGCGCATAGCTGAGACAGGGCCAGTCATCTGGATCCCCACTCATAACCAGAGAAGACAAGTCCCCCTACCTGCACATAAGGAAGTAAGTCCTACAGCCAGGCGTTTACAGTAGTATATTAATGGGCTCGATGAATATGAACAGAAAAAGCCCGGGCACCTGCTGGTGAAAGACTGTATACTCTGGGAACAGCTCAAAGAATTGGAAATTAAAGAGCAGTCAGAGGCAGAACAAGGAAAAGCTGAGACTGAACCCTTCTGGGGGCAGGGGCCAATAAAGCCAAACTCCCAGAAAAAGAAGAGACGGCCCAAGCCCAAGAAGGGAAAGAGGGTCATGACAGTACAATGTAACACCCTGTCAGCACTCTTTACCTCGCCCGGGGAGGGTGATGAGGATGAAACATCAAATGCCCCGCTAGAAGCCAACCATGCCGAGGCCTCAACCTCGGCACATGCAGCACGCTCCGGAAGAAGGTGGGGGCGCCCACCACCAGCCAATCATAACATTGTGTTCAGAGGGGAACAACCCTACCAGATTCCTGAACCAGAGGTGCGGGGTGTCCAGATTCCTCCCCCTGCTAGCTTATACCAAGAAGAGAAGAAGGGAGGTCAAATTCCAACATTTCTGGAATTTTTATCCAGTCTGAAAAATGGGCAGTCGGTACAGGCTGGGCCAAATAAAGGCAAGAGACCTCAGCAATCGGCATATGTAGCCTACAAGCAGAATGAGAAAGAAGGGGATAACCCTCTGACGGCACCAGGGGCCGTTGCTATAGAAGAAGCCCCCCAAGAAATCAGTCCAGGGGATGAAACCAGCACTGGTCAGCAGAGGCCACGGGCACCACATGAACCTCCAAAGCCCCGATGGGTAGAGGAAATGAGACTGTCTAATGTCAGGGTGGGCAGTCGGATCATGAAAATGCTAAAGAAGCTCCCTACCAGGTTCTCCATCTGGGAGATTCTCTCTCTGAGCGAAGAGGCTCGCCAAGCAATTGTTGATGCCTTGCAGTCGCCGGCACAATATGAAGCACTCTTGACAGAAGTGAATTCTGGGCCGTCAGTTACATTCTCAGAGGATGACATGCTGATTCCGAATACCGGCCATAACAGACCGCTGTATATGAGGGGCTCCCTGAACTGTCAGCCACTGAACAAGATACTGATAGATCCCGAGGCTACCGTGAACATTCTCCCATACCGCATCTACCAAAAATATTACTTTGATCTACAGCTTACCAAGGTCAGAGACATGAAAATTGCAGGATTCAACCAGAAATGTGAGACGCCCCTTGGGGTGGCTGATTTTAACCTCACATTGGGGGATCTCACTACCGTGGTACGATTCTATGTAATCGACTCCAACACCACATATATGGCCCTGCTGGGGAGACCGTGGCTGCATGAATATCAGATAGTGCCGTCCACGCTGCATCAGTGCATTAAATACTACCATGAAGGAAAAGAAGAGAGGGTGTTTACGGATCTGCATCCCTTCGAAGTATTCGAGTGCCATATGCTCGATGCATCCTACTACACGGAGGTGTCACGAAAGGATGAAGAGAAAGAGGCTGTTGTCAGCTAGAAAAAACCGGCGACGAAGGCAAGAAATTGGTCCCCACCGCCACCAAAGGGCTATATTAAAAAGCATGAGGTATCGCACATCTCTTATGCCGGTGACTTTGCTCGGATCACTCCTCCTAGCATTCACCCGGATGATATCAATGAAGAAATGAAAGAAAAGTACACACAAGTGGAGGTGCCGCAGGGTTTATTTAAACCCATCATCAACCTTGAGTACCAGACGGTGCTACCACTGAAGACTATGGAAGTCCCTCGCTTCTGCGAGCCTCCTACCATATTCTACACCGGGGAGTCAGTCGAGGAAGATGATCAAGACTGCATGGTCCCTGAAGAGGCTGCAAGCCGGATGGTGCCGATTACAGGCCTGGATTATACTACCCAACGGGTTTCGCAGATGTTCTCTAAGATGCAAATGCCGTCATTGCAACCTGCTGCCCAGAAGAAGGCGTTCAAGGAGTTATGGTATCCGTCTCGGGATGATAAAGAACTGAGGAAGATCACTCGGCACCCGGGATTGGGTTACACCCTTCAAGAATACTATGAAGCGGAGGTGGATGTCATATCTGTCTCCTACCAGCATGAAGACCCTCCCGAGGTGGGATATGACAAGTACCCCTCGGAAGATGAAGAAATCATTTATCAATCCATAATGAACAATGAAGCCCCAGACAGTCAGCCGGAGACGGGGACGTTTGATGAAGCAAAGAAAGATTGGTGCTGGGAAGACCTACCTTGCAAAGAGGATCTGTTCCATGCTGAAGTAAAGTTCGACACGGGAACCCCGGATGAAGACCAAGTAGCCAAAGAGCTGAGGGAATGCCTGGAGTTTGAGCGCATCCTGGAAGAAGTCCGGGCTCTGCAGAATGATGATCTCTCAAAGGAGTCTGCATCAAAAGAGCCTCTAAGGGCGGAAGACTCCATCTTTGAGTTTCCTGCTGATCCAGTTACGTCCTCGGGGCAGACTGAACAGAATACAACAATATTGGCCGTATATGATGAGCCAGCAACCGCTGATGACCAATATGATGAAACAGAAAATCATGAAACCGAAGAAGATTATATCCCGGGAGGCTTCATTGACTTGCAAGAAGCCCCGCCTGAGGTCGAAGATGGAGGTCAGGCCACCGTCGATGAGCTCGTAGAAATAAATCTGGGAACCGCAGATGAGCCAAGGCCGACATTCCTCAGTGCACTGCTGGAGCCAGCTACCAGGGAACAGTATATACATTTTTTGAAGGAATTCCGAGACTGCTTTGCATGGGCATATGATGAAATGCCGGGACTGAGTTCTGATGTGGCACAGCACCGATTGGCAATAAACCCAGAGGCTAGCCCTGTAAAGCAGCCTTCCAGGAGAATGCGCCCTGAATTAATAAATCAGATTAACAAAGAGGTTGACAAGCTAATTGATGTAGGCTTTGTTGAAGAAAATCAATACACTACATGGCTAGCCAATATAGTGCCCGTAAAGAAAAAGAATGGGCAGATCAGAATATGTGTTGATTTCCGGGACCTTAATAAGGCTTGCCCGAAAGATGACTTCCCAGTACCAATCACTGAAGTGATGATCGATGCAACTACTGGTCATGAGGCTCTATCATTTATGGATGGGTCATCCGGATACAACCAAATCTGGATTGCTGAGGAAGACAGAGTGCACACTGCATTCCGTACCCCGAAGGGGATATTTCACTACAAAAGGATGCCGTTCGGCCTCAAGAATGCCGGCGCTACCTACCAAAGAGCCATGACAAAGATCTTTGATGACTTGCTCTTCAAGAAAGTAGAGTGCTACATTGACGATCTGGTGGTGAAAACCAGCAAAAGAGAAGAGCATTTGCAAGACCTGAGGATAGTGTTCCAGAGGTTGCGTAAATATGAGCTCAAGATGAACCCTATGAAATGCGCCTTCGGCGTGTCCAGTGGAAAATTCCTCGGATTTATTGTCCGTCATAGGGGCATTGAAATTGACCCGTCCAAAATTAAGGCTATCCAGGAGCTCCCTCCACCAAGGAATCTGCACGAGTTGAGATCCCTGCAAGGGCGTCTGGCCTACATCCGATGATTTATATCAAATCTATCGGGTAGATGCCACCCCTTTCACAAGCTCATGATGAAAGATGTGTCGTTCCTCTGGGATGATGGCTATCAGGAAGCCTTTGAGAAGCTGAAAGAATATCTCAAGACCCCTCCAGTGTTGGGGGCACCTATTAAAGGCAGGCCCTTGATACTGTATATCGCAGCCACATACTGTTCCCTGGGGGCAATGCTGGCACAGATAAATGAAGAAGGCAAAGAACAAGCCTTGTACTACCTAAGTAGGAGGCTGATGAGAACTGAAGAAAGCTACAACTACATAGAAAAGACCTGCTTGGCACTAGTCTTTGCTGTCAAAAAGCTCCGACACTATATGTTGTCACATGAAGTCAGATTAATATCTGCAGCAGATCCACTCAAATACATATTGACTCAGCCAGTGCTAAAGGGCCGGTTGGGCAAGTCGACAGTGATCCTGATGGAATTCGATATTACCTATACACCCCAGAGGGCGATAAAAGGACAGGCCATGGCTGATTTCTTCGCAGAGCACCCTGTGCCGGAAAATGATATGCTAGGGACTGAGTTACCCGATGATGAGACACACGAGGCCTGCCAGACCCAGTCAGTTATGTGGCAACTATTCTTTGATGGAGCATCTAGAACAGAGACAGACTCCGATGGAAAGACCAGAATATGGGCCGGAGCCGGTATTGTGCTGAAATCACCAGAAGGGGAGGTCGTGCATACTTCCTGTTCTATAAACAAGCCCTGCACCAATAATGAAGCCGAGTATGAAGCTCTGATAATCGGGCTATGTATAAGCCTCAACATGGGTATCCAAATGCTCGAGGTATTCGGCGATTCGATGTTGGTGATAGAGCAAATCCAAGGGGAGTTCGAAGTGCGAAAGCCAGAACTGAATCCCTACCACCAAAAGGCTGTGAGCCTCATGGCGAAATTCTATCATATTGAGCTCAAGCATGTGGGCCGTGGACATAATGCCCAGGCTGATGCACTGGCAAAGCTAGCCAGCTCACTAGCAGTCCCGCCAAATGAGACACTGAACATTGTTGTTATGAACCGGCGGCAAGTCCCCAGTATGCTAGAAGGGTGCCCCGAAGAAGAAGAAGTCGCTACTGTCAGCACAGAACAGGCATCTGACTGGAGACAGCACTTACTACAGTGGTTCCTGCACCAACAGCTACCGCAGAAAAGAAAAGAGAAGATGAAACTTCTAAGAATCAAAGATTCTTATGAATTCAGAAATGGGACTCTGTTCCGAATAATGGCAGATGCGCGCAAGAAGATTCTACTCCGCTGCCTGTCCACTGAGGAAGCCTGGCAAGCAATGAAAGAAGTACATGCTGGGACAGCAGGTGCCCACCAGGCTGGTCCCAAGATGAAGATAGAAATCAAGAAGCTGGGCTACTATTGGCCCACCATGTTTGAAGACTACTGTAAATTTGCAAAATCATGCCAGAAATGCCAGGAGCATGCTACTGTGCCTAGAAGGCCTCCTACAACTCTGCACCCTACAGTTCCCAGCTGGCCATTTGCACAATGGGGAACTGATGTAGTCGGGCCACTGCCGACTTCCTCGGCCGGACATAAGTACATACTGGCCATAACAGATTACTTCTCCAGATGGGCAGAGGCTATAGCATTAAGAGAGGTGACTGGTGAACTGGTCGCCAGATTCATCAAGCAGAACATTATCTTCCGGTTCGGGATCCCCAGCCGAATAATATCCGACAATGGAAGTCATTTCAGAAATTAGAAGGTCTATCGGCTTGCTGAGAAATATAAGATCGAATGGAGGACCTCCACTCCTTACAATCCGCAGGCAAACGGATTGGCAGAAGCTTTTAACAAGACTCTCTGCACCTTGCTGGCCAAAGTCGTCAGTTCCAATAAGAAGGACTGGGAAGAAAAAATGTATGAAGCTCTGTGGGCGTACCGCACCGTCTTCAAGACACCTACAGGGTGCTCACCATACTCGCTGGTATACGGCTCAGAGGCAGTGGTTCCGCTAGAGCTGGAAGTCCCGTCACTTAGAGTGGCAGTCCAATATGGCCTGGCCCGTGGCGAACAGACCAATGTAGAAAGAAGACTAGAAGAACTGGCTGAATTGGAAGGGAAGCGCCTCCGAGCTCAGAAAAGTATCCAAATGTATCAGGCCCGCATGGCCACTGCATTCAACAAACTCGTAAAAGGACGAGAGATCAAGAAAGGCGACCTTGTCATGGTCAAGAAAAAAAAAGTCATGGCATCCAACCCAAAAGGAAAGCTAAATGCTAACTGGGAAGGTCCTTATGTGATACAGAGGGTCTACGAAGGAGGGGCCTACGTGGTTGTTAACCATCGAGGGGAAATCCAATTCTCCCCACTCAACGGAAGACATCTAAAGCTGTATCATGCGGCACAACCGGCATTCCCCGAGTGATCAGGCAAAGCTACCTCTTCCTTGGTTTAGCGGCACTCCGCCCTAGCCAAGCTACCCTCTTTCTTGGTCTAGCGGCACTCCGCCCTAGCCAAGCTACACCCATTTCCCGGTCTAGCGGCATTCCGCCCTAGCCGAGCTACCTTTCTTGGTTTAGCGGCACTCCGTCCTAGCCAAGCTACACCCTTCCTTGGTCTAGTGGCACTCCGCCCTAACCGAGCTACCCATTACTTGGTCTAGCGGCACTCCGCCCTAGCCAAGCTACACCCTTCCTTGGTCTAGCGGCACTCCGCCCTAGCCAAACTATACCCTTTGCTTGGTCTAGCGACACTCCACCCTAGTCGAGCTGCCCTTTCCTTGGTCTAGCGGCACTCCGCCCTAGCCAAGCTACACCCTTCCTTGGTCTAGTGGCACTCCACCCTAGCCAAGCTACACCCTTCCTTGGTCTAGCGGCACTCCACCCTAGCCAAGCTACACCCTTCCTTGGTCTAGCGGCACTCCGCCCTAACTAAGCTACCCCTGTCCTTGGTATAGCGGCACTCCGCCCTAACCAAGCTACCCTCATCTTGAGCTGGTGGCATTCCGACCTGTTACCCTCCCAAAAAGGGAGAGAAAGAGAATAAAAAAAATGGGGTTGAAAATATAGATACCCCGCCAGACTTGCTCCTATATTAGGGACAAGTGCAAAAATGACCCAAAACCCAGCTGCAGTGAAAACCCGAAAGGGCATTGCAGGCAAAATCGGGTACCCCGCCACGTGAAAATCCGCAAGGACGCGTGGGCAAAAGCAAGAGGGGGCTGGCTCCGGTGAAAACCCGAAAGGGCGCTTGGGTCGGTAATGTGGTGATTCCAAAGAAAGCCTCACCTCCCACCATAAAACTTCTCGTCGATCGACCGGCGCCTTGCCCGATCCACGATTAAATCCATCCGGAATGGACCTTACGTCTATTCTGTTGAAGCCATCATGCATTGCTCGAGAAAAAATTCCCTCGATGATAAGCCCACCTCGGGATAGACCTCCCGCCTGTCCTGATAAAACACTTTCACTTGTTTCTGTCTAAGACCCACAACAATGAAACCCTGTCTGGTTTAGACCTTAAGTCTATCCCAATGAAACCTATCTTACGTCTCATCACGATGAAACCCGCTGTTCACCGATTGGCACACTGCCCGATCAGCGATGAAGCCTGTCCGGGCTAGGCCCTACGTCTATCCCGATGAAACCTATGAAATCCTTGCATTGGTATAAACCCAATACCGATGATGAAATTCGCTGCCGATCGATTGGCACACTGCCCGATCAGCGATGAAGCCTGTTCGGGCTAGGCCCTACGTCTATCCCGATGAAACCTATGAAATCCTTGCATTGGTATAAACCCAATACCGATGAAGAAATTCGCTGCCGATCGACTGGCACACTGCCCGATCAGCAATGAAACCTGTCCGGGCTAGACCCTACGTCTATTCCGATGAAATCTATGAAATCCTTGCATTGGTATAAACCCAATACCGATGATGAAACTCGCTGCCAATCGACTGGCACACTGCCCGATCAGCGATGAAACCTGTCCGGGCTAGACCCTACGTCTATCCCGATGAAACCTATGAAATCCTTGCATTGATATAAATCCAATACCAATGATGAAACCTGCTATCAGTCGGCTGGCGTGCTGCCTGATCGACGCTAAAATCCATCCAGGGTGGACCTTCCGTCCGCTCTGACGTAGCACAACACTACTTCTTAAGTCAATTCAGACCCTTCGTCTGGATAGATCATGAAACTATATTCCCTTGCGTTAATGATAAACCCCACATTAACGATGAAACTCATATTCTCAGCAAACGGCCTCGTGCCCGAGCTGCTATTCATATCCTCTTAATCAATTCGGACCTTTCGTCTGGATAGATCATGAAATCCTACTTCCCTTTGCATTGGTGCTGACACCCACATCAATGATCGTGTGTCCACAATAAGCATATGGCGCCATGGTCCATAGGATGAAAGTTCTGGTCCCAGAAAAGACAATGAAAAAGGAAAAGAGAAAGAAAACGACAAAAAAAATATTAAAAAAGGGGGGTTAAAAATAGAGATACCCCGCCAGACTTGTTCAGGCATTCTGGACAAGGGCAAAAAGGGCTAAAACCCAGCTGTGGTGAAAACCCGAAAGGGCACTGCAGGCAAAATCGGGTACCCCGCCACATGAAAATCTGAAAGAACGCGTGGGCAAAAGCAAGAGGGGGCTGGCTCCGGTGAAAATCCGAAAGGGCGCTTGGGTCGGTAATATGGTAATTCAGAAGTTCCATGCTAACCGGCACGTTGCCTTCACCTCCCCTTCACTGATGAGGCCTTCCATCGGTCATCTGGCTCTATGCCCCACCGATGAAAAGCCTTTCCGGGGTAGATCTTACCTCTACCCTGATGAAATCTACATACCCTCTTTCACATGTCCCACCGACAATAAAACCCGTCATCATTCTGATAAAGCCTGGCCAGCTCAGAACTTACGTCTGTCCTGATCAAACTCCCAAACCTTCCCTTGACCGATCGGCTCCTTGCCCGGTCAACGATAAAACCCTACCAGGATAGACCCTACGCCTATCCTGATGAAACCTACGTATTTCTTGGCAAAGTCCCACCCGCCATAAAACCTGCTGGAATAGACCTTACGTCTGTCCTGACGAGACCTACACCTCTACATATGTCCCACCGTTGATCGACCGGCACCATGCCCGATCAATGATGAAATCCTCTGTCCGGTTTCGACCTTACGTCTATACGGATGAAACTTATGAAACTCTTTGCGTCGATATAAGCCCATATTGACGATGAAACCAACCACTGATCGACTGGCACCTCGCTCGATCAACGATGAAACCATGTCCAATTAAAACCCTGCCAGTTTAGACCTTTCGTCTATTCTGATGAAACTCATAACACTTTCTTTGCATCGATATAAACCTAATATCGATGATGACGCTAGCTGTTGATCGACCGGCACCTCGCCCGATCAATGATGAAATCCTATCCAGTTCAGACCCTACGTCTGTCCTGATGAAAACCACGCACCCTTCAATGTCCCACCTGCGATAACCTCTACCCAGTCTAGACCTTACGTCTACTCTGACGAAACCTGTAAAACTCCTTCGCATCGATATAAACCCAATGTCGATGATGAAATCATGTACTGGTCGATCGGCACATTGCCCCGACTAGCTTTGAAACCTGCCCGGGATGGACCATTCGCCCGTTCCGGATGGTGATCTGAGCCTCTTCGTTCACATGCCTGCAAACCGTCTCCCTTGCGGCACGTATGGCCAAGAAGGACGTTTGCTGCCACCAACAGAACTCGGTTTAAAGCATCCTCTCGGAGGCCGTCACGCGGTGGAGCGAGTTCCCCATCCTTTCTCTGAAGGGGTGGACGCTCTCCTGCTAGGTACGGGCTATTCCCATAGGGACCGCTGAAACCGCTGCCGAATCGCCGTAAAATATTGACGGTGCGATAAGTTAAAGATGAACAACATATGAGACGGGTAGAAAGATTCCTTTCCATTGAACAAAAGAGGGAATACAAGAAGGGCCACTGAGGGGGAATTGTATTACAAAAAGAAGAAAACAGAGAAGAGATAATTCAAGACCGCCGGAAGATATCTTCAAAGGCCAAAAGACCCACATCGGGAGCGGCTCTTAGTTCATGAAGGCGCGCCTCCTCTTCCTGAAGCTTCACGGACATGTCCCGGAGAGACATCATCCGTCCCTCCAACAAGGCCACCTCTTCGGTGGACCGTGGCCGAATAGACGATAATTGTTGTAGCTCGGCTCGAAGTCCAGCGAGTTCTGCTTCCAGAATGGCTATCCGGCCCTGGACGGCTTCCTCCCGCTGGACAACGCTCTGTAGCTCAATTTGGCGTTCGTCAAGGGCAAGCGTCAGCTTTTCCAGCTCAGATTTGCATTCTGACCTCTGCAACTTCAATGCCGTCAGCTTGTCGGTCATAGTCCGTGCTAGGAAATCCCTCCGATGCACGAATTTCAGCAAAAGCAAGACCCGCTGAGCCCATGTGTCCAGAGGGCAGCCCATGGCCTGCAGGCCGGCAGTGAAGCGATCAATAATTTCCTTCAGCTGCAAATGTGTCAAGCCAGGCTGAGATTCTACCAGCTAGCGCAGCATATCCAGGTTCTGCCAGACAAAGCTCTCAGACGATGTGAAGCCAAAAGAAGCAGAGGGGATCACTTCAAAGGTCACTTCGCTATCAATGTCTGCCCACAGTGCGACATCCGGCTGAGAGGATGAAGACGGCAAATCTGCTGGAAGAACTGGCTGGTCCCTCTCCGTGCCCTCTGGCTGAACTAAAGATTCCCCCTCCACCGCTGTCTCGGGTGCTATGGCTTGAACATCCGCGGAGGGAGGACCAATGAATGATGGAGCTATCTCTTCATGAGTTTCCTAAATAAGGGCTTCATCTTCAGCTACTCTTCCTGATAATGGGGGCGAAGGGTCCCTAGTCTGTAAAGGCAGAAATCCAGTCTCTATAGCCACTGTGGCAGGGACTGCTGACTCGGGCGCAATTGACATTATGGTAGCCGGTATAAAAGCGGAGCTTCTGGTTGGGTCTACTTCGGCTCTGAACTCTGAGGCCCTGACAGGGATGGAAATCTCTCCTGATGAGCCCAAGTCCAGTGATGTTAAGTCAGTTGAAGATTGTATTCTCACTGGCACGGGGCGAATAACCTCAGAAATTTCCATGCAAGTTGAAGGTAAAGCAGGGATGATGATCAAATCTGCAGATGAGACATCCATGGAGACTGCGGCCGCATCGGAGTTGATAGTGACAGGGTCCTGAGGACAAGGCAGAATGATCCTCATCAATGGATGGAAGAAAATAAATAGAACAGCAAGCAAAAAAAAAAAAAAAGAAGCTTACCTTTAAAGTGAGGTCTATACCCTCAAGATGAGACAAAAGAGGAGCAAGCTCCGTAGTTGAAGCAACAAATGGAGGGGTTATGTCGACCTCAGTGTCAAGCCCGGCAAACTCCTCTTGCAATTCCTCCTCAGAAGATAGCATCAACAGTTTAGGAGGCTGAAAGGGCGGAAGGCCTTTTGCTAGCACAGGCAGGGCTTCTGATTTTTGGACTTCCTCCTCGCTGCCACTGAAGGTCACTTCCTCCTCATTATCAGGCACGGTCTCGGAGCTGCCCGAGGATATCTCCACTCTAGCTATGTGCTGCGAGGTCGCCTCTAGAGCATGCCGCGATGCAGACCGAGTGATTATGCGTCTGGCCGAAATAGGGCTCTCTTTTGTTTGAGTCCGTTCACTTTCCTGCGGCTGAGACGGCTCTCCCACTGCTAGTGTAGCCCCAGTCGGCTCCCTGACTGTCACCTCAACAAAAGGGGAACTCTGAGGGATATAATGAAAAAGAATAACAGCAAAAGTATAAAGAGAAAAGATGAGAGAGCACATTTACCCTCCTCCTCGCCAGCCGGGGTAGGAGAAGGCAGCCTCGTGTCCCTCTCCGCAGGCACTGCAACCTACTCCGGGGCTGTATCAGATAAAGAGAAGCTCAGTCTCGAAAGGCGCCTTAAAAGAACAGTCAAGAAAACAGTGAGGATTGCATCTGTAAGATATTTACCGCTACTCTCGGCGGGTTCCTGAGCAGCCTCCCTCTGAGACCTGAACTCGTCAAAAGAGGGGATGTCTGGAAGAGGGGTCCCGGCGTCCGTCGCAACTGGAGCTGACTGCTGGACCCGAACAACTTTGGCCCTCTTGGCCTTGACAACTGCAGTTTTCACCGCAGAAGGCTTCCTCCTCTTGCCCGGAGGCAGGGGAGTGGTCGTGGGTGCTGCTGCAGGAATTTCAAAGTAAGCAGGCTTTTCAGCCTGTGCAATAATCTTCCTATAAAGTCCCTGCCATTTTATGTCCGGTCTATCTGTGCAAGACACAAGAAAGGCAGTCATAGTCGACAGATGCATAACATGACAATAAAAGAAAGACGCCATGAGCGCACAGGAAGGGTCATACCTGCTGGGCCGT
Organism: Amorphophallus konjac; assembly: GCA_022559845.1. Taxonomy (NCBI): domain Eukaryota; kingdom Viridiplantae; phylum Streptophyta; class Magnoliopsida; order Alismatales; family Araceae; genus Amorphophallus; species Amorphophallus konjac. Next base: position 190,141,235 of record CM040117.1, read on the forward strand.
CATAGAAGGTAGAAAGCGGCCAATACAGATAAGCCACCTCCTTCGAGCGGGAAGCAGCCTCCTTCACGAGCCAGCACACGTCACCTATGGTCTGGCATTTCTCTGTCAAGGCAGCTAAATCTTGGTGGCCGTGGAAGTCAAGGCAATGAAACAGGCCGAGGTAATCCATGCACCAGCCGTCGACATAATGAAAAGAGATAAAAAGCGGCTTATTCAGAATACCGGCTATCGAGTTCTCTACTGACAGCCCGTGAACATTCAGCAGCACGAAAAGCCAAGAAGTGTGCTGATAATATGTGTTGGTGCGGTCCTCCCTCCGCACAAATGTCCGATAAGGGTGAAATCTGTCTACCGGGCCCCTCCAGGGGGCTGCTGTCGGGAGAGGCTCCTCCGGGGGAAATGGATACTGCACCTCCACCTGAATGCTCCCTATGTGGCCCAGTTGCCTCAAGTCCTTTGTAAAAGCATCTTCATTGATCTCAGAAAATACAGGCATGGGTATTTCAGAGCCTTCCTCTTTTAAGGACCGACGCCTGGCGATGTATGAGTCCGCCTCCCTCGGATGCTGTGAATATAGCCTTTTCAGGTGAACCTCATCAATCTCAAATACAGGCCCTGATTGTCGCTTTAAGAAAGAGCGCTGGGCCACGTCCCAGAAGGCGCCTCTGCCATCCTTGTAAAAATTGGTGCGGGTATTCCACCATTTGATGTATTCTGATGTGACCCGGGGAATACGATTAGAAACGGTCGGGATCCTGAAAGTTACGCCCTCTCGGCGATGAAAGAAATCCCACCATATCCGACCGTCACTGGCAATGGAGGACCCATGCTTGGCACGGCTGTCCAAAGGGAACTGAGCGGCTGATGAAGGAATATGCTGATCGTAGCCGAAGTTTCTGCTAAAACGGAATGGGTAATAGGGCTCCAAGATGAGCAAGCCTCCCTTCCTGAAGACCAATACACTGGGTCAGATAGCCATAGCCCACCTTACCAGTTCTGGTTCTAATATGGGCCGGGTGGCATTGGCCCCCGAAACCGGATGGACATAAACTTCTACCTCTTCCACTTTGCACTCCCTCTGAGGGTCTACTAAAGGAGCCGAACCTGTTGCTAAGCTTCAGAAGTGAATGCTGCCAGGAGCATCTACATGCACTTTTGTCAACCTGCCCCTTATCTTAAACAGCTGCTCTGAGAAAAGACTGGGTTCGGCACTAGCAAACTCAATCATCCGAGGGAGCAGTGTGTCTGACTACAAAGTTCTCGGGGCCAGCTCGGGAAAAATGCTGCAAACCCAAGCATTGAAGAAATGAAATGGACCTACAGTCCGTAAGGAATGGGGAACCCGATGTCTATGCAAATCTCCCAGCGATTTGTAAACTAAACACAAAGCCGCCGGGCACAGAGATAGTCTCATCCCCCAGGCCATCTGACAGGCCGGATAGATAGCCTCAGGTCTGATAGTCGTCTCATCCCCTTGGGGGAGAGCGAAAGTGCACAGCCAAAAGGTCAGATAAGCTACACAATGAGTAATGGGGTCAGCCCCTGCTGGGTTCGGGCCATCTACACCTGCTCGACGCAGTGAAGCCAGCAATGCTGATTTATAACGAGGGGCCCTGATCTGCTTACTGGGAGTCGGTCCCACGGAAGGGAAGTCTGTATACTTCAAAGGACCCCCGAAGAAGTACTGTATCCACTGTCCTACACGGACTCTCAATCTGCTACTTTTTTCCCGGGGTTGATATCCTTTGGAAGATCCCCTGCTGTAGGCCAGAGAGATGGTGCGATAAGCCTTCATCAAGTACCGGTATGCGTAGCCAAAAGAATATCTGCCCTCTCCATCAGAGGCGTCCTTTACAGAGTCGTCTAGACAGACCTCCTCGTATGGCTCGCCATCTATAGGCAGGCCTGAAAGCTGCGCAAGACTCCAAAGATCGAGAGAAGTCTCGCCTTCTGCTGTATAGAATGTATTAAACTGTGGGCAGAACACTTTGAGCATGCCGCAACATAATCCCCGAGAGAGGGGATAGCGGAACCTGGAGGCAAATACACTATGATATATTCCATCTCTAATCAGTAAAGGGGCATATTCCTTCAAGACAAATTCTGTAAACTCTACTGCTCCTACCCTGAAAAGATGGGCGTCTGTCACTTTAGTATCTCCAAACCAGCCGGCAGCTAGCTGATATTTAAATTGAACGGCCAGACAGTTCAGAATAAATGGCTCGTCCCTGTAACCCCACTTCACAGGAGCTAGAAAAAGTCCAAAGTTAGGCTTCTCCCGATGGGCGCGACCGGCTGCATGCTCCCACCTTGCCGGGGTAAACTCTGGAGCCCGAGTCAGCATCTTCTTCTCCGGCTCTAATTCAGAAATGCCCAGCACGGCATTCCAGTCCCTCTGCTCACCCGGGAGATATATAGCTCGGGCGCGATAAATAGAACCCTTCAAGCTGTCTCTGTCAGCAAGTATTGCCACTTCCACGGACCGAGCAAGCAGGAAATCCCTCATTCCGCCTATGGTGAAGGTCCGGATAAATGGCAGCAGATGACGATCCTTCGGCAGGTCCGGACGGTAGTCAGCAGCCCTTCTGAAATCAATACCCTCTGTGGAAGAATAGACTCCGGAAGACGGCACTGTGTCAGTCTCGGAATCAGAGGATTCGTCGACAGTGGCAATCTGGTTATAGCCAAAGCTCAGACTATTCACATTCAGCCAGTTGACTGAAGCCCGAGATATGTCCGGCTGAGCCGATGAACTCGCTCCCACAGTCATGGAAGCCGCAACAGAAGAGTCGAAAGCCATGTCAGTGACTGCAATCAAGAAAAGATGAAAATAAGCATCGGAAAGATAAAGGAGCATGTGATGATTAAACAAATAGTTCCAATTAAATTTCGGCAGCATCTCCTCTTGTCCGGGGTCTGCCCAAGAAAAATAGGGAGTCACCCACCAAGAGGGAGTGATCCCGAGCATAAAATGGGACTCAATCCCACATAATGAAACATACCCGAGAATGAATGGGTCGACAGGGGGGAGGCGACAAGGCTCTCGGAGGAGGGGGGAGCTCACCGCTGCCGCCGAGATGAAGAGAGAGAAGGGAGAAGTAAGAAATGAGGGGAAACCCCTCTCGGGGGGGTTAAAAAGAAGAAGAAAGAGGGGCTTCTCGGCGCGAAGAAAAGCGCACCGAGAGCCCCCCGTCGGCCGGAAGAAAAAGGGGGCGCGCCGAGAACCCGCCGAAGATGCCTGCGCCGAGAAGCAACTGTGCCGAGACCCCCCTCGCGGCGGGAACTCCAAGCGCGCCGATAAGCGGCCGCGCCGAGGGCCCGTGAGCAACTGGCCACGCCGAAAAGCACCCGCGCTGAGAGGCAGGTCCCTCCCCGCGCCGAGAAGACTCCAAATGCTGAAAGGAAAAGAAAACTCATTGGAGAAGAACAAAGAAATGAAAAATACGTGTGCAGGATATTGTTGCAATGAGATGATCAGAGTCTAAGGACTAGATTAAAAGAGAAATTGAGGAAGATACCCTCGAACAGACACCTGCGGACCCCGTGCCGCTTATTCTGCACTTACGCCGTCCGCAGGTGGGGGGCATTTGTTGACACCTTGAAAATGAGCAAGGGCAGAAACGGAATTGAAAGGAAGATCAGACCAATAGTGAAAGATCAATGACGAAGTTCGTCAACCATCTACCTGGCTGAAGCCTTCTCCCGGGCCAAGCTGATGTCTGATGCCATTGTCAGTCAGACGACGGCACTGATGAAATAGCAGTCACCTGACTGATGAAACCTCCTATCACACCTCCATAAGAGCAGTATTAATGCCTCGTCCGAGAACCCATAGATAACATGTCAGAGTAAGTCAGATGTCGGCTTATTCACAGATGTGATATGAGCAAAGATAAAGAGAAAGTCGGAACTAGCAAATGAAGATGGTGAAGATTCCTGTAAAGTCAGAGCCACGGAAGAGCTACCACTGAAGCTATTACCCGGCTAAAGCCCCCTCGGGCTAAAGCTGATGTCCGGTGTCGTCGTCATTCAAATGACAACACTGATGAAATCCCAGTCTATGAGACTGATGAGAGGTTATGAATAACCCTAATAGAAATTGTGTCACTAATAGAGGATCCTCTCGAATTCAAATATACCCCAGGGTCTAACCTAGACCAAGAATCACATATGAGGTTAAACAGTCTTAATGGGCCTGTCCAGTGGGCTTCTGAAAGCTGCGCCGGGAACTGCCCTCGACATCACCTGGCGCGCCGGGAGCCCGTCAAGAGCGCGCCGGTTGCTGTCGGCCGAGAGGTCAGGCAAGGGGGCCTATAAAACCCACTGATTTGAAAGAGAGAGAGAGAGAGCAAAAAAAAAACAAGGATAGAAAGCCTGAATAGATAGCCACAAACAAAAAAAAAACAAGGAGAAGAGAGTGGAGCCTGCGATCTGATCCGAGATAGGAAGAGGCGGAAGGGAAAAAGAAGAGAGGAGTCTCGAAGCCTGATCGAAGGTGGGCAACGGGGAGGGAGAGGAGTCAATGCTCCGCCCTCCCCTCCCCATTTTTCGGTAGTTCGTTATTTTAATTTTCGATTGCTTCTGTCTCTTCCCCCTTTTGATGTATGCTGTGATACCACGGCCGATTTTACTCTGCTAGGGCAAGGCATAGTCTGCCTATACCTTCTTTTATGAACTGCCCCTGATGTGCGAGTGTAATCGTTATGTTCGAATGAATGAAAACTACAGGCTCCTGTTGAGGCCTGTTGTCTATTTCTCCGAGGCCCTATTGCTATCTCCCCATGTTTATGTTTCTTCTTAAGACTCAATAGCATGCTGTTCCCCATCCCCAGTTCGATTGATTGTCTGTTTATTCGCCCATTTCTCGAACGCTCCTCATGCTTGCTTCCGAGCCAGGGACAGACTATCCCTTGGCCTCTGAAGCAAAGCATGGATACATAGTAACCACCGCTCGGTTTTGGGTGTTGCAGTCATGCTCATCGGCCTCGTCGAAGTCATCCCCGGGGCCAGAGACAGTCATCTCTTGGCCACCAGATGATGGAGAGTATATCAAAACCATCCTCACGAATCGTCAGGAACGCTGGTGACAGAGATATCATAAAACCGTGTTTCCCCAAATCACTCTCCGCCTCTGGCCTTCCCTTTGAAATCCAAGCCAAAGTCAGCTGTAATCCGATGAATTGAGCTCTTTGATTTCCTAAGGCCCATCTATCTTGTCCTAAATCACCAGAAAAAATCACTGAATCCCCAACAGATTCAAGAACAGGGTACTGTAAAGCTCTGTTTCTCATCCCGGCGCCCTCACACCTCTCGGCCCCGCATACAGTAAATTAGATGAACAGCTCTCGGCGCTATCCTTCGGGCGCCGAGAACTGTTCTGACCCTTGACCTCCGCGCCGGGAACCCTTACAGCCTGGCCGCGTCGGGAAACCCCCTGATTGCTTGCCATCGCGCCGGGAGGCCTACTCCCTGGCCTCCTCCTCGCCGCGCCGAGAATCCCCCCTTTGCCATCGCACCGGGAAGCTGCGCGCCGGGAACCCCCCCACTTTGGGCAATTCCTCTTCGCGCCGGGAACTCCTGGCCTTCTCTTCAGCGCGCCGGGAACCTGCCTCTTTGCCCTTGCGCCGAGAGGCCCACACCCTTGGCCATTTGGCCCTTGCGCCGAGAGCCTATTTCCTCTTCCCTATCGCGCCGAGGGCCCTCCATGTTGAACCCGCCGAGAACCCTCACCCTTGGCATCCTTCTGGCGCCGAGAGTCCTAATTGATTGGCTTTCTTGCCTGCACCGGGAGCCTAACCCCCCTCTCCTTGCCGTGGCGCCGGGAACCTCTTCACCCTTTTAAGGTGTGCCGAGAGGCTACCCTGCCACCCAATGAGCCTTCAACACTTCTATCAAACCCACCTAGGGATGTCCATGAGTCACCAGAACTGTCCCGAGGATAAAATTAAAGGGAGTCAGACTCCCTTATGTTCCATAGATCCGTGCCAGTTTTATGAGCAACCCCTTTAGCTAAGGTGAGCTCTGCCACTGCATGAGTGTCACCGGCTCTTATAAGGGAAGAGTCAAACATTGCCCCAGGGTATACATGTGCAATATGGGAGGTTCGTTCCCTCCTTCTTTCGGCTTTCATCCCGGCACCCCGTGGGTGATAGCCTATCCTCCCCTGGGCATAATCCGGATCATGGGGAGATGCTGTCGAAATGTCGACAGATGTTTTATCTCCGATAAGTCCCGGGAAGTGCTCATCATACGCCTCCCGTCTGGCTCGATTCTTCGGGGAATATGAACACTGCGAGGCCTTTGGCTGGATGAGGAACATGAAAGGGGATATGCCCCCGATGACTGTCCAGGCTCCGCCCCGCCGCTGCGTGGACGGTGTCTTATCTCCACCCGGCACGATCTACACAAAGGGGGGGGGGGGTCATGCTGATTTAATAAACTATCGCTCGCTCAATTACCTTCTCAGAATAATAATATCTTCAATATCACGCGTTGTTATTCTTCTTTTATTATCGCCCCGAGTGGCCTCCTATTTTGGCGTTTAATCAAGGGTTGTCCTTCTTAGGAAGGGCGTAATTAACGTCATAGCCTTTATGGTATGGCGGACTTTTGGTCCCGACTCAGACTTCACAATCGACTGACCAAGTCAAGTCGAGCGCACAATGAAATCGTCATGCATGTGACTGGCACGCCTAACAAACCAAAACAAATAAAATAAATAAACAAATAAATAAACAAATAAATAAAAATAATAAGCGAGATAAAAATCCCGCGTCCACAGTGCTGCCCACCTATTGATCTTTCAACCTTGTTTACTCCTCCTCCCCCCAATGCTCAACTCCACAAGATGTGGTTTCGATCCTCTGATCTGTTCTTCGATTGCATCTTCCCCCATTTGTTCCCCATCCAACTACCTCCTCCTCCGTCCTCATGTTGCGTGATCTCCTCCGGCCTCCAAAAAAAATGCCAATTTTAAAACGGAGGTTTCAATGGAAGATTACGCTGTGTTCTGCTCAGCTTCCCAGGGGCATGAGATCCCTATTCCTTTTCCGGTAGATTTCTTATCTCCTAGGTTAGATGTACAGTGTGCAGAGTCTCCTAGGTTAGTGGAGTAAGTTGGGGTAGAGTCTAGTTCGAGTCTAGTCAGCCCGTCCTCGTTTGCAGCGCACCCTGTGATGCGTCGTCCAAAATCCATCCCTGATAGGTTTTTGCAAGATTTGGCCGAGAGGTGCCATGCCCTCCTTAGGTGCCCAGAGTTTGTAGACACCGCAATTGTTTTAGAAGAAGATGAGGAATTGGATGGGGAGTGGAGCAATGACAGATTAGGGGTATATGAAATTGTGAATGAGAAGGACCCAGCTGATGATGAGGAAAGTGATGTGGATGACACTGCTGATCTGTACGCACAAGGTTTGAAGAGGTTTGACGAACCGTCCTCGGCAGTGGATGAACCCACTAAGGAAATTAATCTTTGAACCGACGAGGACCCCATGCCCATACTTATTTCTGCTCATCTCCCTCCTCAAGTTGAAGAGGAGCTCATCAAGGTTTTGAGGGAGTATATCGATTCGTTTGCCTGGTCCTATGAGGACATGCCAGGTCTTGACCCCACATTGGTTGAACATCGATTGATTCTTAAACCAGGGGCAACACCCGTTATGCAGAAAGCGAGAAGATTCCACCCACAGATGGCCTTAAGGATAAAGGAAGAAGTCGACAAATTGCATAAAGCCAGGTTTATTAGAGTTGTTTTATATCCGCAGTGGGTGGCAAACATAGTCCCGGTAATGAAAAAGGATGGCAAAATTTAGATTTGTATCGACTTCAGGGACTTAAATAAGGCATGTCCGAAAGATGAGTTCTCGCTTCCTCACATTGATGTATTGGTGGATAACACAGCTGGATATGAAGCCCTCTCGTTTATGGATGGTTATTCTGGATATAACCAAATCCGTCTGGCTCCTAAGGATCAGGAGAAGACCTCGTTCACTACGCCCTGGGGCACATACTGCTATGTTGTTATGCCATTTGGATTAAAGAATGCAGGTGTTGCTTATCAGAGGGCAATGATGGCTCTCTTCCACGACATGATGTATATCTATTTAGAAGCTTACGTGGATGATATTTTGGTAAAGTCGAGGTCTCAAGAGGAACACCCCGCCATTCTAGCCAAAGTGTTGCAAAGGGCTAGGGAATATAAATTGAAGATGAATCCAAAGAAATGCGTGTTTGGAGTTGCATCAGGGAAGTTACTCGGGTTTATAGTTAGTAAATGGGGGATTCAGATCGACCCGAATAAAGCAAAGGCCGTTATGGAGATGCTGCCGCCTAAGAACATCACTGAACTCTGAGGTTTGATTGGGCGCTTACAATTCATTAGGAGATTTATATCTCAACATTCGCAGAGATGCTGCCCATTCTATGACTTGTTAAAGGCGGGAGCAAAATTTGAATAGAATGAACAATGCCAAAAGGCCTATAAAGAGCTTAAGGTTTATCTTTCTAATCCCCCGATTCTGCAACCACCCGTCCCTGGGAAACCCCTGATCCTATACATTTCCGTGATTGAGGACTCCCTAGGAGCTGTCCTGGCTCAGGTAGATGATGAAGGAAGGGAAAGAGCAGCATACTACCTTTCGAGGTTGTTTGATCCCGCTGAATCCAAGTATACTGCCATGGAGAAGACCTGTGCAGTGCTAGTGTGGGTAGCTCAGAAGCTCAAACGCTATTTTCCTGCCCACGAGGTTAGGCTGATCTCTAGAATGGACCCCATTCGTTATCTTTTAGAAAAGCCTGTCCTTTCTAGCCGATTAGCTCGCTGGCAGAGCTTTCTTTCCCAGTTCGACATCACCTTCATCATCCAGAAAGCAATCAAGGGGTATGCCATTGCTGAGCACCTCGCTCATTCTCCCATCCCTCGCACTGATTCAATCCAGGACGAGTTCCCTGATGAACACTTGGCAGTAATCACTCATCTTCCTTTTTGGTCTCTCAATTTTGATGGTGCTCTCAATTCCCAGGGCAGTGGAATCGGCACCGTTCTCCTTACTCCGGAAGGGGTAACCATCCCTATCGCTTATCAACTCTCATTTCCTGCCATGAATAATATAGCTGAGTATGAGGCTCTCCTTGCCGGTCTGAAGCACGCCTACCTCTTGGGCGCGTGATACCTTAACATCATAGGAGACTCTCAGTTGGTGCTGCATTAAGTTTTGTCAACTTACCGCACCCGTGACCCTAAGCTTAAGCCCTATCAAGATCTGGTCACGCTCTTGGCTAGGCAATTCCAGAAGCTTATCTATATTCACACTCCTCGTTCTCAGAACATTTTGGCTGATGCCCTGGCATCACTAGCTTCTTCTCTTTCATTTCCCCTCAGTCGTGCCACTGAGACCATTGTGGTCCAACGGTTAGACGCCCCTTCTCTTCAGGATCCCCGGTTCGACAACCTTAGGAAATCTGTGGAAAGGAAGGTAGAAAGGGAAGAGGTGAGAGAAGTTTCGTTAACTGAGCTTGAGAAGATCATAGAAGAAGAATAATTGCCGTGGTATTATGAGATTGAGCAGTATTGTAGGGATGGTTCATTCCCAGAGACGGCAAACGCCGAGCAGCGAAAGTCCATTAGAAGGGTCGCCGCAAGATACATGATTGTTGCTGGAGAATTGTATAGGCGAGCTCTCAATGGAGTTCTAATGAGGTGTATAGATGATGATAAGGCTTGGAAGGTAATAGAAGCAGCTCACTCCAGTGAGTGTGGAGGGTGTAGATTTGGATTAAAATCCACACTTAGGAATAAAAATAATAATGAATATGAATATAGCACAAGGAATAGCACGAGGTGCTAATGGGGAAAGGATGTGATCGCCAGAGACGCGAGGGTCTCAAAGAGGAGATAATATGGGGAGATGATCGCAAAATACCTCAAAACGCGGGATGATGTGAGTGCTCCTTTTCTCTTCAAAATCGGCCGGCCGATGAAGAGAGTCTTTCAACTTTGGTTACCCTTGCAAAACAAAGACAACAACACCAAAAGATATGGATTAGAAATAATGTGTGTGTAGCATCAAGTTCATAATAGAAAGGTGAGCATGATAACATATGAAATACACACCCTAAGGGTGTTGGCCCTTAAACCCCTATGCAAAGGGTGGGGAGATATATGATGAATGCAAATAATGAAATAAGGGGAGATCTCAATATGATGATTGAGAAAGAATTAAATAAAGGATGATATGTGATGCATGTATGAATTAATGAAATAAGAAAAATAAGGGGGGGAGATGGAAAAATCTTGTTTCTGTTGCTCTTTTGACTTTGATCTTCAATGGGGATGAAGCTTCAAGGATGAAGATGTTGATATGAAGAAGCCTTCCTTCAGCCAGCAACCTGCGGTTCCTGTAAAAGAAAAGAACAGAAGAAAAATAGAAGAAGGAGAGAAGAAGAAAGCAGAAGAAGAATAATAATACTAGTAGAAGAAAAATAGAAGAGGACGAAGAGGACAGAATCGGTGGTGAAGAAAAGAGAAGAAGAAGGAATCAGAAGAATACAGAAGAAGGAAAAAAAAGAGGAAGAAGAAGAATAAGAAGAAAGAAGAAGAAAAACAAGGAGAAGAGGAAGACGGGAGGAGAACGGAAGAAGAAAGAAGAAGCAGAAGAAGGAGGCAGAAACGGAGGAAGAAGAATAAGGAGAAGAAGAAGAAAAACAGAGGAGAAGAAAAGAAGAAGCAGAAGAATACGAAGGAAAATAGAAGACAACGGAGAAGAAGAAGAAAAACAGAAGAAGAAGAAGAAGAAGAAAAAGAGGAAAGACAGCAGACCTCCGGAACCTTTGCAAGAATCGACTGGGGCTCTTTAAATAGGGTTCAAATCAAGGATAAACAAGGATGGGAGATAAGAATAGGTAATGTTTATCAAAAGTAAGAGTCCCAATCGAACAAGGAGGCTGAACAAAGAAGGACTCTGCGAAGGAAAGGGTGGAATAAGGTAGGAATCCGGAGGTGAAACACGACCTGGATGGGGGCGTTATTTCAAGAATTGACGACCTGCACAGAGGGCGTTATTTAAAACACGACTTTGATTAAGACGTTACTTAAAAAATTCAAAATAGGGCTATTTTTTCAATATTAATATTATTTCCCCATTTTTTAGGTGGAGGTGCATCTCGTTGCCCTGATTCCAACGACTATTTTTGCGTATTTTTCTGACACCCGGAAGGCCTCCAAATCACCTCTGGAAGGGGTTGAAAAATAATATTAAAAAAATGAATTTGAAAAGTAACGACCTGCACCTAGGTCGTTTCTTAAATTTTGATTTTTTTATTCTTTTTTCAATTCAAAGTAACGTCTTACTCTAAGGCGTTAATTCCAAAATAATTCCGAAAAATTCCCAGAAAATTCTAGAAAAATGGAAATTTGATAGAAATGACGCCCTGACCATATGTCGTTAATTTTTTTAGAAACGCCCCATGTCAAGTCGTTATTTAAAAGACGCCCCACGCCAAGTCGTTAATTTCAGAAAATTCATAAAAATAGAGAAAAATGCCCAAAAAATCCAGAAAAATCCAGAAAATTCCAGAAAAATAGGAAAAGAGGAGGAAAAGTGAAAAAAAAACCAAGAAAAGTGGGAAAAACCACTCAAACAGAGTAAATTTGAGGGTCAAATTGGGGCATTACAAGGCAATATGAGATGTACTCACAGTAATGTCAATTTTGGCGTGTCTACAGCTGCCCCGCCTTGGCGTCTGCTTTGCAAGGGAGCAGAGCAAACTGAAAAGTAGATGCCAAGGTGTGATGAGACACGCAATCAACATCACTTGATGAGAATCGAAATCAAAAGCTCGAGATGAAGCAATCTCGGGAAATTCACGGAAATCAACGATGTTTGGATAAAAAGGGGGAGTGTGCACGCGGTGCACGAAGGAGATAAAAATGATCAACTTCCAACGCGGTGGAAGTACCTCAGGTCACAAACCTGTAAGTTTCACCATTGGGAGCGGTTACCAGCCAGTGGACGTGCTGCAGCCAAGGTGGATCAGGGGAAAGTGTTGAAATAAGATAATAGAAATCCAAACAAGGAGCTTTCGAGAAACACCCAAAACAGCGACAAAGCGAACTGAAGACACAATTCGGCATGGAATAGCTCATATCTTGGAAATATTAAGATCAATTCAACCCTCAAAGTCAGCTCATCAGAATGATTTTTCAACAGTTGTTTCAAATTCCTACATGAATGCATGCTGGGTTTAAAGGAAAAATAAATCAAATGAAAATATAAAATAATCAAGGATAATATTGTTAAACTGCCAAGACTGAGTCAAGAAATCGATTTCACGAGCTGATACTAAGCCGAAGCCCGTTTATCCGCGCACCAACTTGCAAAATGGAACCATCGTCCCCAGTCTTGGACGGCTCAACGGCCTATCCGTATGACTAAGACGCCTCTGGAATCGTCGTCGTTTTTGATGAAGGGGAACTCAAATTCCAGATTTACCAAAGCCACAAGGTCCTTGATATAATATAATAGCGTAATAACATATAGTAGAAATGCATACAGGGAGATGGTGATAACAATAAGCATGGTGGGACTGAGAAATGAGGTGCAAAACTGTGGGTCTTGAATGATGATGCCCAGCCGGTGGGACCAAGAACTTCTTATCCTGCGCTCAAAGATTTCATCAGCCAAGATATAATGATAACAAGCAATGAATAAGGCATTTAAAGCATAGCATAGCAATCAAAGTATGAATAACATGAATGAACATGGCAAAGCATCATTGCAAAACATCATTGTTTGTCGTTATGTTATGAGGATGACAAACTTGGCAATCAAAATTTGGAGTTGAATCGGAATTAAGCAATGCTCAGCGGCAAATGATGAAGTGAGATCAGCAGGAGTTGATTGAAAGATTTCAGAATGAATAATCAGGAGATATAAACAGAATGCCCGGGGAGATGTAATCAAAGGGAGATAAGCAAATGCCCAACGGCAAGTCATGAAATTATCGGGAAGAATCTGTGGATTCATAGTAATAAGCGAAAAGGGGACTCATCCCGTGCTCCTGGTCCTTGCGAAATTATTCCTGCAAAACACCATCAGAAAATACAATGCAAATTTTTTTTTTAATTTGGAATATGCAAATTTTTATGAGTTTTGTGAAGTATTCAAATTTTTATGTGGTTTTGCAAAATATTCATTTTTTTTTATGAATTTAGGAAATATATCTGATTTTTGTTTGATTTTTGAAAAATATTTCAATTTTTTTATGAATTTCGGAAGATATTCAAATTTTTGTTGGTATTTTGTCAAGAGATATTCAAAATTTTATGGGTTTTGGCTTAGACTTTGCTAAAGCAGCATCAAAAGGTTTTTTTAAACCATTAATTGGGGGTCCTCATTCCTTCCCTTTTCGCTAAAAACTGCCCAAAGCCGGCGTGCATTGAAAGTGGCGTCCTATAACCAACCGTCTCTGATCAACGGTGCCCCTACCAAGGCCATACCCGAGAAACATTCGGTCTTGGAGGGAGAAGAGAAGAATAATTGGAGATAAGCTTAATGCAGGATGGGAAATGTCAGGATTTGAATTCCTTCCAAGGTTTTAACCCTCAAAGAGGTAGTCTGTTGCGCTGGGGCTTTATGCCTTTGATTTTTAGACCCCTGACATGCATATGACCAGGGTTTTCCCTGCGGGGACTTTGCCACTCTTGTCATGCCATGATTCATAATTCAATTATCGAAAGTTCGACTTGATTCTTAATTGCCCTTTGTGGCGAGATGTATCATGAAATTCATATTGATTTTGGGTCAAGACTGCCCCTATTTGAGACTCCTCTCGTATTGGGATTTACCAAAGTTGGTTATCTTATCCGTCAACCTCTTGCACCTGCATTCGGCCGAGTAAAGAAGAGAAAAGACTTTCGGAAACTCATGGCATGGCCAAGGTAGCAACGATGTTTAAACAAAGGAGCCGGCTAAGGACGCCGTGAAGTGTGTGAAATGCCTAGCTAAGGGTTGCTCTTAAACAAGCAGGGAGAGAATGTTGAATTCCCAGTGCGGGTTCTTTATCAACCAAAGTGCTGCCAAAGCAAGTCTAAAGACTCTTTTTGAAAATGATGTAATTAAACAAAAGCCTAAGATAAAGGTCTAAAACACAACTCTTAGTCTTGTTAAGAAGCACTTTATTTTGAAAATCACGCGTGAAGTAAGGAGGCAATGATATCATGCAAATGCAAACTTACGCCAGTATATTACCTTGCAACCTTTATTGAAGCAGCTGCTGGAGGTGGTCATCGTGGGATTTGTCCTCTTTAGCAGAAAAAAAAAAGGATTGGAAGCAAAGAATTGCAAGTGGCTTAACAAGAAGGAATGGTGCCCAGACCAGACTCAGACGAATAAGGAAAAAAAGGAAGAGAGACAAGGGCTAGAACTCCCTTATTAAGGCGCGGAGGCCCTGATCACAAGGAACCGTCTACAGAAGAAGAGGAAAATCAGGAGGAGTGAGGACTAAAGCCTCTAAAACAATGGGAGAAAGGGCAAATGCCCAAAGAAGTGGATGCGGAAGACGTTGGGTCGGACCCAAGATCAGGCGGAATCAGAAGAAGAAATTGATAAATGGAAAGAGGCGGATCCGGAGGGTCCGGAGGCAGTGGAGGAGAATCGTGATAAGAGGAATCCGGAGGCTCCGGAGGCAGTGGAGGATTATGGTAGGAATCATCCGGAGGCTCCGGAGGGATATCGAAAGAAGGGACGCGATGCCCTGGGGAGAAATAAGGAAAAAGATGATGGAAAAGGAAGAAGAAAATGAAGGATGTGATGTCCCGGAGGATCAAAAAGATGAATTGGAAGAAAGATGGATGGTCCAGAGGTTCCGGGGGAATGAAATCAGGAAGATGATAGAGAGAATAAGATGGAGAATCCGGAGGTTCCGGAGGAGGCAAATGGAAAGGGGCACGATGCCCGGGAAAAAGATGGAGACAATCAGGTGGACAATCCGGAGGTTCCGGAGGAATACAATCGGGAAGCGAATGAGAGCCCGGAGGTTCCGGAGGAATACAATCAAGGGGGAAAAGGTGGAAAAGGGCGTCGTGCCCGGGAGAGAAGTCCGGAGGTTCCGGAGGAATCAGAAGAAAAGGGGCGCGATGCCCAAGGGAAATATATGAAGAATCTGGAAGAACAAGGTGGAAAGGGGCATCGTGCCCGGGGAAGAAGTCCGGAGATTCCGGAGAAAGAGAGTGGAAAGGGGCGGCGTGCCCGAGGGGAGAGTCCGGAGGTTCCGGAAGAATAGAGTGGAGAGGGGCGCGATGCCCGAGAAAAAGTGAGAGAAATGAAGGAGAATTTGGAGGAAAATCCGGAGGTTCCGGAGGAAGATGATGGAAAAGGGCATCATGCCCAATTGATATGGATGAAGATGAACAAGGTGAGAATGGCAGAATGTTCGGCGGTGCCGGAAGACGGGGAAGATGCGGTTTTGGAAACCCGAGAATCAGGAGATGCAAATGTATGCAAAATGATGGACGTGATGAATGTAACAAATGGAATGAATGAATGAATGATAGATACAGGAAATCTAAAGAAGATGAAGAATGTGAAGGGTGAGAGGGCGAGATCCTCCTCTTTTCCCTTGGAGTGGCCCATGAAGAAAAGGTGATAGAGATGGATGAGTAGCAGGCGGAGAAAATAGGGGACGCCCCCATAACACCAAGGGAACGGCCCCTCCACGGCAGTGAACAAGGACGGCCAATGAGCCTAATAAACGAAGCTTCAATAAATGACAACCCCTTTGGAAGGTAAATATGAATAATGTGAGGGAGTTGTAGAATTGGAACGGGAAGCATTGTGTTGCCCATTGATATATATAGAATGTTGAATAAAATGGGCATTCGCCCCATGTAAGGAATAATGAATTCAGGATTTGAAGGTTTGAACAAAGGGTGCCCCGCCTGGCCCTTAAACAGCATTAATTCTTGGCATCTGCTGAGCAATGGCGATGACTTGGCTTCTTCGACCATGCTTGGCACAATAACCCGGATTGGCATCCGGTAAATCAATTCTTGAATCTTGAATGGCACAGTCGTGGCCAAAGTCTTCTTGCCCGGCTCCTGCTTGCCTTCGACGCAAATAGCTGTAGCAGCGCTCCCATTCCGAGTAGTAAAGGGAGGTGAGGCGGAGGCGGAAGGCTCCGTGGATGGTGGAGGTATAATGGGAGGTGGGAGTGGAGATTCAAACACGTCGAGCTTCTCCCTTTGCTCGGAAGCAATCGGGGTTGGCTCGAGTGTGCAAAGTGGTGGATCCTGCTCAGGATTAGCCATGGGTAAAGGCGAAGGGTTATATAGTGGAGGAATAGGTAAAACGGGTTTTGGGGTTAAAGGTATAATGGAGGGTTGAGGCGATGGTAATGGTAGGCTAATTGGGGGAATGGAAGCCGAGGTGGAGGCTAATGGCATAATGGGGGGAGGTGTAATTGGTGGAGGTGTAACTAGTGGAGGTATAATTGGCGAAGGTTTGGTGTGTTGAAAGCGCCGAATAGGGTGAGCGATATTAGTGGTGAGGGGAGGCTCAAAATGCGCCGGCGTGGGTGATTGAAGTATCGACCCATCGTCGTAACACCAAGAAGTCTCGAGAATAGGGGTTAGATTAGGGACGGTGGCTTCATCCTGAGCAGGGGGTTCATCAAATGAAAGCGGAGGAAGTGGGAAACGAAGGAAACTCGGGAGGGGTGCCTGCACAGCTTCATCATCATCATATACCGGCTCAGATTCTTCAAATGCCGGCTCTTGCTTGCCAATGCCAAAGTCGTCCATCCTATCCTTCCATTCTCTCTCCATTCTTGTAATATCATCCAAAGCCGCGTAGAGAGGATTAACCGGAGTAGGAGGAACTGGCCGTGAACTTGTAACCCTCTTTAATTGTTCCTCCATGGAAGCAATCTTATCAAGGATATCCTGCTGGAGGGGAGTAACATGAACAATAGAGGGTTGGCAGGGCATTGAAGGAGGGGCCGCATAAGAAGGCCGTGGAGGGGAATTGACGGGATAACCCGTAGAAGAACCCGGATGGGCCAGATTGCGAGGAATAAAAGGGCCTCGGGGCCGTGTTGGAGGAGGAATAGAAAGAGGCGGGTGTCGGACCACCCGAGGAGGAGTGTGAATAGGAGGAGATGGGTAATGGGCTACCCGATTAGAGGAAGGAGGTGGTGGGTGATGGGCCACCCGTATAGGAATAGAAGAAGGAGGAGATGCAGGAGATGCGCCCTCAACGGCTGCCTTAAGGGCTTGGATCTGTTGAGGGGTGAGATGATCTAATGCATGCAAGATTTGGGAGACCTTCTCATCATTGGGAGGAGACGGTCCCGTTGGAATAGTGGCTCGTGATTGAATTGGAGGGGAATCGTAAGAATGGTCATTGCCCATGGGTCGGGCATGACCATAAGAATGAGGACGGGATCCCCTAAAAGAATGGTGAGAATTATGAACATGTTGGAATTGAGGATTATAAGAAGTGCTAGGTTGTGCATCCTCATGAATTGAATTAAACATGTTATTTCTATCATGGTAAGTCATTATATAAACTAAGTTCACAACAATATGCAAATAAACACACAAGTTAGAATGGTTACCGTGATTTTGATGTGTTTAAACCTTGGTGAATTAATGAATTTTATGCAAATGGATATGATTCACACAAGGGGGAACCTAGTTTCAATATGATTCAACTCCAATGCCAACTAGGAACACCTTCTCACCGTATAGGCCAACTAATCCGGGACTCCAAAAGGGTACAACCTGCCCGGCGTCCGTGAGGGAATCCACGGGTGCGGGGACTTACGGAGGCTTGGAAAAGGGATTTCCGGTCCAAAGAGACGGAATGCTCAATGGAGGGTCGTCCCGATTCCAAGGGGGTGTGTGGATCCTAATGAGGAGAGAGGAGGTCTCCCAACCCAAATGCAAATATGTGTAAATGCAACAGATGTATAACAGAATATAAAATATGAAGAAATAAACGGGGAAGCACGGCGAAAACACAGGAAGAAGACGCCCTGGGGCAGGGCGCTACTAATCAAAAAGACGCCCTGGGGCAGGGCGTGAAACACTGTGGGGGGCCCACAGGCAAGGTAAAACGCGCCCTGGATCAAGGCGCTAAAACTAAAAGAAACGCCTCTGGCGAGGACGTTAAAATGCAATAGATGCCAACCAAGTCAAAGAAACGCCCTGGGGTGAGGCGTTACAAAGGAAAGGACGCCCTTGGGGTAGGGCGTCAAATTATAAAACGCACCCTGATGTGGGGCGCTACGCAACAAAGAAACGCCCTGCTCTAGGGCGTGAATTCTCAGTGTAGGAGATATGAATAAAAACGCCCTGTCAGAAGGCGTTACTCATGAAAGAGACGCCCTTGGAGGAGGGCGTTAAACGAAAACACGCCTCTGACAGGGGCGTGAATTAGCTTCCTTCAGAAACTCCTTCACGGCCAGAAATGACAGAAGCACTCACAGCAGCAGGGCAATCAACAGATTAAAAGAATCATGCTCATCAAAATTTTAAATAAGTGGAAATTTTAAAACAAATCTATTCAATTGACAAATCACTTAGGGGAGAGTGCAAAGCACAATGGAGGGTGCCCGAGGGGCACAAAGGAAAGGGTACCGAGGGTACCAATGGGAAAGGGCACACGTGGGTGCCAAAGGGAAAGGGGTAATCAAAATAAAAACAAGAAAGGGTCCCACCGTGATCGCCAATTTGTAGATTTGGATTAAAATCCACACTTAGGAATAAAAATAATAATGAATATGAATATAGCACAAGGAATAGCACGAGGTGCTAATGGGGAAAGGATGTGATCGCCAGAGACGCGAGGGTCTCAAAGAGGAGATAATATGGGGAGATGATCGCAAAATACCTCAAAACGCGGGATGATGTGAGTGCTCCTTTTCTCTTCAAAATCGGCCGGCCGATGAAGAGAGTCTTTCAACTTTGGTTACCCTTGCAAAACAAAGACAACAACACCAAAAGATATGGATTAGAAATAATGTGTGTGTAGCATCAAGTTCATAATAGAAAGGTGAGCATGATAACATATGAAATACACACCTTAAGGGTGTTGGCCCTTAAACCCCTATGCAAAGGGTGGGGAGATATATGATGAATGCAAATAATGAAATAAGGGGAGATCTCAATATGATGATTGAGAAAGAATTAAATAAAGGATGATATGTGATGCATGTATGAATTAATGAAATAAGAAAAATAAGGGGGGGAGATGGAAAAATCTTGTTTCTGTTGCTCTTTTGACTTTGATCTTCAATGGGGATGAAGCTTCAAGGATGAAGATGTTGATATGAAGAAGCCTTCCTTCAGCCAGCAACCTGCGGTTCCTGTAAAAGAAAAGAACAGAAGAAAAATAGAAGAAGGAGAGAAGAAGAAAGCAGAAGAAGAATAATAATACTAGTAGAAGAAAAATAGAAGAGGACGAAGAGGACAGAATCGGTGGTGAAGAAAAGAGAAGAAGAAGGAATCAGAAGAATACAGAAGAAGGAAAAAAAAGAGGAAGAAGAAGAATAAGAAGAAAGAAGAAGAAAAACAAGGAGAAGAGGAAGACGGGAGGAGAACGGAAGAAGAAAGAAGAAGCAGAAGAAGGAGGCAGAAACGGAGGAAGAAGAATAAGGAGAAGAAGAAGAAAAACAGAGGAGAAGAAAAGAAGAAGCAGAAGAATACGAAGGAAAATAGAAGACAACGGAGAAGAAGAAGAAAAACAGAAGAAGAAGAAGAAGAAGAAAAAGAGGAAAGACAGCAGACCTCCGGAACCTTTGCAAGAATCGACTGGGGCTCTTTAAATAGGGTTCAAATCAAGGATAAACAAGGATGGGAGATAAGAATAGGTAATGTTTATCAAAAGTAAGAGTCCCAATCGAACAAGGAGGCTGAACAAAGAAGGACTCTGCGAAGGAAAGGGTGGAATAAGGTAGGAATCCGGAGGTGAAACACGACCTGGATGGGGGCGTTATTTCAAGAATTGACGACCTGCACAGAGGGCGTTATTTAAAACACGACTTTGATTAAGACGTTACTTAAAAAATTCAAAATAGGGCTATTTTTCAATATTAATATTATTTTCCCATTTTTTAGGTGGAGGTGCATCTCGTTGCCCTGATTCCAACGACTATTTTTGCGTATTTTTCTGACACCCGGAAGGCCTCCAAATCACCTCTGGAAGGGGTTGAAAAATAATATTAAAAAAATGAATTTGAAAAGTAACGACCTGCACCTAGGTCGTTTCTTAAATTTTGATTTTTTTATTCTTTTTTCAATTCAAAGTAACGTCTTACTCTAAGGCGTTAATTCCAAAATAATTCTGAAAAATTCTCAGAAAATTCTAGAAAAATGGAAATTTGATAGAAATGACGCCCTGACCATATGTCGTTAATTTTTTTAGAAACGCCCCATGTCAAGTCGTTATTTAAAAGACGCCCCACGCCAAGTCGTTAATTTCAGAAAATTCATAAAAATAGAGAAAAATGCCCAAAAAATCCAGAAAAATCCAGAAAATTCCAGAAAAATAGGAAAAGAGGAGGAAAAGTGAAAAAAAACCAAGAAAAGTGGGAAAAACCACTCAAACAGAGTAAATTTGAGGGTCAAATTGGGCCATTACAAGGTAATATGAGATGTACTCACAGTAATGTCAATTTTGACGTGTCTACAGAGGGCACGTAAATGGGCAGGCGTTGGCGAAGAAGATTCTTAGGCAGGGCTATTACTGGTCGACCCTAGAAGAAGATTGTTCCACCTATGTCCGTAGGTGTCTTCAATGCCAGCTTCATACTGACAAGATCCATGCTCCTGCTTCTTCTCTTCATCCTCTTTCTGCTCCTTGACCATTTTCCATGTGGGCCTTTGATATCATCGGACCTCTCGGTGACCCGAATTCCGCAGTCAAGCAGAAGTCCTTCATCCTGATGGCTACTGAGTACTTCACCAAGTGGGCGGAAGTTGAATCCTATGCAGAAATCAAAGCCACCACAGTATGCCGCTTCATCCTGAAGAATATCATCTCGCGGTTTGGAGTCCCAAGTGATATCGTCACCGACAACGGGCCTCAATTCGTTTCTCAAGAACTCCGGAACCTCTGTAAGAAGTTTAATATATCATTGCATCATTCATCACCATACTACCCCTAAGGTAATGGCCAGGCTGAGGCCACGAACAAAACCCTTCTTAAAATAATCAAGAAAACATGCGAGTCACACAAATTCGCTGATTGGGCCGATAAACTGGTAGAAGCTCTATGGGCTTATCGCACCTCTGTTCGTACTCCCACGGGGCAAACTCCTTTTGCTCTCACCTATGGGATGGAGGCGGTACTCCCATATAAGATCTTGATCCCTTCCCTAAGGGTGCAGCTGGACAAAGAACTTAATCTCGACGAGCGTCGGGAGGCGTTGCTAGTCCAACTGGAACTCTTAGACGAGAAGAGGCTTAACGCGGCCAATCATGTTTCGGTTTATCAAAAGCGTGTCTCGCGGTATTTTCAAAAGAAGGTTATCGAACGAAAATTCCAAGTGAGTAATATGGTTTTGAAACGCAAATTTATCAGGTCAGCAGGTCCCAGGTCTAAACTGCAACCCAACTGGGAAGGGCCGTTTGTAGTTAAGGAAGTCTATCCGGGTAATGCGTATCGTCTAATCAACACGGAGGGCAAAGAATTACCAAATCCGTGGAATGGGCTATATTTAAAACATTTTTATCCATAGAGTCAAATCAGCAATGACTTGGTGGCAGGGTGCGCCTTCACTTGATCACGAAAGAAAATCCCCGGTTCAACATTTCACACACTACACGACCCCCGTGGGTCAGTTTCCTTCTTTTGCATAACATCGTTTCTCCTTTGGCAATGCTTCGGGGAGGGTGAAAGTCCTTGTTTTTTTCCTTCTCTCTCAGTTGAAAATAGGGGCAAAGGGTGAATAAGGGGGCGAGAACCGATCTAGAACCCCCCCAATAAAAGAGGTTTCAAATAGGGGCAGTCCATTATGACCTTATTCCGCAAAAGAACAAGAAAGAAAAGAAAGAAAGGAATGAAGAAAAGGGGCAAAAATCAAGGCTAAAAGTTCGTAAGCTCGAAGCTCTCAAAATTTTTTTGAAAGTCCCCAAAATAATAAAACTGGGCACGACAAGAGTGGCAGTACAGTTTCCCCGCGGGACGTTATGAGCCCGGTCGTATGTGTGCCTAGAGCGGAAGTAGGTTCGAGGATGGACACAAAGTCCCAGCACAACAGACCAAATTCTTTAAAAAGGGGGTGTCGTGAGAAGAACTCAAGCCCTAAAAACCTCTATACCTATCGCCAGCTTTTCTATTAAAATATGTTTTATTTTCCAAGGAATGGATCCTACCTCGGGTATGGCCTCGGTAGAGGCACCATTAAAGCAAGGTTAGCACTGGCCCCGGGCGATCCTTTATATTGCACATTGAGTCTGGGAGGCCCCTGGTGAGATAGGAGGGTCCCTGTTGTCAGGTCTAAGCTGGTTTCAAAATCCAAGAAAAAAAATCAATATTTCAAAACTTAAAAAAATCAAATATTTCAAAGTCTAAAAAAAATCAAATATTTCAAAGTCTAAAAAAAATCAAATAGTTCAAAATCCAAAAAAAATAATATATATTTCAAAGTCCAAAAAAATCAAATATATTCAAAATCCAAAACAAAATCAAATATTTTGAAATCCAAATAAAAATCAGATATTTTCATTTTTTTCAAAAAAAAAGATTTTTTTGATTTTTTTTAATAGAAAAACCTAACCTAGGGGTCAATGGGAGAGTGCACCCCTTACCAGAGGTAAGGAGAAAGCCACTCCACCATCAAGCCACTACGAGGCAAATTATATTGATGAATAATAAAGAATTACATCAATCTGATACTAGGCAAGCCTAGTGAGTCCAGCCGAGCAGCACCTTTTATAATAGAAGGGAGCTCACTATAAGAATAAAAAGAATTACATTTAGTGGTGCAAGCTAATGAAGCAAGTAAATCTGCTACTGTATTGCCTTCTCTGAATATGTGAGAAATAGAATCATGCTGAGATAAGAGGCTCCAGATATCCCTGACATAGCTGAGAATGGACCAGGGGCAATGAGTTTCCTTTTTGATAATCCGGACAAGGGTGAGGGAGTCACATTCAATTAGAGTTGGTTTGGAGTCCACAGTCTTCAAATATTTGATGCCATCAAGTAGTGCACGGGCTTCTGCTATTAAACTATTTGATTGTCCATAAAAGTGAGAGAAGGCAAGGAAGACCTTGCCTCTAGAATCCTTGATAATTCCGCCTCCTCCAGTATCTCTAGATAGCTTGCAAGCACCATCAGAATTTAATTTTAGAAAAGGCCAAGGAGGGCAAAGCCATCTCACAATCTTCAGCTGTTGTCTGCAAGGGGCTTGATATTTGATTCCTAATTGATCCAAAAATTTTCGGTTGGTGGACTTTGGTTCCTTAAGTGCAGCAGCCGAACAAGCCATCTTCACTTGGGAAATAATGTGATGAGTGATGTTGGATTTGGAGAAAGATTTATCATCATATTTGACAGTGTTTCTTGCCTTCCAAATTTCCCACATTCCAAATCCAATAGAGGCAAGAGAGAAAAGACCAAAAGCCGAACCTGGGTGAGACTGGCAGATGGAGTTCAAGATGAATTCCCTAGTAGTGCGGCCCTCAAAGTGTAAACCTGCAGCTGTTAGAGCAGTCCAAACAGACCTTGCAATTTCACTGTGCAGGAATAAGTGATTGGGGTCTTCCACCTGTGGCAGCCTGCAGCATGAGCATTTAGAGCAAAGGACAACACCCACTCTTTGAATGTTATCATCAGTCGGTAAACAGTTGTTTATAATCTTTCATAAATGGACTGAGATTTTAGTTGGAACCCAATTAGACCACATTCGACTCCAAAAAATATCAGACTGAAGATGACTGTTAGCCATAGACTTGTAGGTCGAGGCTACCGAACACAGTCCAGATGGAGAGAGACTCTAAACATCCAAATCCATTTCCTGATTCAAATTCACAGATCTGACAGCTTGCTGTATACTGTTGGGAATCAATGCATTCAGCAGGGCAGATTCTTCAGAGGAAGGGTTAAGAAGGACATCTCTTACAGATGCTTTTGGGTTAGGAATGAGAACATCAGGAACATAAGTATTTAGACATTGTTGGCCCAGCCAGTTATCATACCAAAAATTGGTATTTAAACCATTCCCAATAATAACCTTCTTAAGCTGAAGGATATAATCCTTGGCCTTCAACCAGCTTCTTCTAGCAAAGCCCTTCATGTTCCTAAAGTTAGCATCACGGATGTGGCATTGGTGCAGATACTTGGCTCTAAAATAATTAGCCCATAAAGAACTAGTGTGAATAGCATGCCACAACATTTTAACTCGAAGTGCATTTTCCATGAGCCTAAGGGATATGATGCCAAGGTCACCCTTGGATAGAGGCCTACTTAATGCCTGCCAAGATTTCCAATGTCTCTTTTTGCCAAGAGGGGAAGACCCCCAAAAGAAATTAGTAAAAGCCTGCTCAATCAGATTGTGAATGCCACTATGCAATGGAGTTGAAGACAGTGAATAAATTGGCAAGGAAAAAAGTACATGCCTTATAAGAACCAATCTGGCACCTTGAGACAATAAGTTAGCTTTCCACCCAGCAATCCTCTTTTGTATAGAGTTGATAGCCCCTGCAAAATAAACCTTTTTTGTTCTACCAATCACCAAAGGTATACCAAGATATTTATGAGGAAAATATAGTCTGGAAAAACCAGTGAGGTTTTGAATCCGCTGTGCAACAGAACGAGGCTTCTTTGGGTGGATTAAAAATCCACTCTTACTGACATTAATCAGTTGACCTAAAGCTTGCTCATAAGTGTGAAGAAGTTTAAGAAGATTACTGATAGAGGCTGAGGTGGATTTACTGAAAATCAGGGTATCATCTGCAAATAATAAGTGAGATATGTTTGGACATCTCTGAAAACCTGTGAACCATTCAACTCGGCCACTGCTGAAGGCTTCTCTAAGCGACCTGCTCAATGCTTCTCAGCAATAACAAATAAGGAAGGAGCTATCGGATGACCTTGACGGATACCTATAGTGGATTTAAAGAAACTAGCAGTGTCTCCGTTCAACATAATAGAAAACCAGCAATTGTTAATCAGCCTATCAATAAGATTAATGAAATTATTGCTGAAACCAAATCTGAGCATAACTGAGTATAGAAAGTCCCATTCTAATCTGTCATAGGCTTTAGCCATATCAAGCTTAAGCATAACATTTGATCCTCTAGTTTTTCTACCCAATTCAAGAGAGAGCTCCTGAGCAAGAGCAATAGTTTCAATAATCTGTCTCCCCTTTACAAAAGCAGACTGCTCAAGTGAAATGATCTTGGGAAGAATAGGAGCCAATCTTCTATTAATAATTCAGGAGATTATCTTATAGAAGAAGTTACATAAGCTTATCAGCCTATAATCTGTAATATCCACAGCATTAGATTTTTTTGGTATAAGAGCAATCAAGGTGGAAGTAACACTTCTTGGCAGAGGATTATTGGATGAAAAGGCTTCTTGCACAGCACTGACAACAATGGTGCAATGATGCTCCAAACTTTCTGGAAAAAAGCTCCAGAAAAACCATCAGGTCCAGGGGCACTATTAGCTGACAAACTGAAGACTGCATCATGAATTTCAATTTCAGTAGGAATAGCAGAAAGACAGTCATTTTCATCCTGGTTTACTAGGTGGGGAATACAGTTCAAGAAGTTATTATCAATATGATGGTCTTGGGTGGAAAAAGCATTCTGGAAATGGGAAGCAGCTATACTTTTCATATCCTCATGATCTGAAGAAAGATTCCCAGCAGGAGTTCTCAATTGGGTGATTTTGTGTTTGCGTCTGTTAGCTAATGTTGACATGTGAAAAAACTTAGTGTTTCTGTCCCCCTCAAGAAGCCACCTAATCCCAGACTTTTGTCTCCAAAAATATTCTTGCTGTAGAAGCTTGTCAGATTGTATATTTTTAGCTTCTTCCAAAGCGGCCAGGTTTGCATAAGTAGGTTGCAGGTCATAATAATGCTCAGCTTGAAGAACAGCATCCTCAGCAGCAGTCAGATTTAGGTGAACATTACCAAAATTTTGTTTGTTCCAAACCCGAAGCATCCTTTTCAATGATTTAAGCTTGAGGTACAAGCAAGTCATGGGAGAGGAAGCTATAAGGCTAGATTGCCAGCATGCCTGGACAACTTCCAAAAACTGCTAATGCAAAATCCACATTTTCTGAAAGTAGAATCTACTAATTTTTCGATCTTGGGAGAGCAATTTAACAAGAAGAGGAGCATGGTCAGATGCCTCCCTAGACAGATGCTCAATAGAAACAGGAAGAATATTAATCCAGGCTGCATTAAGAAGAACTCTGTCGAATCGAGCCCAAATTCCTCTGCCTCCAGACTGATTATTATGCCAAGTATAATTAGAACCAGTAAAGCCACCATCCATTAAGGCACAATCAGAAATACAGTTATTAAAATCTATCATAGCAGACAAATTAGGGGAATTGCCACCAAGCTTCTCATCCGCATTTAAAATGCAATTGAAATCGCCAGCTACAGTCCAAGGGCCATTTATCTGAGAGTGAATATTAAGTAAAGATGCCCACAGGGATTGCCTTTCAATAGCATTGCATTTGGCATAGACAAAAGTTGTATGAAAATCTGGTAAAATAGCATTAGATTGAAGAAGAGTGATCTGATAATCATCCCTGTAGACAACAGAGAACTTCAGAGGGTCTTTCCATAGAATCCAGATGTGAGCCAGCCCATCATTGTTCGCAACAGCATTGTCCATACCCAATCTTCTGCAGATATTCACCATTCTGCTAATGTTTATTTTTGGTTCCAAAATCACAATGCAGTCAATGTTATGAGTTCTAAGTAGGAATTTCACTCTGCCAATAGAGACATCATTTCCTATACCTCTAATATTCCAAATAATGAAGTTCATGATAAATGTTTGATATTAGGGATGTTACCCGTGGATCTTATCCTCAACATTGATCTGGTTGTTACCCCTGAGCGCTCATTATGCAGTGCCAGAACATTTTGGGCTTCTGCAAGGTTAGCTATTTCTAGTCTTCTAGTAGTGGCCTCAATAATCGAAGGAGGTTCATGCTCTTGCAAGGCAATACCAACTGCAGGATCATCAATCGCAGTTGTGTCAGCCTGACCACTATTTTGGTTTGAAGGGAGCTCCAAAGGTGGACGGACCAAAGCTTTGGAGTGAGCAGCTAGAGTAATATCCTGGTGTCTAAGCACAGAGGAAACATGAGCCAAAGCAGGGGAGTCCGTTTGTAATGCTGTCTCGCATCCAATATGTTCCTCCACAATATTAGTAGGAAAAGTCTTCATAGGGATATCCCCTCGCAGGCATTGAGAAGGAGAATTAGCAGGATCCCCTGGGTCTATATCAGGAATGTAAGAATCATTAACTAAACAGGGTCCATTCAAATCTGTCGACTGATTAGAGCATTCACCCAGTATAGAATTCCTTGAATTAATCAAAACAGGGTGATTAGGAAGAGTGCAATCAGTGGCTCGGGTGGCAATCAAATTTTCTTCAGCTTTCTCCTTATGGTTGATAACAGGTTGCCAAATAGCCTTGCCTTTGATTTCTGCAGTAGTCTGTTTGGGCTTCACAATAGAAACCGAGTTCCTTGGGCATTTACAATTTGCTGCATTGTGACCAATGCGAGAACAAGCAGAACAGTAAGGTGGAAGGTCCGGGTATACTACATCCTGCCAGGCACCACCTCCTGGGAATCCAATCCAATCTCGTGGAGGGCGCGGTTTGGATATATCAAGCTCAATACAGACATGAGCAGCATTCGTTTGGGATAAATTCAAAGTGGACTGATCAACTTTCAATACCCGACCAACATTACCAGCAATGGACCTAATCAAATGCTCAATGTAGAAGTTAACCGGGAGACCAGGAAAAGAAATCCATACCGGAAGAATAGGCGAGTCAGCTGAAGGTGAAAAATCCATAGTCCATTTGAAGAAACGGAATAGCCGACCATGAACAAAAAGCGTCTCCTTTAGCAAAAGAGATAGATAATCATCATAGTTGCGGAATCTTAGAAGAAGATGTCTGTTGTCTAGAGCGTTGATCATATAATCATCCGTGAATCTGCATCTGTTATTCAAGTGAGCTCTTATATCAGAGAAAGGAGGCCTCCCCTGTGGGGTACGAGCTACCAAGGAAAAAGAAAAAGGGCAAAGCGATGCCGAGATCTCCTCCTGAGAGAAGAACACAGCAGGCTCCCCACTGTCAGTCAGCGTCGGAGCATGGACGGAGCCTGGAACTACCGACGGGGCCATGGAGGAGGAGATAACTTCAGCAAAAGTTCTTGCGCTGATAGCCGAAGGGAAGCCGAGACCAGCTTGAAGTGACGAAGTGCCCCGGTGAGGAGGGGCCAGGGGGGGACCAGGCACCAAGGGGGGCACGGGAGGCCCCCCGGGGTCAACCATCGGAGAAGACGACAATCGGCCAGGAAGGTCTAGGTCTAGGTCTCACCCATCAAGTTCCTGATCAAGTTCTTGATTTGCATTCATAGCATCCATTGCATTCATTTAACATTTACCTATTTAATAAGGCTTACCCCCTTGACCAAAAATCAAGAACTGGTCATTTCCTAACTTATTATAGGCAAGGGGTTAAGCCTAAAATAGATTTAATTTATTTTCTGTATTTTTATGTGTGCAGGGGCAGGTTGAAGCTGAAAAGTTCAGTTGGCTCGTGACTGTGTGAATGTCAAAATCTTATCCCAACCTACGCAATCACATCAAGCCCAAAGCCCAAAGCCCAAAGCTCAAACTCAATCCAATCATCAATTTTATTCATTCCATATATCAAACTTTCTAAGCACAAGTCCTATCCAACATCATCATGAAACAAAAGAAAATCACTCAGTCCTCCGCTGGGCATCTCCGCGGGGACGTATCTCTCTCAGCTCTCTAACATAGGCCTGGCACGTCGCCGAGATCTCTGCAACCTCTGCTGGTAGGGTAAGTACCCTGCTCACCTCCCACATGATCAGGGCACTCCTGACCGCCTGCTCATCCTCCTCTGTACCGATCCTCCTCGCCTGTAGTGCGGGAAGATGGGGTAGTGCTGGTAGAATAGTCCGGGGTAGTCCAACCTGTAGGTAGCACCGGTGCGGGCTGTACATCGCCAGTGCGGTGTCGCTCACGAGCCTCAAGTCCAAGCCCGGCCTCCTGGGAACTTTGATGGTGGTATCACGGAGGAAGTCCGGGCACATCACGAACCAATCCAGGGGCAACCTATTGATGTACAGTCGCCACTCATCCCTGGTCTTCTTTTCTGTTGTCCTGCACTCTACCTATGGAGAGAATCCAAACGTGCCACCTATGAAGAAGAGGGGGGGGCTCCCGAAGATCCTGCTAGCTGAAGTGACATCCTCCTTGTAGATGAATTTCATCCTAACACCCATCCAACACTCTAGAAGGATCATAGAACCAAACAGGGGACCTCCTAAGGCTGCTGAAGTAAGGCCCTCGTACAAGTAAGCAAGGATGGCCTGGGAGGTGGAAAGTCCCTGCCATAGGCCGCTAATGGTACTAAGAAGGGGAATCTCTAGCACATGGTCAACTGAAGGAAACAAGATGGCCCTGCACAAGCAAATGGACGCAGCCTTAGCTATGGCTTCATCCCACCCACACATGTTCTTGCAATGCTCCACTACCCACTGGCTAAGAGGAAGAAGGTGAATCTGACGTGGGCCTACGAAAGTATGGACATCCTTGCTATCTGGTATGAACCCTCCCAAGATAAGCCTAGGATCTATAGGGGCAACAGTATGACACACTGAGTCTTCCCCTCCCACCTGGGACATGGGTAAAGAGAAGTAGGTCTCTACCTCCTCCAATAAGATAGTGGCCTCGAATGATGGGAAAATGAATGTATGGGTTTGAGGATGCCAAATTTCAACTAAGGCTGAGATGTTGTGCTAATCAAGAGAAAGATTTAGGTAGTTCTGACCTAACACTAGGAGAGGTTGTAAGTGCCAAGATCTCAAGATAGATGTCACTCCTAGGGGCAAGGCACGGACCATGGGAGCCAACCACTTCAAGATGGAATACCGCCTGGGGCCAGGGAGAAGCTGAGGTGGGAAGAAAGGATATGGAAGAAAAGAGAGGAAAGAAAAGCATGTAAGTAAATGAAAGAATTGAATTGAACGAAATCATGATTAACTTACCTCTCTCAGAGGGCTCGAGCTGAGATGTCGCGGGATCGCAGTCAGTCGTTGGAGCACTTCCCACTCCTTCCAGGCCGGCTTTGGCCCTTCAAAAGATGCTCCCTCCATGGAACTCCCCTCTAGAGCCCTCTTCATGGTGATTTGGTGGTGAATAGCAAAGGTTTCAAGGCTTAGAAGGAGGAGGATGTGTGAATCACGAATTTAGGCTCCCCCACCTACTTATAGGGCTTGTTAGGAAGCCAAGGTCTCTTGAGATCGGGTTGGATAAGCCTAGGGCAGGTTAAGATGAGGTTTGGATGGGTTTGAAGCAATTTGCCCTCTGGTTAAGGACTCTCCAGGAGAGTCCCATTCAAGTTCGCAAGATGCCCCATTGGACGGTCTTACGATAGACCGCCTATCTCATTGCGCGGCCCCTTACGGGCCGTTTATCATCTCTCAAAGAATTCGAGGGCAGGAGTTTAAGCGGCCTGAATTAGACCGTTCGTCTTCTTATGCGGCCTGTGGTAAACCGTTCAACATTTAGAACGATTAATATAAGACCGTTCAATTTCTCTCGGAATGGTCTATTACGGACCGTGTGTTACTTTAAACGGCCCACTGAGAACCGTTCTTCTGATCTGAAGCCCTTGTCCAACAAGTTGTGCACCTGTTCAACTAGTAGTCGTGTTGTCTCTCATCTCACTCATTTGGCATCTCTCATCTCACTCATTTGGCGTCTCTCATCTCACTCATTTGGCATCACGCTCTCTCTCTCTCACTCGGAGTCGGCGTCCCTCTATCTCACTCGTGGTCGTGTCGCGTCACACCCGTAGTCGTGCCTTACCCGTAGTCATCGTCTCTCACTCACGCACTCGTGTCGAGTCAGTAGCCGCGTTCATCCATCCATTCATTCATTCATTCATAGAAATAGACAAACAAGAAAGGCACATCACTATCATATCATATCATGTACAAAAGTCGGGCCAAGTACAAAAGTCAGGACTGTCCCTCTCCCTGGCCCCCGTCGCTGTCTCCGGCTCCCTCGTGCCTCTTTGGTGGAGGCATCGCTGAAACTGCCTCGTCATGCTGACGTCACCGGCGCCGCTCGTCCTCCTCATTCCTCCGGTGGCCGGAGGAGCCTGTAAAGTAACTCCTAACAGACCCATGAGTGTCGTGGCTGCCGCTCGCAGTCGCTCAGCTGCGCTCTCGACTCACCTCTCTCATGCCCGCCACCATGCCCTCCAATCTGGCAACCTGTAACCAGGCCTGCTCCGTCTCAGCCCGGTAGCGCTCCGCCTCGGTCGCGTTGGCTCGGAGTCGCTCCAGCTCAACCCGAAGAAGCGCCGTCTCCAGCGCGTCTACTGGTCGGCTCTGTGCTGCCTCCTCCCGCACACGAGCCACCTCCTCCCGAGGAGGTCGCCTTAGGGCCATGGAGGGACGCATGGAGACCTCCGACAGGTCTGTCCAAGATCTAGTGGGATGATTAGATAGAATGTCACACGGGGACCCCCCGGGAGCGGCTCAAGGCCCACCCGCACCTCCTCCCGCGGTGGCCCAAGGCCAACCCGCTCCCATGGCCCAAGTCCAGGCCGCTCCCGCGGCCCAAAACCAGCCCCCACCCGCTCCTCAAAACACCCGGCAACAGGCCATCGAACCACAACATCGTGACCTTGGTCTAGAAGACTATGGGTCCGATAATGAGCATGGGGGGAATGGCCGACGCCGTAATGGCTTTCATCAGCCAAGAGATGAGCAGGATGATAGAGTCCTTAGGACCGTGCGAGCATACCCTCCCACTTTCAACGGGTCTTTGGACCCAAAGGTCTATCTCGATTGGCTTCAATTTGGATACTTTTTGCATGAAAATTGGGCTTGTAATAGTCTTTATATTTGTGTTTTCATATTGGGTTGCTTGTAAGGCCCTTAAATGGCCATTTTGGTTAAAGCCCCTTAGAATGCATTAAGAAGGAATGGCCTTGGACCATTATGATGGATCCTTAAGCCATGTAAGGCCCAATTGGGCTTCCTTCATTCTTGGGCTATCTAGTTTGGAAAGGCCATAAGCCACATGTGGTTTAATAGGCTTAAGGAAGGCCATGGCAAAACTTGGCCCATTCAAGGCCCATTAAGGGGGGCGCCCCCTATTTTGTTGTATTAGGCTAGCTATTTGATTTTCTTTTCTTCCCTTCCCCATTTATCACATGGGCACATTAGAATGGCTGCTGGTCCAAATGAAATGGATGCCACCTACCTCCCTTTACTTGAATTTCAAAGGTAGGTAAGTCTAATGTTCCCTTGTCCCCCCCCCCCTTCCTATTGTAGTCA